>CM052720.1:33265136-33342403 GCA_028551405.1 Uromys caudimaculatus | reverse complement strand
TCTCAGGCCCGGGATCCCGGCAGATCCGGGCGGGTCTGGGCGAGAGGTGCTGCTCCCCTCAACCCCACTCACGGTCCTTCCAAGTTCCTGTGAGGCTTCCTCTCTACGGCGCTCCTTGGCTACCGACTCCTGGTGTCACAGGCAGAGCCAGAAATTATTTTAAACACCTCAGAAAATGTGTGTTGTGTGGTTGGTTACATCCAGAAATAATCTCTAGTTCCTTATTCCTAGTACAGATGTGCAATGTTTTATTTAGGTGTATAATAGTAATTTTAAAACAAAGGAGGATTTTGTATTTTATTCTATAAACCGTGCGTGGTCCTCAGAGCTGGCCTACAGTATCCAGTGCTCTCCACACCACCCTGCTAAGCAGATGGCTAACACCAAACCAACTCAGTGGTATTACGCAGATTTCTTTTTCAAATTTCTCTGTTTGATCTTTTTAATTTTACTGGTCTTTTGCTTATATATTGTGGCTCCCAATTTTGTGTTCTTATGAGTTTTGTGTGTCTGTGTCAGTGTATATGTGTATCTGTGTCTATCAGTGTGTATGTCTGTGTGTCTGTCCGTGTGTGTGTGTGTGTGTGTGTGTGTGTGTGTGTGTGTGTATGTGTATGTCTGTGCCTCTGGGTGTGTGTGTGTCAGTGTGTGTATCTGTGCCTGTCAGTGTGTCTCCATGTGTGTCCGTCTGCGAGTCTGTGAGTGTGCCAGTGTGTGTATCTGTGCATGTCTGTCAGTGTGTATGTGTGTGTGTGTCTGTCCATGTGCATATGTGCCTTTGTGTGTGTTTGTGTGTGTCTGTATGTCTGTCAGTGTGTCTCTATGTGTGTATCTATGTGTGTATGTGTCTGCATGTCTGTGAGTGTGTCAATGTATGTGTGTATATGTGTGTATGTGTGTGTATGTGTGTGTGTCAGTGTGTGTGTCTGTGTGTGTGTTCATGAGTATCTGCGTGTCTATCTGTGAGTGTGTCAGTGTGTGTGTATATGTGTGTGTCAGTGTGTGTGTCAGTGTGTGTGTCATTGTATGTGTATGTGTCTGTGTGTGTGTCTGTGTGTGTGTCTATCTGTGTATGTGTGTGTGTCATTGTATGTGTATGTGTCTGTGTGTGTGTCTATCTGTGTGTGTATGTGTGTGTGTCATTGTATGTGTGTGTGTCTGTGTCTGTATCTATCTATGTGTGTCTGTGTGTATGTCATTGTATGTGTCTGTGTGTGTGTGTGTGTGTGTGTGTGTGTGTGTGTGTTTCCTGTGCTTTTCCTTTGTTTTTATTTTTTCGATTCTGGTTTGTTTTCTATAGAGAGGAAGAAGGCATGGACTTCGAAGGCTGTGGAGGTGAGGAGGACCTGAAAGCAATTTGGGTGGGAAACTGTGATCAGAATATATTATATGAAAAATATTTTCAGTTACAAAAAAGACAACATGCAGCGGTTGGCAGGAGAAGTTAATGGTCACACACTCCAGTGAAGGTCCACTCATCTCCTTCTGGTGGGAAGCATTCACAGCGCGGCTGCCATTACCTGATTTAGCTCTCTGCATTGGTAGACTGATTTGTTGCCATGACTACCAAGCCAAAATCTTCTCTGCTTCGTGCTAGCTAATGGTCATGTTAGGCCTGGAGGGAAAGCTCTTCTACAACATTCTCTGAGTTCATTTTTAAATTTTTGTCAGAGATAGATTATATTATCTATGTGAACAAGAATCTGGAAGAGGAGCTGCGAGTCCCGAGGTGACAGTATCAAAGGCTTAGCTGGGATCTATCGCCTAACGCCCAAGATGCCAGGAGGCTGGTGCTCAGCATGGAGTCTTCTCCCCTCTGTAGGAGAAAGAAAACCAAGGAGAGGTGGCAAGGGATAGCTGGAGATAGAATGGCCTCGCCACCCTCAACTGCAGGTGAGTGCCAGGGAGAAGTCACGTGCCCTTCGATGCCCCCATGTGAATACCTAAGGGTTGACTTAGTGGTGGCGGCAAGGGCTGGGGGTTGGTAACCGAGCAGGACACAGGATCCTGGCCAACTTTTGAGGGGTGGGGAGTGTAGAGATTTAGGGTGGCTGCCAGGGCCTCAGATCCAGTCTCTAGAGAAATGGTCAGCAGAAAAGGCCAAAGGAATCTTCTGCAAGATAGCTGACCCTCAGAGGGAACCATGTGGGAGAGACCACCCTTTCCTCAGGACTGGGCTGGCCCTTTCTCTGGCTTTCTGCTCGTCACTCTCGACACCATGACACCCCTCTCTTCTCTCTCCTCTCTAGCTCTGTCTCTCGGTCTCCCCCTCCTGTCTCTTCCCTCTCTCTGCATTTCCTCTCCGATCACCCTCCCTCCCTCCTCCCTCCCTCACATTCTCTCTGGCCTTTAACTCCCACAACCACTTTGAAGGAAAGAGCCAATTTCTTCCCGAGCTATGACCAGCCACACACCACACCCGAAGTCTCTAGGACCTGTGTCTTTAGTAATGAATTCGAGTCCTCGGCCCCCAGAGTAAGAATGAGACATCCTGTAGGTATGACCAGTCTTAACATAAAACAAAGCTCCTGTCTTTTTGTTTTCTTTTAAACCTTAACAATGTTTTTATTATTTATTTAGCCCTTCCCGGCTCAACCCACCCAGAGAAAAAGGTTATTTGTTCCTGAATCATTCATTCTGTAGCTTATGTGGGAGTCAAGCAGAACTCCTGTCAGCTGCGGGCTGTGGAGCAAAGGGGACCTAAGCACACTCATAAAGGTGACCACACCCAGGCGGGTTGATTGGCAGACTGGAAAACAAACTCCCAATTAAGGCACTTTTACAGGGATGTGCTTGCCTAATCTGCAAATAACTCTAG
Organism: Uromys caudimaculatus; assembly: GCA_028551405.1. Classification (NCBI taxonomy): domain Eukaryota; kingdom Metazoa; phylum Chordata; class Mammalia; order Rodentia; family Muridae; genus Uromys; species Uromys caudimaculatus. The sequence goes on along the minus strand of CM052720.1, from coordinate 33,339,585 downwards.
GTTCAATTTCTTATACCATAGGCACTTTCAGTGGGGTCAGAGAATTGCCTGGGAGTGCTTTAGAAACAGGAGGAGGGTTTTGGGGGGTCTGTTGTTGTTGTTGTTGTTGTTGTTGTTGTTGTTGTTGTTTTGAGGCAGAATCTCACTGTGTAGCCATGGCCTCAAACTCAGAGAGATCCACCTGCCTCTGCCTCCCAAGTGCTTGGCTCAAAGACTTGTGCCACTACACCCGGCAGCAGGATATTTTTGATGAAGGAGCTATTGGCAGGTAGCAGAGGCAGGATCTCACACCATCTGTGGGGTCAGAGGGGGCTGCTGTATGTCTTTGCTGCTCTTGATGGAAGATGAAGTACATGGCATCTTAGCCAAAGAGCTATGTATGTAGTGGTGAGGAGGCCCAGTATCCCAGCGAGTTCTTTGGAACTGCCTCTTCCTTCTATAAGGACAAAAATGGAGGTGATCCATAGACAATGGCTGCCAAGAGGGATCTGGAGAACTCAGTCCAAGGCCAGCTGGTGATTGATATCTTGGGGTGCAGGTCATACATGCAGAAGACAAATAAGACAGCAGCAAAGACCATCTCAATCCCCGACAGCGAGGAGTAAGCTGATATAAGCACACCGAAGCAAAGCAAAATCACCAGGCAGAGTACAATCTCAGCACACAGAATTCTCTTGTTGGTGCTCAAGAAGCTGGTGCAGGCTAACCAGCATCCAGGGACTGAGAGGCGCTCAGAGTCCACTATAGTGTGTCCTGGAGTCCCTGGGATGCAGAAGCTCTGCTTTCTAGCTCACAGGTTGAAGGTTGCTGCACACCCAGCTGACTGTCCTGCTGTCTGGCCCAAGGCTTGCATCTTAAAGGAACTGAAAGACTGCTTATTCTTGAGCCAAGTAGGAGCAATGATGACCAAGGAACATTGACTGGGTTATGCTGAATACCGTGTTCTAACACGGAAGTACATATACTGGAGGAAATGTCAGGAAGGCAGGGAATAGCAAACTGGAGAAGGTGCTGTCTTCTCATGCTGTCTGGACAGCTTCACATACTGTCCGATGACATGTGCTTAAGTTCTGGGATTGACAAAAGATGAACTGGTAGAAAACAGGCCCATTAGCACCTTCCGAAGGCATTGATTTGTTCGTAGTTGAAGGGGTGTTAGGTTAGACATAGAGGTGGCTATTGAGTGGCTAATGAGGGAACAAATGCTAGCCGGTTCTTGAGGCAGTGGGCCTGGGAAAAGGGAGCCGACAAATGAGGTGGACTACAGTCTCACACAATAGCCAACTTTATTCAGAGCATCAGACAATTTATATTCCAACAGTTAAGAAGAATCACCCGAGGAGGCGCTGGAGAGATGGCTGAGTGGTTAAGAGCACTGACTGCTCTTTCAGAAGTCCTGAGTTCAGTTCCCAGCAACCATATGATGGCTCATAACCATCTGTAATGGGATCCAAAAACCTCTTCTGGTGTGTCTGAAGACAGCTACAGTGTACTCATGTACATAAAATAAGTTTTAAAAATCCTAGAAGAAGAAGAAGAAGAAGAAGAAGAAGAAGAAGAAGAAGAAGAAGAAGAAGAAGAAGAAGAAGAAGAAGAATCACCCCCATGAAGTTCTCATGAGTACCAGCTGTATACAATCACAAGGACAGCTGTAGGTGGGGGGGGGTTCCATAAAAGCATATAAACAAATAACAATATTCAGCTGTAATGAATAATCGCAAAGCAATCCCACTCCTATCTGCCACACCTGGGAGGGACACGAGAGCACATTCCAAGAATACTTCTGTGTTTTAAAGACCCTGAGGTCTTATTTTCTTGGCGTGTCCATCCAAATGCTCAGGATTCCCCTTGAATGCCTCCATATTCTTGGACCCTGTGCTAGCCCAAGATAACTCGGCTCTAAATCTGCAACATTCCAACTTTTCTAGAATCATGAGAATTATCAGTCAATCAGCTTTACCGAGTCTTTAAACATGATGAGGCTTTTCTAGAAACTTCACATAAATTTGAATGTAATTATCAGTCTTACCAGAGTCTAAGGGCTCTCTTGCTTACCATTCAGTTGGAAACCCAAGAGAATGAAACAAGTTTATCTCCAAGTCAGATCTAAAGAAAAGAGAGGCAGGCTTCCATCTCAAATCACTGTCTCAGGGAATCTTGGAGTACAAAGAATTGAGGGACAGTACAGACACTCAGGTGGTGAGTCCGTGCACTGGGCGGGGTCTTTGTCACCCACAAGAGTGTCTTCTCACTCTGCCATAGGGAAAACCTCACAGTTTGCTCTCCTGAGCCTCTCTCCTGCAGCAGGGATTACGGCAAAAGGGCCAACAGAAAGCAGCGGTAATCTGAGCTATCTTTATATGAACTCTTCTAATTCAGGACTCTATTCCCAAATGTCAAAACCTTCACCCACAGGCCCCTAGCGTGCACTCGGGGACACTGCCTAATGTGCACCTCAACATTTTTTTATCTATTATTGTTTTTGTTTACTTCATTCATTTTGTTGCTAGGGATGCCCCTAGGACCTCCTGTGTGCTAGGCAAGGACTCCCCCGCGGAGCTATAGCCCCAGCCCCGTTTTCACTTCACGTTTTGAGACAAGAGTTTCACTGAGTTGCTCAAGGTGCCCTTCGGCTGGCTCTGTAGTCCAGGTGGGCCTTGAGCTTTCTGTCCTCTTGCCTCCTGTAGCTGGGTTGGCAGGCTTGAGCCAGCAGGCTGATTCTCTATTCTGGAACAGCAGAAACGCTGGAGCGGTTTTTATTAGAAAAATCCAGAAATCTTTCCAATTTATTTTTCCAAGCTATAATTTGTTTCCCACCCACTCCACCCCCCCAAAAAAAACCATACACATTTGAAGTGTTTTAAGCAGAATCTGGTCATCTCAACCCATTTTAGAATCCAGCTTTCTCCCAAAAAGTTTCGCCTGAGATGACAGCTCAGACAAGGAAAAACATGCATGCACCCAGAGTGCCACCTAGTGTCTGGACGTGGAAATGACAGTCTGCAATCCGCTGGGCTTAATTTAGCTGAAAAACCAGCCAGGTGTTCTTTCCCTTGAGCTACCAGACAATTAGGTGGTCAGAGCATCTGCCTGCGTGGTGAACTTAAGCAGTTGGGGATCTCTTGGGAATTTAGGATGGAAAAATAGAATAGCTTGAAATCTATCTCGACGTGTGGGAAGCTGTCCACACAGCAGAAAGAAGCTGAAAGGCCCCTGCTTAGGGTACCAGATGTCAGATGTTTTTGTTCTCGGAAAGAGACAATGGCACTCGGGGCTTTAGGTAAGGCGGAAGTGGACAAGGAATCAAGAATAACTTCCAAATATGTAGTCTGATTTTAGCTAAGAATCGTGTTGTCATGTAAATGAGTCGGGCCGAGCTAGTGAATCTTAGAAATCTGACACTGTCTGTAATGGTTAGTTCTTGTCCACTGACAAAAACAAGAGGCACTTGGGAAGACGGAGCAGCAATTAAGGAATTGCCTCCTAAATAAAGAAAATACCCAATTTAAAAAAAGAAAGAAAGAAAGAAATTGCTTCCACCAGATTAGACTATGGACAAGTCTGTGGAACATTTTCACAATTAATGACTGTTGAGGGAGGGAACAGCCCAAGGTGGGCGGTGACCACACCCCTGGGTTGGTGGTCCTAGGTGTTAGCTGAGCGATCCATGGCGAGCAAGTCCATGAGCAGCATTCGTCCAGTCTCTGCTTCAGTTCCTGCCTCCAAGTTCCTGTCTGAGTCCCTGCCCTGACTTCCCTCAGTGATGAACTGTTACCTGGAAGTATACGATGAACTAAGCCCGTCCTTCCTCATATTGGTTTTGGTCAATGTTTTAACACAGCAACAGACAGCAAATTAGGACACTGTCTAAATAAAGTCCTGTTTTCATGATCTGGACAGTTCGTCTGTTGCAGAGAAAAGTCTGCACATATGCAAATGGGTCAAAAGAAGCTCGTGGAGCAAGATCATAAGATTCAAAGATGTTCTTGGTAAAGTTAGCACAGCACTCATAAAAATACAGAAATCCTGTAAAGGCTCACCCTGCACCCCAAAAATAAAATACTAAAATAATCAGCAGCAGGACCAGTGGTTCTCAACCTGTGGGTCACGACCCCTTAGTGAGTCAAAGGACCTTTTTGCAAAATTCCAAGTCAGATATACTGCATGTCAGATATTTACAATTCATAACAGTAGCAAAATCACAGTTATAAACTAGCAATGAAATAATTTTTTTGGTTGAGGGTCACCACAACATGAGGAACTGTATTAAACAGTTGCAGTATTAGGAAGGTTGAGAACTACTGGCCTAGACCATAGTCCAGGTCAACTGAGGCTTACAAGGGCTCACCTCTCAATCACCGTTATCTCTCCAGCATCTGAGGGGACCACGGCTGGTTTCCAAGAGGCTGAAAGGGGGGTGCATGCAAGGTGCTTACCCAGGACATTCAGCGGCCCCTCAGTACTGAGATTATTTGAAGGTGATCAGACATACTTTTCTCCCCATCCACCTGTGAAGAGGTGAAGCCAAGGCAGTTCTGACTTCAGACCAGATATAAACAGCATCAACTGCCGAAAGTCCAATGGGCCACTTCCACGGGTCTGCTATGCGTTTTCTTGGCAGAAACTATCTTACTAGCTCACTTGCTCCTGCCTCTTCCCCCAATAACACAGCACACACTCTGTAGCACTAATCACTATTTTTTAACTAGATTTTTCAGGTTAAATCTTGACTCGGACAATACCAAAGAACCTGCTGGAGGAGAAAGAAGAAGAGTTGACCAATAAAGCTATGTGACAAAAACCTAATCTCAGGTGTAATGGCACCTGCCAGTTATCCCAGTGACTCAGGAGGACGAGATAAGAAGATGGCTGAAGCCCAGGAGTTCAAGACCAGCCTAGGTGACAGGAAAGACCCCACTGCAAAACAACTGTCAAATTAATATATTTATATAATTAATTTTATATACTTATATAATTAAATTATATAGTATATGCTTTATGTTCTACTTAGAGCATAAGTACTCAATAAATATCAGCTTCATGCATAATATAATCATATAATTTATATATATGTGAATTATATAATTATACAACCAGTGTTATATAATTATATAATTAAATTATATAGCATATGCTTTGTATTCTACTTAGAGCATAAGTGCTCAATAAATATCAGCTTCATACATTATATAATAATATAATTTAATTTATAATATAATTTTTATATATTATATTATATAATTATACAATTAATGTTATATAATTATACAATTAAATTATATAGCATATCCTTTATGTTCTACTTAGACCATAAGTGCTCAATAAATATAAGAATCCAAAAGGGGATCCCAATTGCACACATCTTACCAACATGGTAAAGGAAGAAGAAAGAGGACCGCCCCCCATCCCAGTGACTCCATCTCCTGGTCCACCCACAGGGTCCAGTCTTCCTCTCCTGTGGCTCCTGCTTCTTGCTGGCAGCCTGACCCTGTCATTGTCTCTACAGTATCAGTTGTGTCTCCTCTGAACCCCCTCCTGTCACTGCATCCCTGTGACCCTCCAAGTCAGAGAGAATGATTGCCCTGACATCCGAGGTCACAGTGAAGCTGACGTCTCCCCGTTCCCATCACCCACACCTTCTCTAACTGCCCCTCATCTCTCACGATGGGTCCACAGAGACTCTGAAGCTCCCACCAGATGACGTCTGCATGCCAAGGCCATGAATCTTTTCCTGCCACTTTCTCCCTGTTTGGTTTAGTTTTGTTTCTGAGACAAAGTCTCATTATATAGCCTAAGCTAGTACCAAACTCTCAGTTCTCCTGCCTCAGCCTCCAGTGTGCCAATGTTACAATCATGAGTCACCCAGCTTTCTATCCAATCCCCCAAAAATGTGTTTCTTCCATGAAAACATCTTTTATTCCCCAAATCTGATGTAGTATTTTTCTCAACATAGAATTCTCTTGATGCTTCTGTCTTCTTTTTTCACCTTTCAGTGACTTAATTAGCTTCTCTCTCCCCCTCCAGACTGCACATTGCTCAAGGGTGCATGCTCATTTGCAAAGGGCGACAGAGCAGTCAGTACTGAACAGCACCGGCTGCACACCCAAAGTGCCTGGGTGTAGCTCTGCCAATCACTGGCTGAGTGCATCAGGCAAACAAACATAACTTTGTTTCTTGCTCTGTAAATGTTCTATATTTAGAAAGGCTAACGCATGCCAATCCAAGGTTAGCCTTTACCACCCTGAATAACCGACTATTAAAATGGGACTTTTCCCCTCCAGTTTTTGGTTAATACTTAAAGGCAATAGGTACCTTATATCAAAGAAAAGCTATCACAGAGAACTCACAAGATGGGGGGGGAGGGGGGAGAAACAAAACCAGCTTGGTGTCCAGAGAAATGGAAGACAAGGAAGACAGATTTTAATGATGTGATGGAAATCTGTGAACCCAACCTTATCCAAAGCCCATAGCCGAGGAGGCCCCCAGGAGTGAACTTAATGTTGTCATTTAGCTGAATTGTCACGCTGCCAAGAGGTTGTCTAAATAGTTATGTCCATCCCCACAGATAAGTGGTACTTACAACCTTAATCAGAGAAGCTTTTCTTTGCAATCGCAACGCGGGATGCAGAGGGCATGCAGCTGCTCAGGTGCTGCAAACAAGTAAGGGCTGAGCGCTGAGCCCCACAGCTCCATACCACCCCCTATAAAGTAAAGAGAAGAGCAGGTGTGGGAGATAGGGAGGAAGGCTTAGAAACGCTGGCTTCGGGGCATGGCACAGCCACGCAGTCATAGGCTCATAGCAGCTGTGACTGTCTACAGTGGAGCCTCCCAAAACCATGTCTATGAATAATCAATCATGAAATGGGAAGAGGGCCATCATCCCTTCTCACCCCCCCTGAAGTAACCCGTGGGGTCCTGACTTGAAAGATGACAAACACTGCTTTAAAGGGGAAGAACTGCCAAGGGACAGGAGCAAGACAGGGCAGATGTAACTGTGACCTGAAGTACACTTGTGAACGAGGAACAAGATTCTTCAGGAAACTCCAGACTAGAGAGTCCTTCAGAACTGTCTCAGTGAGGGCGGGGGTCTGGCTTCTGTCCCCACCATCAGCCAGAGTCTCCTCTAGGAAGGAATGACAGTATGCCGCAGTACCATTGAGGCTAGGAGACTTGAGAACACAGACATTGTATCTACAATTGGACATCAATAGCCTATGGCAGAGCCCACCTCTAGTCTTTCCCAACTCCTGAATATCAAAGTCTCTCCTTGAGTAAACAAGACATTTCTCAGAAGTTGCCACACTATCTCAGTTTCTCCAACAGAGCTGGGGAGATCAAAGAGAAAACCCGCTCTGAGATGAAAGTAGCCTGCAGTCAGCTTATCTATCTGCCCTGATTCCCAGTTCTAAGGACCCACCCAGGATATGCCAGAAGAACAGATGCTCCAAGATACCTCCAACTGCCACCAGCGGGATGCCATATTATTATCTCAAAGCATATAGGCCCCTGGATTTTCTTAAGGAGCTTTCTGGGCCAAATAAGACCTCCTTTTTTACATTTTATATTTAGTCTAAACCCAGGAAATGTGCCCAGTCCCTTGGCCAAATCCATCGAGATTAGGAAAATCTGATGTCTCAAGCCTCCTCCATAGGAAAACTATGTTTGCACTTTTTTTTTCCAAACAAACATTACCTCAGTGCCGACTTTGTGCCAGGAAATCTGGTTGGCACTGAGAACAAAGAGATAAACAAGACATAGGTCCTGCTTTCTAGAGTTTCAAAGGTTGTCATGAAAAAGAGACAGGAGGGGACCCAGCACTATGGAGCAGAGCACTCTAGACTGGTTGGAAAGAAAATTCTTCACTAGACCAAGGCAATCTGCTCCCCCAACAGCTCTCTGAACCGTGCCAAATGGCGTTAATATCCATCGCCAAAATCTCAGTGGGAAAGATCATTGCCAAGCCATGCTGAGGCTCCTCTGAATCGCAGCAATATTTGAACAACTCTCTGCGGGGAGGAGGCTCGTTATGAGTTCTGCAGATAGCCCTGTGATGGCAAACTTGCTTTCTGTGAACTCTGAAATACATTGTTTCTTTGAGCCAGGCCCTTTCTTGAGAGGCCAGACCAGTGGATCTGCTACGGGCTGAGCAAAAGCTCTGGGGTTTGGCCGCATCCGCTGTGGAATGCCGCGGTCGTTCAAACGCTGGATTCCCAAGGGGTGGAGTCCAGATGCGAAACGCCCTGTTCGTCCTCTCTAATTTTGTATCAATGCTTAATTTGTAGGCCACTACATGTGAACTACTGTAAATCACAGAAAAGGGATCGTTACACTAAGCCATGTTACAACTGTTAAAAAGCCCCCTTGTCTATGCAGAAAAATGCTTTAGAGATAGATCCTCGGCTTCCTTGTTTCTTTATTATGGAGGAAATAAGCCCTAGGCTTTCATCAGTCAAGCCTATCAATACATGGAGTCCTGCAACCACTGGCTGTCTGAGAGTCAATCTGTTAGGCTCATGGCTCATCCCAATGAGACTGGTCGGCGCCTGGAATCGAGGAAGCGCTGTTTGCACTTGATTCTCAGCAGGAGAAGAGCTAACAGGGCTGCCTCAGCAACAGAGATTATGGGAGGTATGGTCCTGGCGAATTATACAGATGTGCGAAGTCAACTGATGTGTAACCTGTGTGGGGTCCTCGCTGTACCACAGACAACAGGGGCGGCACTGACTGTAACCACAGACAACAGGGCCGGCATCTAAAGAGGAAAGAACTGAAAGAATCCAAACCTGGAACCACATCTGGGTGCCGAAGTCAAGGAGTTCCGATCTCTGTTCTCCTTCTGTGCTGCTGGGGGACCTTGGGGCTTCTCTGGCCTTTGTTGTTTTTATCTGTAAAGTGGGAATGGTAATAGTGCCTACTCCACGCGACATCATGATATTAGAGGAAGTTAGACCGGAAGAGACGTAAAGCATCACAGAGCAAGGATGGTGGCTCACCCCTGTCTTCTCAACACTCAGGGGACTGAGGCAGGATGATCAGGAGTTCTAAGCTAGATTTGACTAGTGGTGAGGCAAGACAGGCTGTGCTACATGAGACACTATCTCAAAAAAAAAAAAAAAAGGGGGTACAAAAAGTAGGCTGAGGATATAGCTCTAAGATAGAGCACCTGCCTAGCATGCTCAAGGTCCCGGGGTCTAGCCCCAGCACCACCAAAAAGAAATCAGCAGAATGGACATTATAATCTCCTTGTATAACAAATGCTCTGTGATACACAGGTAATATTGTCATTATTCACGACACAAACGGAGCAAGACTACCTGTGCCAGCCCAGTAATATTCTTCCTTAGCAGTTGCTACATTGCCAAAAGCTCCAGAAGGACAGCGTATTTAGACAACTGAATTTTGCGTGAAAGTGACTAAGAAAAAACAAAGATGGCGGAGTGATGGGACCTGAGAACAGGTAAGCAGGGATGAGAAGGGCACTAAGCCTTCTTTGGTGCCGATGGACTGTTCTTCACTGAGTGCCTAGGATCTATTCTCAGAAATGATTACTTTAAAAGGAGTGACCCATAGCCATTCAGGAAAGAAATGGATGTAGGGTAGCTAGGTCCTTACATGGGGCAACGAGACAGCTCAGGGCTAACTGCATGGAGCAAAGATCACATGTGAACGCCCTTGCTCCACTCCCCACCGTTTCCTATAGATAGTATGGTAGCATCCTTGACACAGAAGAGGTTGGATTCGTATGCCTGGGTTATAAAGGAAGGACTAGGATTAATAAGGTGCTTATTTACCCAGCACATCAGTAACTGACTGGGATTCGGGCTCTCTCACTCTGCAAGTATACAGATCTATGAATATAGTACCTGAAGTGTGTGTCCGTGTGTGTGTGTATGTGTGTGTGTGTGTGTGTGTGTGTGTGTGTGTATACTTGGTTGTGGAGGTGCGTGCATATGTCCATTTGAGTATATGTGCACATGTGTGCACATGCGTGTGCATCTGTGTGGAAACCAGAAATTGATGTCAGATGTCTTCCTTCGTCACTCTCCACCTGTATTTTTTGAGACAGGGTCTCTCACTGAACTTGAAACTCTATCAATTACTCTGGCTGTCTGACCAACCAATGGAGCCTCAGGGATCTTCCTTTCCCAAGCGCTGGGGTTGCGAGCACATACCACCATACCTGGCTTTTTCTGTGGGTTCTAGAGATCCAAAGAAAAGTCCTTATGCTTACATGGCATACAATCTACTAACTGAGCCACCTCCCCAGCCCAGGGGGTTGGGGCAAACTCACATGAACTGATGAAATAGGGTACCCAAGTGCATGATGGGATCTCGAATTGGAACGAAAGAAGAAAAGTCAACCGGGCAGTGGTGGCGCACGCCTTTAATCCCAGCACTTGGGAGGCAGAGGCAGGTGGATTTCTGAGTTCGAGGCCAGCCTGGTCTACAGAGTGAGTTCCAGGACAGCCAGGGCTACACAGAGAAACCCTGTCTCGAAAAACCAAAAAAAAAAAAAAAAAAGTCATAGAAAACGGTGGATCCGACTAAAGTCTGTCTTTGCGTAAATGATGAGTACTGTACCTGTATGGCTCCCCTAGTTGTACAGGCTGCCCACTTAGAAAACGTAGGCTAGGCGACAGAGGGGAACCTCTGTCTTAAATTTGGAACTTCCCTACAAATTTAAATCACTTGAAGTACTGTAAGGTTCTGCATGATCACAGCCATAAATATGATTACAATGTGAGGTAGACATTTGTATGGGGAAAGCTTGCTGGGTTTTTAATGTAACCTCTGTCTCTGTCTGACCAAGCCCACTTCCCCAACCTAGTGAGTTGTCACATATGAACAACCTATTGATATTTCAGAAGGACCTGCTGATGGAAACCACATTTGAGGAGAGAAAGACAAAAATCTAACTCATTCTTTCAAAACAATTAATAAATATCTCTGCTGCTATAATACGCCAGACTGGCGAGCCTCCTCATATCCAAGTTCAGAGCTGGGTCCAAGAGTGACCTGCAAACAGTGAGCACGTGTCTGATGCTCCAGGAGGCTGCAGTTCCTTTGTGGATGTGCCTCTCTGTACCTGCCAAGTGAATTATTGAATATGTGGGGGTGTAGCTGAGCCAGAGCTGCTGATCAGTGAAATTGGGTGCAACCGGGTGGAAGAGCTGCACACTGAGAACGCCAGCAAACGGCGACATCGTTCAAACCGTAAAGGACTCTGCTGTAAAAACATTCCATTTCTGACTGCCTGGACACGTACCCTCAGGGTGGGGAGCAGTATTTCAGGAGCCTCATGAAACTTGTATAGATGCCAGGTCTGTTACTCTTGATGAAATAGGACCAGAAGTGCATCTGAACTGTGCTATCTTGTCGTTTGCACTCTGAGAGCTACCTAACTCACCACATTGTATTTATTCAACAGTGTAAGCAGCCAGAGTCAAAGCAAATGTCACAAATGTACGCATAAGTCTGTGGGGACAGAGCACAGCACCCAATGAGAGTTAACGACACTCCGTGTGTACAGAAGGTTTCTTTTCAGCCTCTCACAGCCTGAGGGTCACTCCGGTGAGCATGAACCCACAGGACAAGAATTTGATCCATAGTATTTGTTTTGCTATTCTATCCAGATGGTTAAAGGCATACGTCCAGAGTTTTAGACGGTCAGTGTAGACCCTCCGTGGGACAAGTGCAGCTTTCGTCTTCCCGCATGGCTAAGGACTGCCTGATTTTTTTTCCTCTCCCTGGTCGACTATGATGAGGTCTTAAATCAGGCCTTGGAGAAGAGAACTCCTTTGCAAGATGTTCATTTGAGAACATTTCCCACAGCACTCAGAAAGGGCGTGAGAGAACAGGCGTGAACAGGAGAATCCACGGATACAGGAATAGGACAGCAGAGAGTCCTAGAGGACAGCTGGTCCTGATGCTGCCTGGGAACTGGGGATTATGGCTGCTGGGGTTTGTATATTAACGGTCCCCTCAGGTTCCTGTTTGATCCTTTGCTCTTCAGTGAGTGCTGTTGCTTTGGAAGGTTTTGGGACTTGGGGATTATAGCCCAGGCATGCTTCTAATCTGTTCCTTAGGAAGCCCAGTTACTGTTGCTACCATGGAGCCACCGGCTGCCCTGTCTTCCCTGAAGTGACGGATTACATCCCACAGGCTGTGATCTAAGAGAAGCCCTCACTTCTCCCTTTCTTCTCTGATCCGCCCTCCTTCCTTAAGTTGCTTGGTTCAAATGTTTTATCATAGCAACTACAGAATTACTGCAACGGCCTGTGCATTACCATGTGTCCTGTTTTGAGGCCATTTCTAGGGTTTTGAGCTAACTGGACACTGGTCCGTGAGTGCATACGGATTCGTAGGCTCTTCTACGAGAGCAGGCAAAGTAGTGACAGATCTCCAGTGAGACGCCCACAGGTTGGTAAATAGACAAAAGCATGCAGAAGCCAGGGAGAGAATGTGCAGATAAAAAACGGGCACGGGGAGTCCGAGGCAGAGCCGCATAGCAAATAGAGTCTGTTGCCATTTCAAAACTGGGCATTCTTGAGCCACCTATCACTAGGGAATACGGAAAAGAGGAACTCGGTAGAGCAAGAGCCAAACCAGGCACCAGTGTGTGGTTCTATTCAAGATTCTCACCAGAGCTCAGTGATGTCATCTCTGCTGGTTTGGGTGGTCCCTACTTTAAATTATTCATCCTTATCAGTTTTTAAATCACCATTGTAGATTCAGTTTGGGGTAGAGTTTTTGACAGACATGAGCATATAGTAAACAGTGCCGCACTAGTGCTTTGGGTCAATGCGTCTGTAATATTCAAACTTTTGTAGGTTTTGTGTACAATGGGAAGTGGGTGTAACGCATGAGCCCATTTCTGAAGTTCTTGTGACACTCCCAAAACAGGCTTGGTGCTAAGAGAAGCTAGGGCCTCTTGCCCCTTGCAGCTTGGGAATCAACTCCTTATAGATATGGGATATGACCTTCACCTCTGGGCTGCAGACTACCCACGTCACCATCCCTGTCTGTCAGGAGTACGGTTCACTTAGTCAAGGGGAACCTTAAAAAGGAAGGGCTAGGCTCCATTAGAACAGGAAAAAAAAATGCATCCCAAAGGTGAACCACAGATAATTGGTTTTCCCCTCCATTGTGTTTTCTCAAAAGTGAATTTTATTTTAAATGAGAAATTTCTGAAAATTCCTAAACCAGTAAAAGTTTACTCTCAACTCCCACCAAAAACATGTGGAGCATGTTTATGCTCTGTACTTTCAGTTCACAAATGTTTCTAATCTCTCTCTCTTAATTAATTAATTAATTAATTAATTAATGTATATGAGTACACTACTGCTGTCTTCAGACATACCAGAAGAGGGCATCAAATTCCATCACAGATGGTTGTGAGCCACCGTGTGGTTGCTGGGAATTGAACTCAGGACCTCTGGAAGAGTAGTCGGTGCTCCTAACCACTGAGCCATCTCACCAGCTCCACAGTTCACAAATATTAAAGCACAGAGGTTGCAGGCTTCAATGCTTAGCCTCTGCAATTATCAGGAAGAGACGGATGCTCCAGCCGGTGTGACTTGTCCCCAGAACTGTGGTCTCTAAAAGCCGTAACTCCCACACAATGACCAGAGTAAAGCTAGCTAGTGTACTTGCCAACGTCACAATTAATAATCAAAGGAGACATGTGACACACGAAGTCAACTCGGATACCTTGCTGGTGTCCCCATTAAGTAAGCCTATCACACAGGAGCCACTAACCTGTCCTTAGCATTGGAGTACAACTAAGTACTTTACCAAGTAGAGCTTTCCAACATAACTTTCCACTTGTATGCCCAGGGTCAGACTAAATTTACTGGTTATACCTGCTATCTCAGTCACTGATGCCACTTCTTATAAACTGGACTTTTCTGCTTATTATTCAGAACTAGGAGTGAGCAGTGACCAGGATGAATGCAGGGTCTTGTGTACTCTAGGTGAGCACTCCACCACTGAGTGCCCTGGGTCCCTTTGGGATATTTCTTTAGTGGAACAAGATGGTAAACTGTATTAAGCCCGGACAGTAAAATCTGAAAAGCAGATACTTGGGGTGTTTTCCCTAATATCTTTCCCTGGGGAAACGTCAGCTCAGATTTATATGTTTTTTATGTATTGCAAAATACATCTGCCACCTATAGTTTCTTGACTACCAAGCTAACCGTGAGGCCCAGCACGACCTACTAGGGGCCACCACCACTGTATTCATCCAATGGCCCATGCACTTTGAAGAACTGGCTGTGAATCCCAAGCCTCTACTCCTGGAGATCCTGCTGCATACCCAACAGCCTCGAACTGTCAATTCTTAGCAATGCCCTATAGGTGCCCAGAACCAACTTGCAACGTTGATATCCAGCACTCAGATATCTGTAACCTCTCTCGCCACCAACTTTTTTGAGTGCAAGATTGTATTAAAGTTGCCTATTTCACAAGACTGAGGTTAGGATTAGAAATGATGGGGGTGGATTGTCTTTATAAAGGTCATGCGTATAACAGACACTCAGTAGAGCACGGTTCACTGGTAGGAAGCTTCATTTTGGTGAGCTATAAGAAGTACAGATTGCTAGCGGTCATTGGGGTTCCTCTGTGTGTGTTATGGGGACTTAGGACTAGCAGCCACTGCAGTGAGTATGCAACAAGAGCCTAGAAACAATTCTCAGTGAAGAACAGAGGTGCCCTGCGCTACCCTGTAGTGATTGCTTTCTGGAAGGACCCTGGGCTTTGGAGTCGGGCAGTCTGAGCAGATCTTGACTGTCACTTAGTGACAGCCCACGTGAGGTTCCACTTGATCCGGAGCTCTGAAGCCCCACCCTTCTTTGTTCTCAACCAAGCTGCTTAGAGGCAGTAGTCCTCCCTGCCAGCTACTTGCTCTCTGTGTCTTTGTGTGTAAAGGAATATACTGCCCCCCCCCCCCAGGCTTTTTGGGAAGAGGAAATGAAATCATGACACGGCAACCAGTATCTTATTGGGCCCCAGACTGGTAGTTTTAATTCACAGCCTTAATTCTGCCTTCTCTCCTGTTACCGGACATTCATTTTCTCCTTTTCTAAGGTAATTTCATTCAAAAGGTGAGCACAGCAACTCACAATCCAATCCCTTCTCACACGGCTCCTGAGCAGAGAGCTTCAGCATCATCCCACAGAGCTGGGAATTAGGCGCACTGAGGTTAGACACCTTCTGCTCGAGACAGTGCCCTAGAAAAACATATCTGGTACACACGCAGGTCTGAGTCGCATGGGCGCTTCCTGACACTTGCCTCTTTGTCTGGTTTACTAGAAGCATCAGCATAGGAAATCAGTGAATGCTATTGTATTCTTTCGTGTCTTTTTTAAAGCTATTTGACTCTTTCCAATGTTCATTTTCTCAGGCTAAGGCTAATTTGTATAAAAATCAAGACTCCCCGGCCCCCATACGTGTATATAACTCTCCTGTTTGTTTCATACGAAAGAACTAAACAGACATCTCCAGGGGTTTTTCCAGGCTCCTTATGGCCCTCAAATGCAGCCACCAGGATGTACAGGAGAAGGTGTCATGGCCTGTCCTAATTAACTCAACATAGGCTAGAGCGGTGGTTCTCAACCTGTGGGTTGCGTCCATCAGAAAACATATTTCCAATGATTGTAGGGGCTGAGATACCATTCCGTAGCAAAATTACAGTGATGAGGTAGCAACCAAAAAATAAGCATATGGTTGAGGGTTCCTAAGACTATCGGAAATATGTGATTTCCGATGACCGAGATCCATAAGGCTGAGAACCACTGGCCTAGAGTCATCTAAGAAGGGCATCTCAGTGGAGGAGTTGCCCAGACCACATTTTCCTGTGGGCGTGTCTGCAAATTGACACAGGAAAGCCCAGCCCTCTATAGGTGACACTATTTCCTGGCCAGGTTGTCCTGGGCTGTACAAGACAGGTAGCTATGTGTGAGCCTTTAAGCTAGCTAGCAAGCGCTATCAGATTCTGCTTCAAGTTCCTGCCTCAGTTCCTGCTCTGACTTCTTCTTTTAATGAGGGACTGTGACCCGGAAACTACAGGCCAAATTCACTCTCTCCTTCCCTAAGTTGCTATAGTCAGACTATCTTATCACGGCAACAGGAAGGAACCAGAAAAAATGCCCGGCGTTCACACGTCTGGTATTGTCTTAGTGAACCTGTCAAGCCGTGCAATTAATGCATTAGTAGCCATAGCAACAAAAAGGGGGACCAGTACTGATTTCAGCCACATCAAGACCGGAGATAAATGGAATGTGCCGGATTCACTTTGGCTGATGATCTAAAGCACTTCTGCAGTGCTTAGCATGTACCACCCTGGCATCTGAATCACTCGGTTACTGAAAGGGAAGAAAGGTTATGTAACTCACCCAAGGCCACCAGGTTAAGACTGGGACCTTGTCCTCTACAGTATTACAGTGTCTCTCACGTATCACAAAAGCATGGAAATAATTCATCTTCGCTCTCTGACAGACAATGAAGAGATGATTAAAGAGTAAGATCGTGACCGTACCCCCGATTCCACTTAACAGTTAAAGAGAGTTTACTGAACCAGTGATTCGGCCAGGTGCTGCTTGTTTGGTATTATTTCTGGTTAATTTAGCATCAAATCCTGGCCCTGTTCACTGAGTAGATCGGGAGCCTTGTAGGCTTGCACAATGGAACACCTGCATCAGGGCAGCCTCCAGTGACCTCCCTCCGTGGTGGGTTCCACATCACACATTTTTTTCTATAACGTGCTAACAAAACCCTGCCCCATCAGTCACATGTCACCCCTGGAGCACCTGAGCTCTGAGTCAGACATACCTGCCAATTTCTTGGACTTTAGAAGGGAGTATTGCGATGCCGTCCAGATGAGACTTACATAATAGGAAAGTCACATACGCAGCAGAAATCAGTGATTTCTGCATTAGCGATAGGGAGCCATGCATCCTCCTGCCACCTGCAGTTGGACACACATGCAGCCTTTATTATTTTGATATGCCTTTAATAGCTCAATGGTTGAGCCACTTCCAAACCTCCAGGTGGCCAACACACTCCACCCTCCTTACTCCTGAGTTACTACTTACTAAAATCTATGTTTCATCTTTGTTGCCCTAGACCCAGTGGGGAATGGGGGACTTGGGCTCATTCTTCCCTGCCTTTTAAATGTCAGCTCTCTCTCTCTCTGTCCTCTGCACTGCCCTGGTGTGATGTCTGTCTCCTCCCCCAGAATGGTGGCTGTCCCTCCCCCAGGAGTCCTAAAAGTCCCACCTCTATCTCCCTGCCCAGCCATTGGCTGCTGGCAACTTTATTTACCAATCAAAGCCAACTGGGGGCAAGGTTCCCTCAGTTTCTTACTTGTAGACATGCCGATTCTCATGCAATTTGGGGGACCAGATTAACATAATACAAGAGGCTTTGGACCAAATCCACAAAAAAGAGGGGCTTTACTCTCTGGACTCAGAAACAAATCCATAAATATGTACCACATGACAACCATTTGCAGAGTATACATAACTTGGTCTTCAAATTACTAGATAAATGCGTTGTCACCATTTTATACTCTCTTAATTCTACTGAATGATAAGGAAATTCTTAAGCCCTCATGAGCCCTTTCTTGGGAATCTGATGAGTGTTATCCTGAGTCCATAGGACTATGGGTGCCACTGCTCAGTACTGGCTGCCACCCACCATTGGATCCCCACTGGTCACACAGGATTTTGATTCATGCCTAACCCCAACACCTCTTCGTGTCCTCTTGCACAGAGTCTGAGCTATACTTATCTTGCTTTCTGAAACTCAGTCAACTCCTTGTCGTGGATGAGGAGACACGAGAAAGAGGATATGGCTCCTCTCATGGCTTCACTATTTTTGAAGAACTGACAACAGCCTGTTTGATCAGACCGTCTTCATCAGGGGTTGGAGGCTCTGGCTTACACGTTGATCATCTTCCCTATATTTCTTATGTATTGGGGGTCTACAATATTGAACCTCAAACTTCAAGGCTTGCTTTGTTGTTACAGTACTCTTCCTCCTCATTCCTCCATGAATGACTTAAGGCAGATCCCCTGGCAAGCCCAAAAGATGAGCGATGACAACAGGTGACACACGGAGGGGAAAGGAGAGGTAACTAACAACATATAGCATCTACTCCAAGTTCACCATATGTGACCTGCACTCCAGGCACTGGAGATTCAGGGATGAGCATGCAGACATGTTTGAACCTATTGGTAGTTTCAACGCTGAAAAAATAATGATCACAACTATATTTGGTATAACGGTATAATGACTCGACTGTCCAAAGGCTGAAAAGCTACATTTGTAAAGGTTGTGAGGAGACTCACGGACATTTCTCTTTATTGATTCCTTTAACTCAATGGTTCTCAACCTGTGGGTGGGGATGTCTTGAAAGAGTCAAACAACCTTCCCACAAGGGTCACCTAAGACCATTGGAAATCACAGATATTTACATTATGATTCGTTAACAGTAGCAAAATGACAGTTATGAAGTAGCAACAAAAGTAATTTTATGGTTGGGGGTCACCACAATATGAGGAACTGTATTAAGGAGTCACAGCATTAGGAAGGGTGAGAGCCACTGCTTTAACTGGAAGCACATTCCTCAAAACAGAAGTGTGTGGGTGGCCAGAGTAAGTTTTTTGCAGTAAACTGCTATCACGTTGTCATGCTAAATTGCCCCAATGGTGATGATTGAAGTTTCCAGACTTGGTGAAGTATGCACAAGCAAGGTGATACCAACAGCTCTCACCTACTTGGTGGCCCAAACACATACTGTAGAAGGGTCCTTTACCCTGGTGTCTCTACTGCAGAGCAATTTGTTTCAAAACTTTCCCTTTTCATTATGTTCACCATTTCAAAAATTAAGGTATATGTTCTAATTTCTGGTATCTTCGAAAAAAAATTACTCAGGGACTGACAGAGATGACTGAGCACTGGCTTCTCTTCGAGAGGACCCAGGTTCAATTCCCAGAGCCTGAGTCTGTAACTCCAGGTCTGAGGGGATCTAACTCCCTCTTCTGGACTCCTCAAGGTAGGGCTTACAAGTGGTACATACACAGCAACACATGCGGGCAAGCCAACCTTACACTTAAATTAAAAAAATCTTTTTTTTTTTAAGCTCACATATGAGAGTTCCCACACTGGGAAGGCATCCTAAATATCTCTGCTGAGTTAATGATTACAGAAGCTATTGTCAATATACAGTACAGATGCTTGCCAGTCAGTTGCATGGGGAGGTAACTCTAAGCTTGCTCCACGCTACCGGTCTCTGACTAGTTCATTTTTTAAAGTGCCTGCAAAAGAAGAAGGGGTTAATTTGTGGCCATTTTCCCTTCCTCTCGAGAAAATCCTTACAGACTAGCACTTTTCTGGCCTGTGTGGAAGCTCTGGGCCACTCCAGGCTGCAGTCATGGGACTTGAAATCTTAGCAGTACACAAGTGGAGATTTGGCTCTATTTCCTGAAAGCTTCCATTACCGAGTCAAGCTATGGGATTAGATGCCCTGGAGTCTCTGCTTCATATACATAGATGGAATCTGCTCCCGGGTGTTAAATAACACTGGCAGCTTATCGCCCACAAAATCCCACAGGATCAGCCAGCCAGCAAGGAGTTAGGCATCTACAAAGCTTCTGCCCTTCAGACTAAAATATCTAGATGTGAATTCCAAGGAGTTGGTGCCTTATACTCGGATCTCTGGTTTACTCAGTTTCTACGCTTTATATAAGAGAACGGCCATCTTTTATTCCTACTGAAAGACGTCAATAGCTAACGGGCTAACTAAGAAACCTCACTGACATTTCCAGAACGGCCAGTGTAGAAGCAGCAGTGGAGGAATGGAACAAAGAGATCATTACAGTCCTGGTGAAGGGTGCCCTTGTCGCTGAAGAGTAGAAGTTAATCAGCAAGTCTCAAGATAGGGAAGCCAGGCGGTCTCTTCTACTCTTGCACAAGAAACGATAATTGGAAAAGAAAAGAAAAATTAATGTGCCCCCTTTGGCTTACTGTGTAAGTTTGTACTACAGCCCAAATTGAAAAGGTGGTTTTCAGAATATCAAATGAGAGGACATCTCATGGGAATGAACCAACACTTCCTGTCAACATTGTGAACATAGAATGACTGGATTGTCTTAATTCTAGAATAAAAGGATTAACTTAAAACACATTGCTCTGTCTTCTGGGTTAGTAACGCTGTCCGCAACCAAGGACTTAATAGAGACACGACATTTTTATCCACACCGGCAAGTCCATTTTGAAACAGAGGATAGAAAAATAAATGAGGGTCAAGGTTTAAAGGCAGGAACGCGCTATCTAAACATTGAGACATCCATGTGATAATAAAAGTATCTCAAACTGGAACTATTCCCTGAAACCAACTTGAGGATGATAGAACAACCATGTACAAAAGAAGTCATGAATTGTAAGCATTGTGGAGGGAAACTTAAGACTCAGAGGATTGCTTTTCAAATTAAATCCTGATAGACCCAAGTTAGCACCAATTGTTGATTCAGTACAGTGTGAACGTGGGAAGTGCTTTCTATGCAGAGGAATCTACTAAACACCTACCACAAATCAGCAGGCCTGGCAAGGTCTGAGGAGAGAGCTTTAGAGAAGTTGACAGAGGCGCTGGGTCCTCTAAAGGAGGAAAGAGAAGAAGAAACGGGGCAAAGAAGGATGGGAGGGAGGAAAGGAGAGAGAAAGACACTGAGAAGAGAAGGAAGGAGAAGAAGAAAGAAACGGGCGTAAGAGTTAGAGATGGAAGCCGGGCAGTGGTGGCACACGCCTTTAATCCCAGCACTTGGGAGGCAGAGACAGGCGGATTTCTGAGTTCGAGGCCAGCCTGGTCTACAGAGTGAGTTTCAGGACAGCCAGGGCTACACAGAGAAACCCTGTTTCAAAAAACAAAAAACAAACAAAAAAAAAGAGTTAGAGATGGAAGAGCAAGGTCTTCATTTGCATATAGTTTAATTTTCCACCCAGTGAATTCAGGATACTCTAGTGAGCAAAATTTAGACACAGAAAGAAATTGTTGCACATTTGTTGATCAAAACGTCAACAAAAGGGGGAGCTATGAAGATCCACTCTATATGTAAGCGGTGCTTAGAAACGGTAGGCAAGTGCTTCGGTGGATGAGGGAGGTCCCCACCCTTCCCCGAGGGATCTGTTTGCAACTAATGATGCTTAAGGGACACAGACATTTTCCTTTGTGGTACAGCCAAGGGTAAGCTGCCAGGTTCTTACAAGTAACCCTCTATAACTCTCGGTTCCTCCTCAAAAAGCCAATGTTTTAGAGACAGAACTTAAATTGTTTAATTTAATTATTTAGATTAATAAAATATTAATAATTTAAACACATAAATTATTTAAAGTCACCTATAAAGAAAAACAGAAATGAATCTAACAAGAAGGGGTGCCTGAATTTTGTAAGCAAAAACATTAAAACTCAGTTGAAGGATTTAAAACTTCAATATTTATGGGCAACAACATCTGATACCTTAAAGATGTCACGTAGCACCAAATTAATCTATAAATTAAATGTAATTCCAGACCAAAATCTAATAGGGTTTTTCATGGAGCCTGACATACAGCTTCTAAAGTTTATACAGAAACAGTCACACAATTATAACCACCAAGATGACCGTGAGGAGAAGCGATGGTCTCTGATTTACTGCACCATATATTGAGAGGCCTAAGTAGGAAATGCAACCTAAAAGTTAGACTCTTTGCCAAGGAAAGGCAGTTAAAACAATGGGACCAAACATCCCTGAAACAGATGATTGCTTAAGTAGACACAAAATTAGGTGGTCCAACAGGGAAAGGCATAGATCAAAATAGGCTGATGTTCGACCTCTACGACGCTCTATTCTCCTCACTTACAAGCCCTGAAGCCACACCTCTGCTCTCTGATGACCCATGAACTTGATTAGAAATAAAAGGCACCTGCTCTCTGCTCTCTGTTCTGGTCCAGGAGGCCGTGGGCTCTGAAAGGCAAGTCTACAAACCTCGGAAATCGTTTCTGCCCCAGCCATGTGTAGCATAGCCTACCACCAATGACCACTAAGAACAAGACACCAATCTTCATCGTGTTAACTCCGAGACTTAAGCGTGATTTCTTTTAGCATTTTAGCCAATGTATCCTAATAAAACAATTATTATATAGAAAAAAATTACTCCCTACCTCAAACTGGGTAGACATTAATTTACTGTAGACCTAAAGATTAAAAAATAAATAAATAAACCTTTTCTAAAATGCACAAAAAAGCAAGTCAGAGGCCATGGTGCATGCTTGTAATCCTAACACAGGGTAAGCCAAGACAGGCAGACAGATTCCTGTATCTATTGACCAAAATAGAGACAATATTCTATACAAATGAAATATGGTGTGTGAGGGAGGTACTTGAACAATGGGACCCAGTGATCTCCTTTGCCACCTCACACTGCTGAAGAGGGACTTCTACAGACCAACAAGCCTCTCTGATCCCATCCTTCATGGCTTCTCTTGAGAATGCAATGAGTTTACAAACTCTCAGGGCAGGATGCAATCTTCACCCCCCCGAGTCCTATCGTGCCCACAGGAATTTGTGGCTCTCAGATCAAGATTCTTTCTCCAAGATTTTAGTTGAATGTTCCCAAACAATGCACTGAAACCACAGACCCCACGTTCTCTGCTGTCTTATGACCAGGCCCACAACACACTGACCTGAGACCTGCCTGACCGTCTGGGTATCGGAGTCACACATGACTTCTGCCTACAGCGCTTCTTAACAGAGATAAGCCATAGTCGACAAAGCCATCGTCCCTAATTCTCCAATAAGGTGCTGTTTTCAGAAGAACTCACATATCTAAAATGCAGCCGCTGCTCTCCTTGGCTCCCCCATAGCCTCTTAGATGCTGACATATAAGAGTAAATTATAATATAAAAGTAAACATCCCTAATCTGAAAAGTGAAGTTCAAAATCTTAAGCCTTCTTAATGCTAACATGGCACCAGCAAGCTGGAACTCCCATTTGCGATCTTAAAAGGCAGTTCACTATCAAAGCAAGTACTCTAAAAATATTGCATAGAATTATCTTCAGTTTGTGTGGATGAGACCAGTATGAGTCAGAAGCAAGTGTTGTCTTTAACTTGGGTCTTATCCTCAACAAAGTTCCCTATGCAAATGTTCCACAAAATGTATTAATACAATATTGTTCTGGTCCCAAACATTTCATGTGAGGGAATTCACCAGTAGCAAGCACGGTGCAAGCTCCAAGCACTGGGAGCAAATGGGTAAACCCAGGAGCTTGGAGACTTCTTGGAAGAGAAAGCTGCAATAAGAAATCTGTCAGAGCTGGAGAGATGGCTAAGCAGTTAAGAGCACTGACTGCTCTTCCAGAGGTCCTAAGTTCAATTCCCAGCAACCACATGGTGGCTCACAACCATCTGTAATGGGATCCAATGCCCTCTTCTGGTGTGTCTGAAGACATCTACAGTGAACTCATATAAATAAAAATAAATAAATCTTTAAAAAGAAAGAAAGAAAGAAAGAAAGAAAGAAAGAAAGAAAGAAAGAAAGAAAGAAAGAAAGAAAGAAAAGAAAGGAAAGAAAGGAAAAGAAAAGAAAAGAAAAGAAAAGAAAAGAAAAGAAAAGAAAAGAAAAGAAAAGAAAAGAAAAGAAAAGAAAAGCCAGGCAGTGGTGGCACATGCCTTTAATCCCAGCACTTGGGAGGCAGTGGCAGGTAGATTTCTGAGTTCGAAGCCAGCCTGGTCCACAGAGTGAGTTCCAGGACAGCCAGGGCTACACAGAGAAACCGTCTCGAAAAACCAAAAAAAGAAAAAAGAAAGAAAGAAAAAAGAAAAACAACTGTCCAGTAGCCCAAACAAATGGGGTCTTTTAGTTACTGTCTAGTGTTGTGATAAAACACCATGACCAGGGTAACTTATAAAAGAAAGTGTTTAACTGGACTTGATTCCAGAGGGTAAGAGTCCATTGAGGGCTGAAAGAAAGCATGGCAGCAGGGGCAGCTGAGAGCTCACAAATGCTGTTCACAAAGAGGAGGTAGAGAGCACACTGGGAATGGCATGGGCTTTTGCAACCTCAAAGCCCACCCCCGGTGACATGCTTTCTCCAACAAAGCCACACCTCCTAATCCTTCCCAAATAGTTCCAACAGCTGGGACCGAGTATTCAAACATATGAGTCTATGGAGGCCATTCTCATTCAAACTACCACATAGGGAAGCCCTCAAGATGGTATGGCCAGCAAGTGTGAGTGTGTAGATATAGATTTGGGGGCTTCTCCAACAAAGAGCTTTAAAGCAATCATTTACAGCAATTCTCCTTCCTCATACTGATGAAGGTTGGAAACTCCAAGATCCAGACTCCATCCAATCCAAGTCTGAGTGCTCACTCCTCAGAAACAACACCTTCTCTCTGTGCTCAACTCATATAGAAGGGCACTAGTCCCAGCATGGGGGCTCCAGCCCTGTGAGCTAATCACCCTCCCTAAAGCCTCATACCACACCATCATTTAGCATATGAAGTGGTGCTGGGGAGGACTCACCAGACAGGAGCAAACCGTGATAGGAAAATACAACAGATAAATTTTTAATCCATAGGGCTTCCTGTGCTTATAATTAAAGCCATGTCTCTATCATCTGATAAGGGTGATACTGGACCTAGTTCTTAAACTGTATGTGTCTCATTGTCCTCAAGACCCAGGTTCCCTGGGGGAGGAGGAGGATTTACTGTAGAAATGTTTGAGTTCTCTGCACAGCACCCAGCACATGAGGGTTGCAATAGAAACACGTCAGGGTGATCAGACCCAAAGAGCTCTCAGGACTTTCTGCTGAGTCATTAGAGTGTTAATTTCATTTTTATTTTTTTTAATACATTTTCACTTATTCTGGAGGGGCTGTGCTTGTGCATATGTGTCTGTGCACACACGTGCATGTACATGCATGTCTGTGTATACTCGTATGCATGAGTGCACATGTGCGTGTGTATGCACAGCAGACGAGTGTGTGTCTCTGTGTGTGTGTGTGTGCGCGCGCGCATGCGCGCACGTGCTTGCTTACCATGATGTACATGTAGAATTCAGTTAACAACTTGAAGGAGTCAGTTCTCTTTTTCCATCTTGTAGATCCCAGGAATAGAACTCAGGTCATCGGGTTTAACTGCAAGCCCCTTACCTGCTGTGCCCTCTCACCATCCCCATTATAGTATAGTTTATCTTCTTAATGTTCCTGGGTTGGTTTTTTTTTTTTTTTTACATCCACAACGGCAAATGTAGAAATGTTATAATAGGATTAAATGGAGCTTTCCTTCTTCGTAATGCTTGACCTTTCTGGTAGAGAACAGCTTGGCCTAAAATTAGTATGGTAAGGTTAAAAACTTACAAGTGTGAGAACGTTTGTTTTGCTTTGTTTGTTCTAAGAATGGAGGGAAGAACGGAGGAAGGGAAGAAGACAGGCTATGAAAAGTGTGACTAGGAAAGTAGGCAGGTTCACTCCATGTCAAGGCAAAGCTTAGATCCCAGCTAGAGTTAGCAGGCGAGCAGAGCAGGGCACACAGATCAACAGAGAGAAGCCAGAAATAAAGCCACGATATGACACAAATATGTCAAACTGACTTTGATACAGGTTCAGAGGCAGGTCATCTGAAGAAAGATGAACTCGCTCAACAAATCACGCTTAAAAATAAATAACTAACCTAGACGCCACCCGGAGAAATGAAGCTGGGTCCAAAGCTCACACCTGCTATAAAGTGAACGGATGATAAACACACAGCAGCAACAAGGTGAACAGAGACCTTTCCTTCACAAAGGAGCGTAGCCAAAACCGTCTTGAGCATGGAGAGTTTAGCAAGGAGATCTTAGACTCCGTTGCAAAGAACAATTCGAAAAAGGAAAAAGTGGTATGTTGAAGCTCATCAATGCTGAAAACTTTTGCTTTGGCCAATGACTCAGTTAAGAGTTGGAAAACAGGGGGCTGGAGAGATGGCTCAGTGGTTAAGAGCACTGACTGCTCTTCCAGAGGTCCCGAGTTCAATTCCTAGAAACCACATGGTGGTTCACAACCATCTGTAATGGGATCCGATGTCCTCTTCTGGTGTGGCTGAAGACAGGGACAGTGTACTCACATACATAAAATAAATGAATAAATCTTAAAGAGTTGGAAAACAAGTTAAATGCTAGGAGAAAACATGTCACATATTTGCCAGCAAAAGACTTGTATCTAGAATACATACAGAGATGGCTCTGTGGTTAAGTTCGCTGGTTGTTCTTGCAGAGGACCTGGGTTCAACTCCCAGCACCCAGACAGCAGCTGACCATCATCTGTAACCCCAGAGTCAGGTGATCTGATACCCTTTTCTGTCATCCATAGGCACTATACACATATGGTACATGACATAGACACAGACGAAACATCCATATGTGTAAAAATAAATATATTTTTAATAATTTTTGAAAGAAATGTCAAAACACACCAACTTTTTAAAGAAGCCAATGAGAATGGGCTAAAGACATGGCAGACAGTCATCAAATAAACACGGGTGATAAAAATGCACAGGAAGTGTCCAAGGTCATTAGCCATCAATGCAGAATAAAACCACAAGATGTGTTACCATACACCCATCAAAATGGCCGGCAGAGAAACATGGCTGGGGCTGTGGAGATGGCTCGGTTGATGAAATACTCGCTGCTTCAACATGAGGACCTAAGTTTCATTCCCTACCACCTAGGTAAAAATCCGGATGTGGTGGTGCATGCTTGTAATCTCAGCACTCAGGAAGCAAATATACACAGATCCCTGAGGCTCTCTACTAGTCGGCATGGCCGAATAGGCTTGCCCCAGGTGCCAGTGAAAGACCCTGTCTCAAGAAGCTAAGTGAATGGACAGCTCCTGAGGAGTAACACCCAAGGTTGACCTCCGGCCTCTGCCAACATGCATCTACACAGCCACACATGCATCTGCACAACACACACACACACACACACACACACACACACACACACACACACACACACTATTGTTAATACTAAATGCTAATAAAGATGAGAAGAACGAGCATCAGGCTAACATGCTGGTGGGCGTGAGACAGCTCAGCCACATTACCGCGTAGATAAGCCAGCAGCTTTACCAAACCACTGGGTGTCCACTTACCATATGACTTGGCGATCACTGTGCTAGGCATCCATCCCAGAAAAATAAAAGCTATGTTCACATAAACCAGGCACACAAAGCTGTTTTGCCCAGGGCTTTTGGGGACAACAGAACCAATGTGGGCTGGGTGAGTGCAGTGTGTGTCTACATAGGCAGGAGAAAGAGAGACAGGCTTAAGAAATTGATTGGTTAGTGTGGCCTAGGATCTGGAAATTCTAATTTCTGCAGGACTGGCCAGCAAAGACAGTGGCACTCAGAAAAGAAATGACTTCAGGTTCTTGGGGCTAAGAATAGTCTAGAAGCAGAATTGTTTTTCCTGGGGAATTTCTTGTCTTTCCTCTTAAAACTTTCAATTTATTGGGCAAGGCCCACCCACATCAGGGAGGGTAATCTACTTTACTGCTGATTCTGCTGTTAACTACCCCCTTCTATTGCATCAAGACTAAAATGGAAGCACATAACCGGAACCCAGAGCTATTACAGCAAGTTTTTTTTTCTTAATGACTGTCTTAATTAGGATTTCTATTGCTGTGAAGAGACACCATGACCATGGCCACTCTTATAAGACACTTAATTGGGGATAGGCTTACAGTTCAGATCTCATTATCATCATATCAGAAAGTATGACAGAGTGCAGGCAGACATGGCACCAGAGAGGTAGCTGGATCCACAGGAAGAGACAGTGAGTCACCAGGCCTGGCTTGAGCTTCTGAAACTTCAAAGCCTGCCCCCAATGACACACTTCCTTCACCGAGGCCATACCTACTCCAGTAACACCACGCCTCCTAAGAATGCCACTTCCTATGGGTCTACGGAGGCCATATTTATTCAAATTACCACCATGACCAAAAATAGAAGTAACCTAAGTGACTTTCAACAGATAATAAGAAAGCGGTAACAGAGTCTGGAGAGATGGTTCAGTGGTCAAGAGCACTTATTTTTTCAGATGACCCAGGTACAATTTCCAGCACCCACATGGTGGCCCACAAACATCCATAACTCCAGTCCCTATCCTGACTTCCTCAGGCACCATGCATATACATAATACACAGACATACATGCAGGCAAAATGCTCATACACATAAACTAAATAAAAGTCTGAAAACAACGAGAAGAGGGTACAAACCACAGTACACACATCAAGCAGGTGATGGAAAGAATTGACGAATGAAATACCTTGGACAGCTCCATAAGGCACTACTGTGTTTTAGGGTTGATTTTTTTGTTTTGTTTTGTTTTGCCTTCTCAAAGGCTACTTCATAGTTACCTTTGTGTAATACTCCTATAACAAAATTCTACAAATAAAGAACAGAGTAGCCTTTGCCAAAGGTTAGGACTGGGGTGTGAGGTCAATGTCACTGGGAAGGAATAGCAGGAAGGAGCCTGTCCCAGTAAGGGTTACCATGACTATGATGAAACGCCATAACCGAAGCAACTTGAGAAAGAAGGCTTACACTTCAAATCACCATTCATTATCGAAGGAAGTCAGGACTCACCATCTTCTGGGCTCCTCCAAAGGGTCTGTGTCACTTCTCCTGTTCTACTCTCTGCAACAAACACAGCTTGTCTTCTTGGACCAGGCCAACTTCAGTCCACTGCTGCTGTTCTTAGTGGCTATCCCATGGTACTGGCCTCTCCAGAATGCAGGAGTCTTTTGCAGCTACTGGACTGGGCTTTCACCAATATCCTCTCAGAGGCTCTCTTCATGGGTGTGAAACCTCAAACTTCTCCCTGACCCCGTCAGTCCTTGGGATTCCACTGCTACTCCAACTGTACCCTCACCAATGGCCTCTCCTGGTGTCTCACAGGGCCAAGCCTCAGCTACTCTCCATGACCTCTTCATGCTTTTAAAACCAGTACAACCTGGGAGACTCTTACACATGACAAGAGTTCGGCTGCCAGCACTAGATACAATCTTAGCCACCTCTGGAACATAGCTTACATGTTCAGACTCTGAGGAAATGCGGCCCAGAAGATTTCACCTCGGTGATGCCTGTCTCTTCTTAACTAATACTAATTTTTTCAGCTCCAGCTAACCAGCATCAATTATCCCAGTAAAGTAATGGTTTCACTTTAGCGATTCTAGTACCTTGTTAATCACAGCTGATTGTTCAGCCCCAGCTAAACAGAACCACAGATTGATTGAGTTATTTATTTACATTCCAAACTGCCCCCCTCCCAGTCCACTGCTGGGAATTGGTTCTAATATTTTGTCTTAATTCGGCTCCCAAAAGCCAGGCTTCCAGACCTGAGTCTCCACCCCCAGCTGGCTTCGATTGGTAATAAAGAATTGCCGTACAGCCAATGGCTGGGCAGGGGAATGGAGGCGGGACTTTTAGACTGCAGAACAAGGAACCTAGGGAGAGAAGAAAGAGAAGAGAATCCCCTTAACAAGAAGAAAAGAGAGCAGATATAAGAATTTGCCGTATAGGAATTCGGGAAAGTGGCCCTAGGGGCCACTCCTCTAATTGTGTCTGGGGTAGCAGAGATGAAATATAGATTTTAAAAGATGTTAACTCAGGAACACCAGAGGAGGGTGTGTGCCAGCCGCAGGGAAGGTTAGAAGTGCTCAGCCATTGAGCAAGTCAAGGAATATCAAATTTAGCTGGTGTGTGTGTGTCTGTGTGTGTGTGTGTGTGTGTCTGTGTCTGTATCTGTGTGTGTGTGTGTGTGTGTGTGTGTGTGTGTGTGTGTGTGTGCGCGCGCGCGCGTATCATTTGTGAATCCAGAGCTCTCGGGATGGTGCAGAGGAAGCGCCTGCACCACTCACCAGGAACCAAGGTAGATTAACAAATTCACCACTACTGTCCACCCTCACTGAGACCCGCCCCCATCTCCCCTGTCCTTCTCTGAGAGGGTGGGGCCCCCAGGTATTCCCCCACCCTTGTGCATTAAATCTCTGACAGATGAGGCGCACCCTCTACCACTGAGGCCAGACAAGGCAACCCTGTTTGGGAACAGGTACAATCATCAGGCCACAGCTTTAGGGAAAGCCTCTGCTCCAGTTGTTGTGGGCCCACATGGAGACTGAGCTGCACATCTGCTACACATGTGCTGGGACCTTATTCCAGCCCATGTATGTTCTTTGTTTGGTGGCTCAGTCTGTGAGAACTCCCAGGGGTCCAGGTTAGTTGACTCTGTTGGTCTTCCTGTAGGTTTCCTATCCCCTTCAGGGCCTTCAATCCTTTCCCCAACTCTTCCGTAAGAGTCCTTGACCTCCATCCAATGTTTGGCTGTGGGTATCTGCATCTATTTCAGTCAGCTTCTGGGTAGAGTTTCTCAGAGGACAGTTATGCTAGGTTGCTGTCTGTCAAGCACAGCAGAGTATCATTAATAATGTCAAGGAATTGGAGCTTTCTCATGGGATGGGTCTCAAGTTGGGCGAGTTATTGGTTGGCCATTCTTTCAGTCTCTGAGAGAGACTGAATCACTGCATTTCTTTTAGACAGGACAAATTTGGGGTTGAAAGTTTTATGGGTGAGTTAGTGTCCTTATCCCTCCACTGGGAGTCTTGCCTGGCTACAGGAGGTGGCCTCTTCAGGTTCTGTCTGAGTCAGGGTTTCTATTCCTGCACAAACATCATGACCAAGAAGCAAGTTGGAGAGGAAAGGGTTTATTCAGCTTACACTTTCACATTGCTATTCATCACCAAAGGAAGTCAGGACTGGAACTCAAGCAGGTCAAGAAGTAGGAGCTGATGCAGAGGCCATGGAGGGATGTTACTTACTGGCTTGCTTCCCCTGGCTTGCTCAGCTTGCTTACTTATAGAACCCAAGACTACCAGCCCACAATACAGCCTACCACCCTTGATCACTCAGTATGTAGGAAAATGCCTTACAGCTGGATCTCATGGACGCATTTGCTCAAGGGAGGCTCCTTTCTCTGTGATAACTCCAGCTTGTGTCAAGTTGACACATGAAACCAGCCAGTATAGGTTCCATGTCCCCACTGCTAGGTATCTTGGCTAAGGTCACCTGCATTGACTCCTGAGAGCCTCCCCCATTCCAGGTCTTAGAGAACCACAGATTCTTAACAAAAAGTAACAAATAGCCCTGATGGAGTCATTAAGGGACTCTCAAAACTCCCTCTGAAACTTTGGCCGCCATTGTCTACATTGCTCTCAGCACTCTTCAAAGCTCCTAAAGAACAATTCGCCAAGCTTTGAAAATTCAACGGTTTTTCGAGACCAAAGTTCCAAAGTCCTTCCACATTCCTCCCAAAAACAAATGGTCAAACCTCCATAGCAATACCCAACAATCTTGGTACAAATTTATGTCTTAGGGTTATCATTGCTATGGTGAAACACCAAGACCAAAGCAACTTGAGAAGGAAAGATTTGGCTTTTGCTTCCAAATCACTATTCATCATCAAAGGAAGTCAGAACAGGAGTTCAAACAGGGCAGGAACCTCAAGGCAGGAGCTGATGCAGAGGCCATGGGGGAGTGTTGCTTACTGGCTTCCTCTCTAGCTTTCTCGACTTGTTTTCTTATAAAACTCAGGACTACCAGCCCAGAAATGGCACCATCACAGTGGGCTGGGTCCTTCCCCATCAATCACTGATTAAGAAAGAAAATCCCTACAGACTTGCCCACAGTGTGATCTTATGGAGGCATTTTCTTAATTGAGTCTCCCTTCTCCCATATGACTCTACCTTGTGTCAAATTGACATAAAACTAGCCATCACACAGCCTTTAGTGATAGGACGGTTTTATATCATGAGTTTAGTGGTGCTTTAAATGTGTATTGTACCACATTTATACACATTTAAGAAGTGGTGAAAGGGCCCTTCAAGATGGTCCACTGGGCATAGGTACCTACTGTACAAGCCCGACACATGAGGTCAATCCCCAGAAGACACAGAAAGGTTCAAAAAAGAAAACCAACTCTTTTAAAATGGTGGTTAGAAAATGCAAGGGGTCTGGGGAAGTGGTTTTGTTGGTGGAGTGCCTACCACTCAAACATGAGGACTTGAACTCAGATCCCAGCACCCACATAACAGCTGGGCCTGTGGACATGCACTTAGCACTGTTGAGGGCACAGAAGCAAGCAGAACCCTGGAGCTTGCAAACCAGACAATGTAGGCAGTGATCTCCATATCCTGTGAGAATACCTAACTCAAAAATAAAACAAAAACAAAAAAATGTAGAGAACGAGAGACCTTTGGCTTACACACACACACACACACACACACACACACACACACACACACACACACACTAAGGATTTGAAATCACTTGGTATTTTATTTCTAGTTCGTTCCAAACCAAATAAATACATTCATCAATGTTATGACTGGCTACCTACAAAGCTCTGTATTTGGTAGAATTTCCTCTCCGTTGGGAGACTCCCTGGTCTCTGAATACCTCTCCAAAATTGTTAAAATATTAATCATGAGCAGCCCTGTTCATGAAAGACACCAATAGAAGCTCCTAACAATAAATCGATTCCATGTAAGTTTGTCCTGTTGTCCAAAGTCATCTGTTGTCAACCCTTTAGTAACCCCACTAGATGGTAAGTCCTGCTAACATGAAAAAGTGTTCCTTTGATGGGTTACAAACAGCTCCACCATGTTTTCTCACAGGGACATAACAGTTCACTTGAAAAAAAAAAATGTGTCTGCAGCTGCCTCTGCTGCTTTTTGTAGGTACCAACCCCACTTCTCATGTGACAAAAGAAAAATGGCTTCAAAGCCAGACAGACGCCTACAAAAGATTCTCTACTAGTGACTCTCAGTGCCATGATCTGCGGGAAGTCTTACCAAGAGCAAAACAATCATTTGCTGGCTCCACTGCGGCTCCAATGCTTTGCTCAGACCTGGAGATCTACAGCTGCCTGAAGAGAAGCAAGACTCTGGAGCCTGAGTCTAAGTCCGTTGTACTCAGGGCCTTGTGACCACAACCTCCTTCCTTTGGAGAACTGGGTGCTCCTGGCCAGCGCCCACACCCACATATCTTATCTGTTGTGCACTTACTGACCTCAGGTGCACAACAGATTACCCATGATTCTCTTCATCTACCCATGATCCCTTATTCTCCTGGGGAAGAAGATGAGGTATTTCATTCAGCCAGGTTTTAAAAAATCACAGCTAAGGAGGAATAGTCTGTGCTGTGCACTTTTGTGATGCAAAACAGCAGGCAGAGAGAGCAACAAAGGGCTGGAAGGCAAAGAAGCCTGCTCAGATATGCTCCTTGCATACGGGGTGAACTCCAATAAGGACCACTAATATGATGTTAATTCCTGGAGATGAGGGGTTTCCTGCTGGTGAAATGGAGCTACCAAGAGCCCTCAAGTGTCAAAGCAGAGGGATGGTTATAAACAGACAGAGCCATAGAAGGTTAGACAACGAGAAAATGGTAGACCCCTATAAAGTTGTTGGTTTGTTGAGCAAGGGCTCACTCAATTGCCCAATACAGACAATCTTACTCCTCCACTGTGATTTCCTCAAAAAGTTCTCTAACCCCCAGAAACAGCGCCCCCCTACAGGGCACCAAGTGTTCAAACACCTGAGCCTATGAGAGTTCTCATTCAAACCACCACATGTAGCATCTCAAATTGCTACATCTGCGGGCTTGAACCAAGTGTATGTGTGTGTATGTGTGTCTGTCTGTCTGTCTGTCTCCACATGTGTGAACCTAAGAGCAGGTGCCTATGAGTCCATAAAAGGATGTTTGAGTCCCTGGAGCTGGAGTTGCAGGAAGCTGTGAGCTTCTTGACGTGTGCTTGGAACAGAACTCGGGTTCTCCACAAAAGTAGTACACACTCTTAAGTGCTGGACCATCACTAGAGCCCCTAGATTCTTGATTCTGCTTACAGTCCTGTTAAGTCTACAAAGAAGATCATCCATCTACAGTATCAAGAGAGAGGGGTGAGGAGGATTAAGCTGGTGAAAGATAGAGAGTATAGGTCCATTCTTGTTTAGGAAAGGAACTTAACTCAGACATCAGAGTGTTGTGTAGTTGTCTGAAAGTCCCAACTCTGGACGTTTCAATTAAATTACAGTGGTATTTCCACACCATCCCATACCTCATATGAAACAGTAGAAATTTCACATTGAAGAATAGCGCAAGTTATTAGTTTCTGTCAGTAAAAGTTACAACTCCTGCCCCATCGGTTATCAGGACTCTGCTGCTCACAAAGCACCTGACACACATCTAAGGAAGTCGGGTTAGTTACGCTCACAACACTGAAGACTGGAAGTCCCACTGCTTGCCGTATTTGGTGAGAGCTACTTCTTGGCTTGATGCCTGGTGGACAGCAATGGTGGTCACATCTGAGACAAAGGGTCGCATCTGGATTAAGAACCAGAGAGATTGCTGGAGCCAGTCAAGAACTGTTCAAGTTTCTCACAGAAAATACCCTAGTCCCTTACAAAACAGTGTCCCCAGTATCCCAGCTGCCCCAATAGGTCCTGTCATTAAAGATTCTGCCCTTTCTCAATATCACCACACTGAGGACAGAGCTCCAACACATGAGCTTTTGAGTGACACCCACATAGGAACACCCCTCACCCAGTGCCCTTCCACCAGCCAATAAATTCCAGAAAGTATTTCTTTCATTGAAGATTAATTTCTTTTTAAATAGGACATAGCTTCTCAAAGTGATAGCATTAGAGCTGCCACAAAGAACGAAAAAGGAAAATGACCCCATGGGGTGTTAGCTGGCACCGACACCTGTTACAAAAGATTCAATAGGAAAGAAAACAGAAATGCATTAGCATGCGTATTTCATGCATGAGGGGTGCACCACCTCTCTGCAGGAATGAGCGCATCTGTGTACTGTTTGGTTTTTTGAGTTTGTTTGTTTGTTTGTTTGTTTGTTTGTTTGTTTGTTTTTGTCAACTTGACACAAGTAGGGGTCATCTGGGAAGAGGGACCATCAATAGAAAAACATTACCTTCATCAGATAATCTGTACATAAGCCCTAAGGGCATCTTAATTAATTTTTATTTATTTTGATAATGATTGATGGGGGAGCAGCCCATTGTGCGTGGTGACAGCCTGGGCAGGCGGTCTTGGGTTGTATAGGGAAGCAGGATGAGTAAACCGTGGAAGGAGGCAAGCCAGCAAGCAGTGTTCCTCTATGTTGTCCGCTCCAGTTCCTGTCTCCAGGTTCCTGCCCTGATTACACTCCATGATAGACTTTAACCTACAAACCGAAAGCAACTGTCTCCTCCAAAATTGCTTTTTTGTTAGGGGGTCTTATCACAGCCAAAATGAGCACACAAAGACAGTCCCCAAGAGGTTACTTCGGGTTGCAATTTACAAAGCATCTTAAACGCAGACCAGTAAGTTCTTTGAGAAGTGTTCAGCCAATGAAAAGGGCTCTGACACTCCACTTGTGGCAGCTTTGAAGAAAGGCAAACGTGGAAGAGGCTGGCTGGCAAAGCTTGTTAGGGTACAGGCCACTAGTGTGTCGTCTGCAAGCCAATATGGGTCCAAGGCAGTCTTCAACGGTTAAGCTTTGCTGCCCACCCCCACGCCCTTAAGGAGAGAATAACATTTCATCTTTGTGAAGCTGTGCCCTACTTTTAGGTAGCTTTCCTAATCCCCAGCTTATCCTCAGCTCAACAGCTCTTCCTGTCTGAGGCATAGTGTACTCTGGTCTTCTGCAGCAGAGACTGCCACATCGAGTCTAGTCTGAACTGCATTATCTGCTGACAACTCTGAACTTAGGAGCCCTGAGCTCCTGAGAAGACATGAACAAAACAGCTTTCACCTCAGACAGGATGAAGGGACTTGGGCCACCTCCCGCGTGGCAGGCATGGCTCTGGAAGACCTTGCTCTTCTTCCCCATTCCCTCTGCCTTGCTAAAAACCATTACATTACATGACTAAAGCTAGTCACCAAGGTCTATTTCATTATTCGGCCACTTCTTCCTCAGAGACTGACTACCAAGGCCGAGTTATCTAAGTACTGAAGTCCAGCAATCAAAAGTCCCCTTTGGCTCACCTAATTAACATGCCCATTTAATTAAAGACACGGGGGGGGGGGGGGGAGGTGAAGAGATGGCTCAGCAGTTAAGAGCACTGACTGCTCTTCCAGAGGTCCTGAGTTCAATTCCCAGCAACCACGTGGTGGCTCACAACCATCTGTAATGGGATCCTATGCTCTCTTCTGGTGTGTCAGTGACAGCATACTCAGATACATAAAATAAAAATAAAAGTACTACTCAAAAAATTAAAGAGCCATCCCCTCCTCTTACCTTTCTAAACTGCCATTTCCTACGGGCCATATCTGTCTCCTCTCTATCCAGAGGCAGTCCTTTGTCCCCTGGGACAAATACCCCTCCCTTTGTTCCCTTCCTCTGCTTCCTTTATCTTCTGTCTTTGTCTCTTATATCCTGTCCTCTGTCCCTCTTGGACAAATAAATCTCCTTGCTGAGAAGTTGGTCTTGGAGATCCTGAGCCAATGACTATTCCTACACAGGGCACCAATGACAAACCAAAAAATAAAAATAAAAAAGATCCCACCCAAATCTAGCTTAGTGACCCCATGAGTTGATTAGGGTCACTTACAGGAGTGTGGGTGAGGGTTTACAGACAGGAGCGAGCGTGACTCAAAGGCAGTTGCATCACAGAAAAGCCACCCCAGTATAGGCGACAGCTCACAAAAACTGGGCCCTTCACCCCACCAATGGCTTACTGCCAATGAAATCCAGAGGAGGGGCTTGAGAAAATTAGAACGTTCTGAGCTTCCTGAACCTGGATGTTATATCAGTTATATCCGGAGTCCTAAGTGCTCCTTCTAGGAGAGAATGTTTCGATTCTGAGGTAGTCGCTAAACAACGCGGAAGGGCACCATCCCACCCTTTCCTGTCTCAGACAAAAGACTGCACAGGCTCAGTGCTAATGATTGACAGACAGCAAGTTACCAGGTACCACTCACGCCTATCCGCAGACATTCTAACTTTCGATTGCTAGCCACACCGATAATTACCTGAGCTTTCCACCCCACTAACCAATCTAAGCAAAACGCACACTGTGTGAACTAACCATGTCTCAGGGTTTCTCTTCTTCCCAGGCTTCCTGAATTTTTGCCCACCTTTGACATTATGTAAACATTGGGAACTTATAGAAGCTTCTGGAAAGCAGAACTAACCTTTTTTTAAAAATTGCCTGTTGAGAACCAACTGTCAACAAGATGAACTTCTCCAGCTCAGCTGCCCGTCGCAACACCTGCTGGCTACGATCCCATACCTGGTTCTTCCTCCATTAAAAGGAGTTCCCATGCCTGAGCCTAAGGAGGTTTCCAACCTCAGAGAATTCCATGACGGTTACCCCCCCCCCCCCATCTGCCGCAACAGCCTTTGCAAATAAAGTCTCCTCTTAGTAGGTCTAATTTGGTTTCTTGCCGCCCCGGGTCCACTTCCTCCTCGGGGTACCCAGACTTTTGTGCACCGAGCTGGACTGGAGCTTAACCAGTCACGGGTGGGTGCAGTGAGGATCTCGGTAGGCAATGAGTGCTCAGGCAAAGAACACATCTGGGAACAGCTTCAGAGAACTGGTTCATTTATTGGGGGTGGGGAGAAAAGGGGGTAATTAAGTCCATGGTGGGCAGGGTCTATGGGGCAAGGTTTGTGTGGCTGTGCACCATTGGTCGGGGCAGGGATGATGGAAGATGCTTCGTCTGCATACTCAATGCTGTAAGGGGTCCAGGGGTAATCTTAAAAGGTCAAACAAGGAACGACGTCTGATAACTATCAGGGTAATAAATTCTTAGTAGGGTTGATGGTGAGGGAGCCGGTTTTATGGCGCCAACTAGGAGGGGGAGGTACCCAACTCCTGCAGTCCTCATATTTGCGGTATTTGGGTTGACGTTCTCTTGACCCCTTCTTCCATAACCCTGAGCCATTAGTCCCACCGTTTCTGTATTTTTATGCTGCCCGAAGATAATGTATAATATTTTAGGAGTGTATTTTACCCCTGTCCTGCTTGCCAATATTAATGAGTCCTTTCATGGCATTCAGCCTTCGTCCTGGTATCAGAAGCCATCCATTCAGAGGGACCAATCCTTTTAAGGTGTTAACAAGCTCCCCACCTTCCTTGTAGGTTAGAATGGAAATGAATAGGTGGGGGGGCTTCATATGCAAACGCCTCCACAGAAGCAACTCTATTCTGAAGTCCTGCTGGCTGCAGAACCGCAGCTTCTGAGACCTTAATTCACTTCCAGCTGATGCCAGAGAATAACAAAGGAAACTCGAGGAGGTGGATAAGGCTGAAAACATCTCATCAGATCACAGCAAGTTAAAAGCCAGGCAAACTGCAAGCCTCGTAGACTGTCCTTGCCAGCTTATCCCTGAGCGGTCCGATGAAAGTCACAAGTGTTTATAAATTGCTAGCTCTGTGTTCTTGACATGTGTATGTTCTCCTCTGATACTCAACAGGCTATTTTCCAAAACGGAAGTGGAGATGTATGAACTAGCACAGGTTTTCATGATGCTTGAATTTAGTAACCAGTTCCTACAAATTGTCCTCTGACTCCCCTCCATACATACATGCAAAGAAGTGTACACACACACACACACACACACACAAAGGGGCATGCACACACACACACACACACACACACACACACACAGAAAGAGAGAAAGAGAGAGAGAGAAGAGAGAAGAGAGAGGTCTTAAATAATTTAAGAAATATCTTAAATAAACACACATACTAACACGCTTTAAAAAGTAGTTCGTGACTAATATGTTTAATTATAAATCTTACTTGCCAGTGCATATTTAAGGAACTGCTCATTAAAATCATAGCAGATGTTAATATCCGGAGACTGCACATGCACACAGCACCAGCCACACAGGAACTAGACAGCACACCAATCCAAGACTGCAGGTACTAGTTAAAGAGAGGGAGATGCTGAGGAACAGGTGGATTCGGCTAGCGTACATCTCCTGGCTTTAAGAAGACTTCTATATTTACAGTAGCTTTATTTACATTCAGTGAGGAAGTGGATGCCCAGGCCATTAAAGAAAATGGCCCAGACCTCCACTGGGCTCTGTATCCATTGCACAGAAGGGGTTCCTAAAGAAAAGATTCACTCTAGAAAATGGTAGGGGTATGTATTATACCAGAATTTACAAAAGGTTCCATGAAAATCAGACCCTAATCTAAATAGGAGAAGATGGCACCTCAGCATCCAAAATCTCCAACTTAAAGTCAGCGTACTGGCTGATTTTGTATCAGCTTGTCACAGCTAGAGTCATCAGAGAAAAGGGAGCCTCAGTTGAGGAAATACTTCCATGAGATTCAGCTGTGAGGCATTTTCTCAATTATCAATCAACGGGGAAGGGCCCAGCCCCTGGTGGGTGGGGCCATCCCTGGGCTGGTATTCCCGGGTTCTATAAGAAAGCAGGCTGAATGAGCCATGGGAAGCAAGCCACTAAGTAACATCCCTCCATGGCCTCTGCATCAGCTCCTGCTTCCAGGTTCCTGCCCTGCTTGAGTTCCCGTCCTGACTTCCTTCAATGCAGAAGTGTAAGGCAAATAAACTCTTTTTCCCCCCAACCTGATTATTGGTTATGGTGTTTAGTTGTACAATAGAAATCCTAACTAAGACAGAGAGGATAGCGTCCTCAGTGTTAGCACTTCTTCTAGAATCCGCCCTACAGTTACCTGGCAACAGCCAGGTATGACTGAGTCACTATAAATGGGGCTGCTCGCCCCCTCCTCTCTTTCTTGCTCCCTTACTCTCTTGCTCTCTTACCTTCTTCCCTCTCTGTTCCTTCTCTCCCCATTCCCCTACCCCTCTCTCTCCACATGTTCATGGCTGGCCTCTACCTACTCCTCTATTCCTTCTCTCTCTCTCTCTCTCTCTCTCTCTCTCTCTCTCTCTCTCTCTCAGGTACCAGCCATATGAGACAGTATAGTATTGAATAGAGTTTATTCCCGGCATGGGGGGAGTTGAGGGGGTAGTAGAGGCAATGAAAGGCAGAGAGTTACAGATAGTTGTCAGTTATCAACTGTCACGTGGATGCTGGGAATTGAACCCTGGTCCTGTGGAAGAGCAGCAAGTGTTCTTAACTGCTGAGCCATCTCTCCAGCCTTAAACATCACCACTTCAAATGAGAAATCTAACAATTAGCTTACAACACACTTGCCATCCCGTCTCATAGCCTGGAACCATCTACTGCCAGAACTGGGAGCTGTTTACCCAACCTGATGCCTTCACTTGTACTGGGAACACAGACCCACTATGTCAAGGCTTTGCAGAGGTCACGAGGTAACTTTTAAACTTAGCATTTCTCCTCACATGAGGTCACCTTGTTCTAGCTACGTTCCCTCATCTTGCTTGTATCAGACCCAAGACTTCCCTGTGGCTCAGGTTTAAATCATTGGATGCCCAGGTACAAGGGAACATGTCTGTGGTCCAGCGACCTGGGAAGCTAAAACAGGAGAGTCACATGAGCCTGGAAAATGGAGGCCAGCTAGAGAAACAGAAGACCCTATCTCAAATAGTAAAACTAAAAATAATTGGATGAATAAATAAATAAATTGTGCAGAATGGCTGGCACTAGACTACCATAAGCAATTCTGCTCATACCTCTGACTTTGAAGGTTGATAAAGTTGGCTCCTCTAGGCTTCTGTACAAACCGAATAACTTCAATTCATATGTCACTGTGGTAGGTCAGGATGTGACAATATTTGCGTCGAGGGTATTGATCTTTTAAGGTTTACTCTGGGTGTGTGTGTGTGTGTGTGTGTGTGTGTGTGTGTGTGTGTGTGTGTCCAGATAGCTTGTGGGTAACGGCCCTTGCAGCCCAGCCTGATGAACCTAAATTCAGTCCCTGGGACATAGACGGTAAAAGGAGAGAACCAACTCTGCAAATTGTCCTCTGATCTCCACACCTGTGCAGTGGCGCACACAAGCATATGTACACACACACACACACACACACACACACACACACACACACTAAATTAATTCATTAATTAATAATAAATAAATTAGTTTTAAAAAAGAACAGACTACGATTATTTAGGACTGTACTATAGGCAGAATGACCATAGGTGGATTATCACAGAGTCTGATAGAGAACTTGGAACCCGATGTCCCCTGCACCTCACACGAGAGTTTTCTACAGTCCAAACTCACAGAGATCCACGTGTCTCCTGAGTGCAGGGATTAAGGGCATGTGCCAACACCGCCCGGCTGTCGTGGCAATTATTAATGGTTTTTTTGCTTATGTTTTTTAAGATTTATTTATTTATGCCGGGCAGTAGTGGCGCACACCTTTCATCCCAGCACTTGGGAGGCAGAGGCAGGTGGATTTCTGAGTTCGAGGCCAGCCTGGTCTACAGAGTGAGTTCCAGGACAGCCAGGGCTACACAGAGAAACCCTGTCTCGAAAAAACCAAAAAAAAAAAAAAAAAAAAAAAAGATTTATTTATTTATTTATTTCATGTGTGTGAGTACACTGTCGCTGTCTTCAGACACACCAGAAGAGGGCATCGGATCCCATTACAGATGGTTGTGAGCCACCATGTGGTTGCTGGTAATCGAACCCAGGACCTCTGGAAGAGCAGCCAGTGCTCTTAACCACTGAGCCATCTCTCCAGCCCCGGCAGTTTTTAATGTTATAACCTAATTCCGTCAGGTCTAGTTAATGAGTATTTAGTAAACATCACTTAGAACCAGGAAGCTGCTACCTCCCTGGCTCACATTTTGAACACTTGGTTCCCCTACCCACCCACCCCCGCCCCCGTTGGTGGCCCAGTTGGGAAAAAAATTACAGAACTTTTGGGTAGTGAAGCCTTGCTGGAGGCATTATATCACTAGGTGTGGGCATTGAGGGTGTTTATCCTGGCCCCACTTCCAGATCTTTCTCTCAACTTCCTGAGTGCAGATGACACGTGATCAGCCACACCCTCCTCCTGCTACTATGCCACGCCCGCCATTCTTCTATTCCTTCCGGAACTGTAAGCTAAAATAAGCGTTTGTCTCCTCTAACTGGCTCTGGTCAAGATATTTTATCACAACAAAAAGGTGACTAGTTACAGACTTGCTAACTACATTAACCCTCATTCACAGAACCGTCAGGCTCCTCCCTGAGGTGAAATCCAGTTAGCCACCGGACCCTCTGCATTAAACTGCCTCTCAAACAATGTTATGCAGTAAGTGAAAACTGTAGCCTCAGCCCAGGGCTCATTGAATCACAAAACTGTTTATAAAGATTAACTCACTAATGAACGGCATCTCCTGCAACGCTGGCATGTCATCAATAGTCACAGCCTCGCTTAGCCATTTTTCTTGCTATTATTATTAATTAGAAGTGAGACAATCAATTCTTAAGAGTATAACAAGCGAACTGCTGGCAGTATCCCGTGAACACGTATTGGGACAAAAACAATTAGCAACAACGTAATTGAATTAAAGTAATTGGTAAACCGAAAGAGATTCCACGGGCAGGTTGCCGGCCCCTCGAGTTCCACTATCAAAACTTTTAAATAAAATGTAGTACGTGCCAAGTTTTAACTAAGTATTTATTCGGGGAGACTAAAAGGACAAGAAAACCAAGCATCCTGAACATGCTCAGGCTGTTCGGCGTGATATTTCATCCGAGGCTTCACAGCGCATCCTCTTGGAAAATGTGAGGGACCCATCATGTGGTGGGACAGGCCATTAGGAAGAGATGTCATCCTATCTGACATCTCTTTCTAATATGAGGGTAGCATCAGAAGGCCAGCAGAGAAATAAAGTACGAAGTTTCTTTTACAGTGTGTGTGAAGTGGTAAACTCTGTGCCATGGCAATGTTCTTTAAGAGACATTTTTTTTTTTTTTTTTTTTTTTTTTTTTTTTTTTTGGTTTTTCGAGACAGGGTTTCTCTGTGTAGCCCTGGCTGTCCTGGAACTCACTCTGTAGACCAGGCTGGCCTCGAACTCAGAAATCCACCTGCCTCTGCCTCCCAAGTGCTGGGATTAAAGACGTTCGCCACCCCTGCCCGGCTTTAAGAGACATTTTATTCCAGATCTTAGCACCCAGCTCCTAAGAACCTACAAAACATCAACACTAGCCAAACATAAAAAACACAACAAAAGCACTAATCAGGCAAGGAGAGGTTGATAAGACCTGGAATCTAGAGGGACAACTGAGATCAAACGGGATAAAAGCCAATCTTTCTCAGAGATACAAACTTTTTTTAAGGAAGCTGTCATGGTTTGTATACGCTTGTACCAGGGAGTGGCACTATTTGGAGGTATGGCCTTTTTGGAGTGGGTGTGGCCTTGTTGGAGTGGGCGTGGCATTGTTGGAGTAGGTGTGTTACTGGGGGCGTGGGCTTTAAGATCCTCATCCTAGCTCCCTAGAAGTCAGTATTCTGCTAGCAGCCTTCAGATGAAGATGTAGAACGCTCAGCTCCTCCTGCACCATGCCTGCCTGGATGCTGCCATGTTCTCACTTTGATAATAATAGACTGAACCTCCAAACCTGTAAGCCAGCCCCAATTAAATGTTGTCCTTATGAGAGTTGCCTTGGTCATAGTGTCTGTTCACAGCAGTAAAGCCCTAAGACAGAAGCCGATACAGTGCCAAACGTGACGACTTCTGCTCGACAGGATGAGGAGAGATGAGGAGAGCATTGGTTGGATGGGCTCAGCCGCTGCTGATTTTCCTGACCCGGAAGAGCAAGCAGCAAGCTCTGCTGGTTGCTTTCATGAGGCTGTAACCAAGTGTCTGAGGAAAACACCTTAGGGGAGGTAGGAATTATTTCGGCCCACAGCTTCGGAGGACTTTACTCAGTCGTTTAATACCACAGAGTTGGGGAGAATGGAAGCCTTTGGTGGAAGGGAGCTGTCAGCTCCATAGACCGCAGGAGTTCCGAGAGAATGGGAACAGGAAGTTATAAGGACAAGATGTGGCCCCTGGAGGCTTACTTCCTCCTACTTCCTCCAACCAGGCAGGGATCTTCACCATTCCTCAAGAATCTGTTCAGATGTTTGCCACATCAGTGCACTAAGCCATCCATTAGGTTAGAGTCCTTATGGTGAAACCTAATTTCTTAGGTGTTCCTTAATCTGATCAAGATGGGAATCAAAATTAACCCACTTTGCTGGCATAGGAGTCAAGACTTTAGTCCTAGTTTCATGGAATGTCACATGTTTGTCAAATACAAAA
Source organism: Uromys caudimaculatus (assembly GCA_028551405.1). Classification (NCBI taxonomy): domain Eukaryota; kingdom Metazoa; phylum Chordata; class Mammalia; order Rodentia; family Muridae; genus Uromys; species Uromys caudimaculatus. Next base: position 33,295,311 of record CM052720.1, on the reverse strand, counting down.
GGATCTGGAGCTGTCTTCATGGAGTGTTCATTCTGGCAGAAGAGACAAGTTATAGATGAATAGTTATATTCTCCCCCCCCCCGTGTGTGTGTGTGTGTGTGTGTGTGTGTGTGTGTGTGTGTGTGTGTGTGTCTTGCATGTACATGTGTATTCATGTGTTGTAAGTTCATTCTTGAAAATGCTAAGGCCAGAGAAGGATGCAGAATGTGGTCCTCTATTCCTCTCAGCTTGATTGCTTTGAGACATGGTTTCTCACTGAACCAGAAGCTCTGCATTTGGACTAGAGCAGCTCGTCAGCGAGTAGTCAGAATCTACATGTCTCTGCCCTACCAATGCTGGAGTTGCAGGTAGTATGTGTAGCTGTACCCAGCGTTTTACATAGGTGCTGGAGATTCGAACCCAGGTCCTCATGCTTACAAAGCAAGTGTTCTTTCCCACTGAGCCATCTTCCCAGCCCCACAGTAACACTCCTTATGCTCACCATCCAAGTTTGGCAGAGGTACACAAAAACAAATAATTACAGCAACGTTGACAGGAAACCAGCAATTTCTCATAGAAGATTTGAGTGATAGCTTACTAGACACTAATTATCATGTGTATAACTTCACTTGACGGGAGATACTTTGTAAGAACAGTCCTCCAGGTCCCCAGAGACTCATATTTCATTGGTTTCGCCACTTGTGGACATAAAAACAAAATGAATAATTCAGTGTGCCAAGCTCTTCCTCTAAAAGTATCATTGGTGAAGGGTCCAAAGCAAGCAGATTCTAATCTTACATATACACACATGCAGAGATAGCAAAGAAATGTGCTATATACAACCCATATATATATGTGTGTGTGTGTGTGTGTGTATATATATACATATGCATATGTATTTACACATTATACATTTTATATATATATATGTATACATATACATCATATACATATACACATTTACATATACATACCCCAGCTGCCTGTGCTACACAACACAGCTAAACACTAACCCGTACCCCTCACTTGCTCCTATGCTGATCTGCTACAGTGAAAACATAAGCCAGAGGCAAGTGCCTGCCACTCCACAAGACTTTCCTGGCCACCTATTGATCTGTATAGACCAAGAAAGTTTCAATTTCCCCCACCGAGTCAATCACCTTCACCTATGAACACTCCTGGGGACAGAAAGTCTTACTCAAGGTCCTCCTCTGTATTTGAGACTGAGAGCTTCCGTTCATATCAAAAAAAAAAAAAAAAGTAACAGCAGGGAAGTGTACCATGTCCTAGAGAGAACACACAGTGTGACAGACTAAATTATGTCCCCCCAATATTCTTTTGTTTGGTTGGTTGGGTTGGAGTTTGGTTAGTTGGTTTTGAGACATGGTTTCTCTGCATAGCCCTGGCTGTCCTCGAATTCACCCTACAGACCAGGCTGGCCTCAAACTCAGAGATCCGCCTGCCTCTGCCTCCGAGTGCTGGGATTAAAGGCGTGTGTGACCACCACATTCGGTTTCCCTCAACATTCTTAGATGGAGGTCGATCACATACTTATATTGAATGTTGGAGATGGGCTGCTTAGGGAGTTTAGAAAGATTAAATGACATTCTAGGGGAAGAATATGTATCACTATCCTCAAAAGAAGAGAAAGAGGCACAAGAGGATTCTTCTCTTTGTTTACAGAAGAAGAACCGTGAGAGGACACAGAACAAGGTGGCTGTGTGCAAGATACAAGAACAGAGCTCACCAGAAACTGGACCTGCCAGCAGCTTCGGCTGGGACTTCCTGCCTCTACACAAATAAGAAGATACTCAGGTGTTTTCTGGACTGGATCTGCTGTTTTGTCAGACTGCCCTTATTAACACATACACGCAGTGGGCCACAGAGCCCAAAGGTGTGGGAGGTCAAAAAAGAAAATGTAGAAGAAGTTTTAAGTGAACAAAAGGGCGCCCAAGGGAAGAAGATCACAAGAAATCCCAGAGGATAGGAAATGCCTCCATAGGAACTAGGTAAATTTTCTGAAAAGGTGGTTTCAGATGCTACCCTTGGAGTAAACAGTCTGACCCACGGTGGCTTTCCCTGTAGGTATAGGAGATCATGCGTCACAGCTAAGACCTTGGTGAGAGAGGCTCCTCCTCCATTTCTAGGTTCAGGGTCTTTTCCTCTGGGAAGCTGGTAGATTGATTACCACCTGCCAGAGTAAGAAGAGAGGCGTGTCTGTCTTCCACTCTCTTCTGTTTCTTCCATCAATCAGCTGCTTGCAGATGAGCCTCTGACACAGCCTGCAGTCCCTGTGAACAGAGAGTACTGTTTGTGCTAAGTTCTGACCAAGACGTACTGACAGGGTTTTGGCGATGCCTCATCCGCTGCTATGGCAGGACCATTTGATGCTGTCTGCAGAGCGCTGAAACTCAAGAACCAGAAATACATGTAGGAAATGGGGTCACTTAGCCCAAGTTCTGGCTAACTTTGCATCATTTTCCTCTACACAAAGAGAGATTTCAGTTGCAGGAAAAGCAGCCAATAAAGGAGAAACCAGATTTTCACATAAGCCATGATCAGACAACAAATCAAACCAAGAAAAGAAGATGGGAAGGAAAATAGTTTGATTTGTGTCGATGCATGTTTACACGTGTGGGTATGCACATGTGTGTGCAGATATATATGTGTATGGCGTGGAGGCCAGAGTCTGACATCAGGTCTCTTTCTTGGTCACTTTTTTTTTTTTTTTTTTTTTTTTTTTTCGAGACAGGGTTTCTCTGTGTAGCCCTGGCTGTCCTGGAACTCACTCTGTAGACCAGGCTGGCATCGAACTCAGAAACCCGCCTGCCTCTGCCTCCCAAGTGCTGGGATTAAAGGCGAGCGCCACCACTGCCCAGCGGTCACTTTCTAACTTATATGTCAGGCTCTCCCAGTTGAGCCCAGAGTTCACCCCCTCAGTGAGTCTCTTAAGCGAGCGGGATTGACGTAAGGAAGCCATCTCTGATTCCCAAGCACTGGGATTACAGGCAGGCCACCGCACCCAGCAGGTATTCATGTGAGATCTGGGAAACCAGACTCAAGTCTTCAGATTTGCACAGAAAGTGATTTACCCAGTCTGTCAACACTTCCACCCCCCACTCCCCACCCTTTACCCCACCCTCCACCCCAGTCATGACTTTACTCTTTCTTCAGCAAACTGAAAAAATAAGACCCACCTAATAGTCACATTCATTTGCTAGGTTAAATGAAAACTTGACTTTAACAGGATACAGGTGCTCAAGTCTTGGTTTCTTAGAGCGCTATGAGGTAGGCAAACCTGATTAATATCTTAGAGTCTTCGTCGGCTAGTATGTCATTTGGACTAACTACGGGCCTTTGAAATATCTCACAAATGAGACGTTTAATTATGGACAAACCACAGTATTCATTTGAAAGCCAAGCTCAACAATACCTTAAAAGTGCCTACCATGCCGGGCAGTGGTGGCGCACACCTTTAATCCCAGCACTTGGGAGGAGAGGCAGGTGGATTTCTGAGTCCGAGGCCAGCCTGGTCTACAGAGTGAGTTCCAGGACAGTCAGGGCTACACAGAGAAACCATGTCTCGAAAAAAAAAAAAAAAAAAAAAGTGTTCTGGGCAACATTGAGGCAGGCATCCATAAAAATCCTGAGGAGTGAAGCATCCATCCCGACATCACAGAATCAGAGGCAGGGACGCAGGGACGCAGGGACGCAGGGACGCAGCCAGGAGATCCAAGACTCGTGTATCCCTGACCTTCCAAATTCATTCTCCTAAACACAAGGAATCGGCCACCCTGGATCGCCCTGGTGCTGCGTGCGTGCGTGCGTGCGTGCGTGCGTGCGTGCGTATATGGGTGGTAAGGCCTGTATGAGAAACCAGCAGGTTCTTTTTATTCCTCTGACTCCTTGAAGCTGGAGATGAAAGACAGATCTGCCCTCTGCTGGAGAGAATTCATCCTGTTTCTGTTTCAATTTAGCCACCCTCTCTCTTTTGAGACCTATTTTACCCAACCAGAGAGGAAAATTAACTCTGGGGGGTGATAATCATTCCTTGGGGTTTCCAGAGCCTCCAGCCCATGCCATTGGCACGGAAGGATGAGAGTCACAGCTGATTGGTGGGAAGCAAACAGGAGAACCCAGAGAAACGCACACACTCAATGTCTCCACGAACCTTCTTACTAGAGTTTTACTTTACCTGGGTCGACCACATCCTGCCCCAATTTAGCAAGGAATATATGACAGTTTGCGTGTGAAATGTCTCCCGTAAGCTCTTGTGTTTGAATACCCCACCCCACCCCACCCCACCCCACCCCACCCCACCCCAAGCTGGTGGTAGCAGCACGTTTTGTTTTGTTTTGTTTGAGGCAGAGCATCCCCGGAGGAAGTAGAACACTAGGGGCAGGGGAGATGAGTCTTGAAGGTGAAGAGTCAAGGCTCCACTTCCTGTCCCATAGGAGGAGACCACCTCAGTCTCAGGACCACAGTCATAAGCTGTCCCAGTGTTCCTGCAAACCATGGGTCAAAACAAGCCCTTCCTCCCGAGTTGCTTCTTGCCAAGTATGTGGTCAGGTATACAGAGGAGAAAGACTTGAGCAACAACACCGGGCAGCTTGTAAAGTAGGTTACTACAGTTTCTAGACCTCTAAACCTAAGTGTACTTAGGATGTGCAAACGTAAATCCTCCGTGTGGTCCAATGGAGACTGTGCTTCCTGCAGTCGATTCTAGGACCAGAGCCAAAGGATGACAAAAACTGGTTTCAATGACTTTTCAATTAATATATCTATTGCCTTTGGAGGCTCCACGTGGTTGCTTAGAATAATACTCCTAGGCTTAGGGTCAACATTATCTCACCCTGTATTTCTCCCAAGTTTAATAATATAGCTATTTCTCTAACTATAATTACACTCTCCTCTTCCTGTTTCCCTCGAGTTGTCTATATCAGCTGAGCTAGAAATTATATCCTTGATAATTGTGACTTCTGAAATATCAGAAATATATTTTAAGTACCATTAAAAATAACAATTATAATGAGAAAAAAATATGCACCAGAGTTTAGCCAAAACCACTGTGTGTGTGTGTGTGTCATAAAGCAAAAGCCACCATGGCTATATTGACCATGTAACCAATAAATACTACATATTACCTATCCTAAGGAAGACATTTTTAACTTTCATATTTCACTTATCAATCATGTGTGTAATCATGTGTGTTCATGCTCCTGTGCACACATGCCATAGCATGCATGTGGAGGTTAGAGGACAACTTACAGGTCTCAGTCCTCTGCTTCCACCATGTGGAGCCCAGGGATCAAACTCAGATGGTTAGACTTGGCTGCAAGCACCTTAACTCACTGAGCCGTCTTGCCAACTCAGGCAGAACAACACTAGTGATCCGTATGCATAGGGAGAAAGAAATTCGGAGTTGTATCATAAAGAAATAACTGTGGCCACAAGCAGTGGCTCCTAATTTCCTTTACATGTTACAGCCTCCTGGTGACGTTTTAAAATATCATCTGAAGGGGCTGGAGCGAAAGCTGAGAGACTAAAAACGCCAGCAGATCCTGAGGGGCCGGAGTTAGAGCCCTAGCACCCACAGAGCATCTCAAACCTCCAGTCTTGGGGAAACAGTGCCCTCTTCTGGCCTCCGGAGGCATTGCACTCACATGGTGCACAGTCAGCATTCAGGCCAAACACGAAATATAAAGTAAAAAAAATAGCCGGGCAATGGTGATGCACGCCTTTAATCCCAGCACTTGGGAGGCAGAGGCAGGTGGATTTCTGAGTTCGAGGCTAGCCTGGTCTACAGAGTGAGTTCCAGGACAGCCAGGGCTACACAGAGAAATCCTGTCTCGAAATATATATAAAATTTTAAATGAAAGTGAAGGACCATCTGAGGCAGACTTTGTCGGGTGAGACGAATGCTACTTTGGTTCCTTGCTGAATGAACCCCACGGGTGGCTCCAACACTCAGCCTATACTGAGACCAGGGTCTGAAAGTCGCGGGACTTCAGAACCTTGGACAGCTGCACTCTGCTTGGGCAGTAGCGGGAGAGGTGACAAAGAGAGACTCTCAATGATCACTTTTCACAGACAGATGCAGAAGGTAATGGAAAGATTGGAAGTATGACTCATGCGGAGGAAACTAAGCCCTTTAAAATGGTGTCTCAAACTAAAATGAGCTTCATAATTCACGTGGAAAATGCTGAGAAGCCAGAAATGTTTGTAACAGGGATTAAGTTGATTTTTTTTTTTTTTAACCGCAACATGCTCTGTGAGGATGCAAACCTCTCCAGTTTCACACGCACAAGAAAATCAGGAAAACCACAACCTCCTTAGACTAGGTTTTCCTTTACCTGCTTAATAGAAATACTCTGAATAAAGCATAATAAAATGTCCCTTTTTATTCTGCTATGAAAATCAGCAAGATTTTAACAAATGGAGGACAACAGGGACTGTCTACGCAGAACAATTTCAGTCTTTGTAACAGCTTGCAGCGAGACGAAACCAACAAAAAATACTTTAAAGGACAAGAAACGTTCTGCCTCCCATCCAAATCGGGTTCGGAATGAATTCTCACGCCATCGTGTGCTGTGATTTATGAAGCGGATGAGGAGATGGAGGTCCCCGCTACTCATCCCCTATCTTCATACTTTCCAAGCCATATTAGGTGGTTCCCATCTGCTGACACGATCGGAATCACTCAGACAATACAGACAACGGTCGCACTAAGCCCTGATGAATGGGGCTATCCCACAGCACCCGGGACATTCCCCTGCCATCCTCGTTATGACACAAGCAAGCCGTCTCTTGGAAACTCAAATAAAGCGGCTCACTTTTATCAGGCCCCTCAATGGCACAGCACCAATGTTTCAACCCTCCTGTCAAAAGAGATGTTTTGGCCCATTTATCATTGCAAACACCTCTCATTAGGAGAGGAGTCTAAGTATGGAGGCTGAAAGCCAAGAAACTCATCCTGTCCCATCAGTCACCAGAAAACACAACGCGGCTGTGTTATCTAATTTGTTTATAACTGATTAGCTACCGAAAAATCAAAACCAGGGGAACTGAGGATGTGGTTCAGCCATTAAGGTGCTTGGTTTGCATGCACAGGGACCTGAGCTCAAGTCCCCAGCTCCCACATAAGAGCCTGGTACAGTGGAGCATTCTGTAATCCCGGCAGTGGAGATAGAGAGGCGAGCCAGCCAGTCCTAGCAGATTCAATGAGCTCCAGATTCAGTGAGAGACTCTGTCTCAAAAAAAAAAAAAAAAATAGAGTACAGCAGAGGAAGAAACTCAGCATCAGTCTCCGGCATGCACACTAGAACATGTGCAAGGCACATATGCCTGCACCCGTCCAGACATACAAATAAACAAGAAAAGGGGAAAGAAGTTTGCTTTGTTCATAACTGGGTAAATAGCACAAAGTAGGACTTCTCAAAAGGCAGGGCCTTCCCCGAGTTCATCTTATGGTCGATCCCTGCCCTCTGATGACTTTTGTTAGAGTTCAGTTGCCAACATCAGAGCCGTTCCTTTCTATCCTGTTGCCTCACTTGAGCCATGCAAGCAGCTCTGGGTAAAACTCCTTCCAAAGAAAAGTGTGAGCACTGAGCCGGGCTTCTCACAGCTTTGAAAGGAAAATCACAGAGGCCCAGTGTCACAGACACTGACAGCTGTCAACAACCGCACCTCTGTGCCGGTTATAAACACACAGCTAAATTCTAGCAGAGTAGTTATTTCTCCCTTGAGAAAAAAAATTAACAACGTCTGTGATTTCTTTATAAAGTCTACTTTGGAAAAATATGTGTTTATCTCTGGGCTCAGGGAGCTTTGGAATGTGTGATACAGCCGACCCCAGAGCTCAGCTCCTCAGCCTGACCCTCCCTGGATGCAAAACATGCCAAAAAAACATCAAGGCTTGTGACTCTCCAAGGGGTGGGCTAGCTGTCCTAGGTAGAGGCGTCCGTCCTAGGTCCTGCCTTTTTGCATTGTAGACCAATTAATTAGTTAACAATGAACTAATTGTAGACCTATTAATTAACAGCTGGAAGAAGGTTGCTGTAAATATTGGTTTCTGAGTCAGATATTTCTGAGCTTGGTTAAGCACGTGGGCAAGCAGAGACCACTGAATGTGACAAACTCACAGCTCTTCACACATTCTATATTCTATGCAGAATTCTATATGTGCTTACCTGGGCTGCGCTAGAACACAGCAGGTAAAATCTCCACTGGCTTATACACACACACACACACACACACACACACACACACACACACACACACACTCACACACCTGTCTGGTTCAGACGGGTACTTTAGAATGGATAGGGAACAGGCAAGAAGGCTTTTTTCCAGTAGAAAAAAAAAATCTGCCTTTTATGGGTTTTTTATTGAAGTAAGATTCACATAACACAAATTCATCATTTTAAAGTAAATAATATAATGCCCTCTTTTAGGTATTTTAAAGCCTGTACCAACTCACACACAGTATTCAACGTGAAAGCTATAATCAATCAAACCGTTTGCGCGCTTTATTTTTGTATTTTATTTTTACACAATGAAAGGCTCCACTGAGATTTTCCTCCGAGACACTGACTAATTTTCGGGGTCGTTGCCTCAAATTGGGCGATCACTCACAATACGCCTTTAATCTCTTCTTGCAGTGTCTTAGAGATGCCATTTAGTGTGAGCTTCAAGAAGAGGAGCCTCTCCTTTGCCAGGGACCTGGATGGTACCAGTGCTCCTGTGCTTTTAACAGTGACGAAGAGTGACTCACGTACCACCCAGGAGGAGTGGCACCGGAAACTTGATTCTTCCTCACTAAGCAGTAAGCCTAGGACACTGTGGCGAGTCTGTAAAACATACTACATGTGCTTTAGGGACTCCACGTCCACTAATCATGTTCTTCCCTCTGCTGTGTCAGCCCTCGATAGCCAGTGAATGTCCACGCCCCCACACACTGCAGCTCTCCCCTCCGGAAGACGGAAGCTCCTAAACCTCTGTGAGCACCACTCAGTCAGAGTTTCACGCCCCACACTTTGCTGATCGCTTCTGGGAGTCTCATAAACAACACAGAAGTATGCTGCTAACCTCTGAAAGTGGTACCCACACTTTAACCCTGGAGATGCAAAGAGGAACCTGTGATGACACAGAAATATCTTACTAGTCTAAACAGAGCCATGTACTTGGGGTACTGAGTCCTGTGTGTGATCCTGAAGCCACAGCTGTGGGCTGCTATGCTATCCAGTTAAAGCTGAGACAGAGACAGAGAGGATAGATAGATAGATAGATAGATAGATAGATAGATAGATAGATAGATAGATAGATAGATAGATAATTGATAAATAGATACATAGTTATAAAAGATGATTCATAGATAAATATAATTGATAGATAGTAGATATACTAGATAGATAGATAGATAGATAGATAGATAGATAGATAGATAGATAGATAGATAGATAGATAGATAGATAGAATTGATAGATAGGTCAGGGCAGGCACTCAGGCAGAAACTGTTTACTGGCTAGCTCTCAGCTCACGATCGACTAGCTTTCTTATAAGCCCAGGACCACCTGCCTAGGAATGGTGCCGCCCAGAGTGGGCTGGAACCTCAGCAATTAACAATCAGGACCACTCGCAACAGTCATCCCCATAGACCCACAGAGACTCTTTTCAAGTGGTTCTCATGGTGACAACTTGAGTTATTGCTGACTAGGACATTCCCTACCTTCCGTTTTGAGACAAAGTCACTCAATCACATCAATTAGGCTACGCTGTCTGGCCATTGAGCTCCAGGGATGTGCCTGCCTCTGCCTCCCAGCACTTCTGTTACATCAGGGCTCTAAGTTCACATTTAATCTGTCTCCAACTCTTCAGCACTGAGGAGCGGGAGGCAGGGATCCGGGGACTTTATTCCATTACCGAAATGAATTGAAAGACTACACAAAATCATCCCCAGAAAAGCCATAAATAACGTGAAAACATGCTCCCTGGGGACGGAAAATAGATGACTGCTTCAGTGTGAACATCCTGTGTGGGGAATGACTCTAATTAAAAAGAGCCATCTTCCCTATCAAGCGGTGGCTCTAAACTTGCTCAACAAATCTTAACAAGAGCATGCCTGCCACCTAGTGTCCAAAGCCTGAACAACACCCTCCGGAGTTTAGAGGACCATTTCAATTCTCCCCGTTGCTAAAAACCATGCAGGCTGTAGGGAATAAAGAAGAGTGATGTTCCTGCTTAAAATCTGTAAATACACAAACAATCATGCCATCACAATAAGCTAGTCATTTATTGAAGTCTGTGAGAAATTAATCTAGTCAGGCATGGTGGTACATAACTGTAGTCTCCAAACTTAGGGAGCTGAAACATGAGAATGATAAATTTGAGGGCAGTCAAACAGTTAGTGAGATTCCGTCTTCTCTCCACTTGGTTCTACATGAGAGAAGGAGGGACTGCGCTGACCAGTAAGATGGGGGAGGCCCCCGGCATGAGTGGTCCGTCCTCTGCACTCTGCTGTGGCTGGGTGCCAAGCAGGACTGCTCTGTCCTGGACCATGTTCTCCAATGTTTCTGCTTGAATAGCCTGCATGCCCACCCCCTCAGGCTCTGACTTCTAACCTCGCTCTTGGTCCTCTGACTCTTGTCTGTGTTTTAAACTAGAAGGGTTTTGCGCAAGCTGTAGTCTTTCCTTTGCTCCCTTAGAAGAAGCCAGCTTTCCGACTCCTTCAGCATGCAGATCCCAAGGGTGTCCATAAAAAAAGACATAAATCCTTGAAATGACCTCAAGGCTGTGTCCCCCCCCCCGTTAATACCCTTAAATTGAATATCTAATGTAGGGAGGCTGGGGGTGATTATATTGTGAGGGCAGAGACTTCATAGGTGAAATCAGTAACTTTATTAACAAGTCCCAGAGGGAGCCTCAGCATATTCACCAACTGGGAGCACAACAAGAAGCTGCTGCCTGCGCACCAAAATGCGGGCTCACCAGGTATCAAACCTGCCAGAGCTTCCATGGTGACTTCCAGCCCCTCACAGTTGTGAGGAGTGAATCGCTACTATTTCTAAGCCACTGGCTTGCTAGTATTTGTTATAGCAACACACACGGAATAGAAGAATATGAGATTAACTCCCTCCTGGTATGGATGAAGACATCTCAGTGGTAGAATGGTCGCCTAACACACAGCACCCCAGCAGCGGTGCCCGGCACTGAACAAATGCCCAACTACCAATACTGGAAGTTTTAAAAATAGATACATTCATTAGTTAATTTCCATCAGGGCCTTTTTTTTTTTCTCACTCTTTTCACTTTTTTTATTGGATATTTTCTTTATTTACATTTCAAATGTTAACCCCTTTCCTGGTTTCCCCTCCTCCCGGAAACACCCTATCCCATCCCCCTTCCCCCTGTTTCTATGAGGGTGTTCCTCCACCCACCTCCCTGCCCTCGATTCCCCTACACTGGGGCATCTATCAAGCCTTCCTAGGACCAATGACCTCTCCTCCCATTGTTCCACCGGGATCTTAACCTGCTCAGCCACTAGTTCTTCTAGATCTCTTCATTGAGACCCTCTAGCCCTAAACTGAAACACAGAGTAAGAAGGTTCCTACTCCATCTGTCCTTAATGAGAAAGCAGCAGACAACACAGCCTCAAAGTAAAAGGAAGCTAGATCCTAGAAGCAGGCAAGAACCTTATAAAACATGATCCGTATGGAAGCTCCCCAACAAAGCTCGCTTGTTGCATCAGCGTTTCCGGGAAGAAGTAGAGGAAGGTGCACTGCTTAGGAAGACTAAATGAAAAGGTGCTCAGGGAGCTAGGAGAGGTCTTCCCTCCGGGATCTTCCCTAGATGAGTCTGAGTCCCCGGTCTCTGTGGTTAGAGCGCTGAGCCTTCTGACACTCTTCACACATGTGTGCACACTCATATAGACCCCTCTGGTGCTGGGGATTGAACCTAGGGTCTCTTGCATGCTAGGAGAGTATTTCTCCATTGCGTTACAGCCAGAGACTTCTTTTAAAACTTTTATAAGACAGTGTGTGTGTGTGTGTGTGTGTGTGTGTGTGTGTGTGTGTGTGTGTGTGTGCGTGTGCGTGTGCGTGTGCGTGTGTGTGTGTGTGTGTGGCTTTTGAAGGCCACGAGCATTGGCTGGGTCAGGGTGCTCATGGGGCATGCTAATTTTGCTGAGTGTCTTTTAAGTTATTGTACAAAAGAGAAATAGCTCTTCCAAATAGGTGGCTATTTTTCTTTACCCCCAACCTGTGTTCCGTGTGCAAGCCCCATTTCACTACAGGTAGAAATAGACAGGTAATTTTGATGTCATTGAAAGAAAACTGCCCAGCTCGTTCCATGTTAAATGCATAGGTTCCTTTTCCACCTGTCTGGGCTATTCGCTGGCTCTTTCTGGCTTTGAAACGCCGCCCGCTCGCAAGTCCGAGTGTTTCCTACCGTTGCTATATGGCGGGTGGGAGGAGGTTCTTTAAAGAGATCCTGGCTCCTAGAACACAAAGCCCAAGCGACCGTGATTTCCCGGCATTTGCTCCCTCATTAAGTTGTCCAGGACAATCATTTTATGAAAGCGCAGTGAGCTTTAACTATGGGTCTGATAATACCATCCTACATGCTGCAAGAACAGACTTCTGACCCTCATCCAGGTCCCTGCAGGGACCAGCTTAAGCAGTGGTTCATCGTCTGTGTGCTGCGCCTGCGCCATGCGCCATGCACGACCAACGTAACACGTGAAGAAGAGGCGCACAGTCTTTTAAGACTGAAAAGAGCCAATGGCTGTCATAGGGAGCCTTGGATTTGAAAGTCAGACCTGACAGTCCTTCAGGTTCTCAAAAACACAACAGGGAGACGCTGATTTCCTTAATTCTTGAGTAAAAGAAAAGCCCTTGCCTGTCTGAGGGTTAAGAAAAAGAAAAGACACATGATCCTTACATAACCAGGCAGGGTTCCAGAGAAAAGGAAATGAGTGTTTTGAAGCTCCCCAGATGGGGCGGGGGATGTGGCTCAGTTGGGCCAGAGTTTGGCTGGCATACAGGAAGCCTGCATCCATCCCTGGAACCGCATAAACCAGCCATAACCCCGGCATTTTGGAAGTGGAGACAGGAAGATCTGAAGTTCAAAATTATCTCTGGCTGTATAGTGAGTTAGTTGAAGGACCAGCCTGGGCTACATGAAACTGTTTCAAAAAGGGGGAGTGGCTTCAACCTAAATCTTGGTATTTTTATGAAAATCTTCAGAGATTATTAAAGACGTAACCATGAGAAGAGGAAGAAAATAAAACCAACTGAAGTGGAAATTTCTGGTTTCTTTGCAGACTCAGTTGTGTCATGTGATGTTTTCCTGGAAGCAGTCTGTGAAAGACCGTGTGATGTTTTGCCAGAGCAGACACTTGAGAGGATGTGTAATGTTTAGAAAGAATATAAATATAACCCCACAGACAATGAGGGGATGCCCTTGCATTGGTTTGCCTCACAGACGGTCCCCTGATCTCCTGTGATGATGCTTTTGTATTGGTATACCGTGCAGTGCCTTGCTGGTCTTCGCTTGTTGAAACCTCGTAGAGAGAAAAGCACCAGAGGATTTTTGTGGTGTTCTGGTTGCTTCTTGCTGCTTTTCTGCAGACTCATTCAGATTTGGCAGAGCCTTGCGGTTTCTTCTGGATCGAGCCAGCTGCTACTGATTCACGTTAGCGTTTTAGACTGGGCTGTTGACATCCTGACAGTGAAGACTGGGATCTCCCCAAAGAACTACTTCTAAACAGGTCTCACCACCACACCCCCCCCCATTTCCTATTAAACTTTCTTCTTTCCTACCTCTGGTAGGTGGGCTAGACGGGAGGTTGAAGTGTTAAAGAACTCTTAGAAAAATCTAAGCCTACAACCAACTCTACACCAACAAGTGACTTGGATGCTGAAAGACAGAACTCACAGCCTTCTGAGTTGTAAATTCCCTCCCAGCATGCTTCACTCTGCCAACCCACGCAATTATCACCCATATGGTGAATCTTTCTAAAAATTTCATCAAAGATAAGAACAGATAGGAAGACAACCAATGAATTAACACACCTAGGAGAGCAATCCTTTAAAAAAAATGTTCAAATGCTTTCTAGGGTTGTTTTGAGAGAAGTAATATTCACGTATGAAACAGACACAAGGCTGGGTACAGCCCAATGGATAGAGTGCTTGCCTAGTATGCACGGAGCCCTGGTTCCAATCCCTAACGCCACATAAATCCCACATAGTTGCACACACCTGTAATCCAGGCAGGAAGACTGGGATTTTGAGGTCATCCTTGACTACATAGTGAGTTTGAGATTATCCCGGGATACATGACACTGTAATTCAAAATAGATATAATAGGACTGGAGAGATGGTTCAGCGGTTAAGAGCCCTGGCTGCTTTTCCAAAGGACTCAGATTTGATTCCCAGCACCTACATAGCAGCTCATCACCATCTGTAACCCCAGTCTCGGGAATGCAACGCCCTCTTCTGGCCTCCTCCGGCACTGCTTGCATGTGGCACACAGACATACAAGCAAGCAAAAACACCCATCCAGATGAAATTAGCCCAGATTTAAGCCTGTCATTTTTTAAATTCACCTTCTGTCAGATGCGTTGATATCCCCCCCCCCCTCGAGTATTGATCTTCTTAAGTGATCTCTCAAGTGGCATCTCAGGGAAGATGTAATTTAATCAGAAAGTTGGAAAACATTCAATTTCGCATAAGAGCGAGGAAAAGAGAATACATTGGCTGGCAAAGAAAACGTATTTCCACCTATAAAAATATTGATCTGCCCCCACAAAAAGATGAGGCTGGTTTACTGTGCCAGCAAGAATGTCACACTCAGGCCACTCTGATCCACTTTGTGCTGTAATTTCCGACATTTAAATGTTAAGTCCCTCCACCAAATTGCAAATGTGTTCTTCTCGAATGCCAGAAGCATCTTCCTCTGTGTGATATTTTCCACTTTCATATGAATCATTTATTGCTGGGCACCTTTCTAAGACAGCAGGGAGCCTGCTCACCCCTGTGACAGCCTTAATCCAAAATGGGCTTGAATCCACTGGGGATAAATATCACATCTACAGGGAGGGAACGTTGGCTAACTTGGTATTTTCTTAGGATGCCGTTGAAGAATAAACTGTGTTGGTTTGAACGAGAATGTTCCTCCCCACCCCTAGGCTCAGGCATTTGAAGACTTGGCTTCCAGTTGTTGGCGTTCTCTAGGGAGGTTTATGAAGGATACATTTGCCCAAGGAAGTACCTTACTAGGGGCGAGCTTTGAGAGCGTGAAACTTTGTTTCAGTTCCAGTATTACTCTCTCTGCTTCATGCTTGCAGTTGAGAATATGAGTTCTCTCAGCTTCCTTCTTGCGTGGCTGCTGCTTTGCCTCCTACCATAATCCACCGTACAACCATAAGCCAGATAAACACTTTCTTCTCTAATTACCTTGCTCATGTGATTTTATTACAGCAACAGAAAAGAAGCCAAGACATAAACCCTGACAAGTAACTTGTGCCCTTCACTCTAGCTGGCTTCCAAGAGGGAAAGCCAGAAATTGACCAATAGCTGAGAAAAATGTGGCTTCTCCTCGAGCTTCCTGTACTGCTGGTATGGAAGGGGGACGAGCAAAATTCTCATTCCTTCACCACAAAGAAGACAGACAACCACTGCTTAGAAGACAGCCGCTGCTTAGGTACCAACATCATTGGAGGAAATGGCTCAACACCTACACTGCATCCAGGAAGTCTTCGATTTCATGACTGAGACAGCACCATAGCATAGCAACAGCTGTGCTGTTTGAACCACGATGTATTTTAATATTCACAGAGTGTCTAACTAGCATTGATTGAATGGTTATTATGAACACAGAAAAGGAAACTTTGTATATCTGTATATCGGTTGTCGGATGTAAGCCCCAACTTACATCATTCAGCACCATTCAGCTCACACATGCTCTACATTAAATGGATCCATTTCTCAGCCAGACCATGGTGGTGTGCGCCTTTAATCCCAGCACTTGGGAGGCAGAGGCAGGCAGGTTTCTGAGTTCGAGGCCAGCCTGGTCTACAGAGTGAGTTCCAGGACTGCCAGAGCTACACAGAGAAACCCTGTCTCGAGAGACAAAAATAAAACAAACCAAAACAACAAAGGGTCAATTTCTCTCTGCATTTCTCTTTTGCAATGAGCATACCAGCAATATCCCAAAAGGACGAAGTTCTCTTACTGTTTCCTGTGACGGCGTGTCCAGTCCTAGACGTGAGGGCATTCGGGCGTTTGGCCCCAGCTATGTGTTCAGAAGGCCCAGCTCTCATCCTGGAAGCCCTGACCTTGTCTTGCATAGTCATCGCCTGGACATAACCTCCTGAACACAGATGCTAGCCACCGCATGCAGTTAACTGTGTCGCTTGCCCAGAAACTGCAAACTATCTCAGACTCACGCAAACCAGCAAAAATCTCTGCCACTCATTGCCTGTGACTGGTCCTTCTCCCAAAAGAGCTGACCCCAGCTGCTTCCCAACCTGTGTGTGTGAGCTTTTTCTCATCTCTATGGCACCTGTGAGGTTTGCTTACATAGTTACTCTTGGATAGTAGCTTCGTAATTTTTACGTCGTACGTGCCCTGACCAAATGATTCTGTTGTTTCCATTTCCTGATTGGAGCCGAACACCAGAGATGAAGCCATAGCCCAAGCAAACCAAGTAATATCTCCAAGGACAAAGAGAAATAAAAAGCTTCATTTTTCTGAACATAGGAAAATGAGCCTAGTCACCTGAGAAACATGGCCACTGTTTTCCTAACCCATAGGGATCCCACTGTGCTGAACAGAGCACACAAATTGAATGCAAAATGAGTTGTAAGCTGAGGACTTGCAAGAGAATTGGCAATCTGTGGACTACGTGAAAGGAGAAAAGAAAGGGTTTACTACTGCTGTGATGAAACACCCTGACCGAAAGCAAGCTGGGGAGGAAAGAGTTCATTGGGCTTAGACTTCCACATCACAGTCCATCACTGAAGGGTCAGGACAGGAACTCAAGCCTAACTCCAACCTGGAGGCAGGAGCTGATGCAGAGGCTCCAGAGGGGTGCTGCTCCCTGGCTTGTTCCTCATGGCGTGCTCAGCCTGCTTTTCTAGAACCCAGGATCACTTGTCCAGAGGTAGCACCAATCACCATAAGCTGGGCCCTTTCCCATCAACTGCTAATTAATAAAATACCCTACAGGTTTGCCTACAGTTCATATTTATGGAGACATTGCTCAACTGAGGCTCCCTCCTCTCCGGTGACTCTAGCTTGTATCAAGTTGACCTAAAGCTAGCCAGCACCAGCAGGCAGCTGGAGAGGTCAAGAGTAGAACTTCATATGCAGAATACATCTTTCATAGATGCTAGAACATTTGACCTTGTTAGTACAGGGGGAATCTGGGTACATCCAAAAGCTGAGCTGAGCTGATTCCAGCCTCAAAGTAAAGCCCAGAGTACAGAAGACTCTGTCTGCAGGAACCCAGATTACATAATGAGAGATTCCACTCTCTTTGCATAGGCCAGGTTGGGTGCTCTAAGAGTCAGGAGAAGGAGTCTTAGAAGGCAGGTAGGAATTATACTGGTCTAGTAAGGTGGCAGCGGAGAACTGAAAATAAAACTGAACTCTAAGATCCATGACCTCACTAGTATCCAGCTAGGTCAGGCATGATTTCCCCCCTGTTGAGTCTGCCTTAAGTCAAACTGGAAAGATGTTGGTTACTGCCAACATGAGTGCCATTATTGTCCTTTTAGATGGTCACTGTTGTGGTCCACAGACATCACAGCTGGGTAGAACTATTGACTGTTTCCTTTCCTTGGCAACTTGCATAGTACCTTCTGGTACTATGAAAGTTAGACTTCAGAAAGGAACCTTTAAGGGCATATCCAGCTCGAATCCTCCAAGTCCTGTTCTGATTATGTCTTTAGCAATAGGGACTTACCTTAGACCTCCGGGAGGCAGCCAAGAGCAACAGCAAAAAAACTGTCATTTTGGGAGTCTCCTGGGCTCCCCTAGCCAACAACTAGAAAGGGGGTTTCTTATGCCTGATCATTGGTTTTTATTAGATAGTCTCTAGCTCTTGGGGAATAGAAATCTTCACCACGTGAGTTTAAATAAATATGATGCAAGACAAGCCAGAAGGAAAATGGTGGACTCGGCTTTATAATTCCAGAACTGAAATTTCTGGTTTCTTGGGAAAGTCAGTTAGGCCAAATAATGCTTTGCTGGGACACACAGGTGAAAAGATGTTTTGCTATAGCAGACACATGAAAGGACATGTGATGTTTAGAAGTAATATAAATATAACCCCACAGATAGTGGGAGCCGGAGCGTTGGTTTGCTTTTCTCTGCCTCACTAGTCTTCGCTGATGACATGCATGTATTGGTTCGCCTTACATCGTGTTGCTGAGCTTTGCTTGTGGTGGCTTCATAGAGAAAGACTTGACAAAGAACTCCTTATGAGGTTCCTGCAACTTCTTGCTGCTTCCACAGATTCGGGCCAGTTAGAGAGCTTTGCAGTTTCTTCTCGATCGAACTGCCTTGATGATTCATGTATGGTGTCTGCTGAGTGGACTGGGCCTGCAGCTAATGATTTGTGTTTGGGGGCTTGCTAGTAGGCTGAACTGCCGATATCCTGACAATGAAGACTGGCATCGCCCCCAAAGAATTATTTCTAAACAGATCCACTTTCTCCGTGTCCTAATAACTTCTTTTCCACTACCTCTGGTGGGTGGTGGGCTAGAGGCGAGGTTGGACCCTTATTAAGGTAGGTTGTAAAAATTATATGCCTACACAGAACACTGAGCAACTGTAATTCAAATTGGTTCTCATGATGGAAAAACCAATAGGGAATCAGGAATCCAGAATAGTAAACAGTGGCCAAAGTAAAAGTGGAGCGGTCAGATGCTTCCAACACATCACCTGAGCGTCCTTAAGACAATGCTAAATAATGATCAAAGTGGGAGACAGGCAGCCAGAGACGTCAAACCCATCACCCGCATGGCTTTAGACACTCACCAGAGACAGGTCTTGGAGAGTAATAATGATTTTGGAAATGTATCACTTAAGATCAGATCGTGTTGCTATGGTAACTAGTAGTTTACATGACGAGGCTGAGAAGTTATTAAGCAACATGATCCCTCTGGTGGTGTTAAGGGATCAGCATCAGAGCTGAGATGACAACATACTTACAAACTCTACCCAGTGGGCAAACGAAAAATGAAGAGCCTTGTAAGCTAAAACCCACAAGTACTGATCCTTTCCCAGGTTTCCTGAAAGAATTTACAACCCTGTGTGGATACAGTGTATATTTATTCTCGGCACAGTCTCTAAGCTTCACGGTAAATCCTCAGGTATACATAATAGCAAAACAACAGGCTCCATCTTAAACAGGGTGAAGGGGAGGACAGACACTGAGACTGGGCTCTCTGACCTTCACAAGCAAGCACCTGCACTCACACACATGAAGAAGAGTACATTGGTGAGGACATGGAAATTTCTCCCTTTAAAAGGCGTGACAAAAGTGATGACATCATCACCACTGCACAGACCCCACTGAGCAGAACTCAACTTCATGACTACCAAGCTGAAGATCTAGGAAATGAACACCATCTAACGGGCCTCATAGCTTCATGATGAAAGAGGGGTTTTCAATGCTACAGAAGAGAGAGAGAGTGGCCTGTGTCCTCTAGTGAAGGATATACTGAAGTAGTATTCCCCTTGCTCAATTCTCAGAATCTGTGGAGGATTCAGGCCCTGTAAAATCCTCCAACAGATCACTGGAGATAGAGTTTTCTGCTGCTTAGAAGTCTGGACCTGACAAATAGATCAAAAGTAGCTTTAGAAGGTTAAATAAAAGCCAAAAAAGTATGATGCAAATCTTTCTTTATAAAATGAATGTTAACTATCTTTAGTCTATGTTTAATTACTCTGGGAGAAATTAAGAGGCCTTGTGGTGGGGGAAAGGGTTTTTGTACAAGGCCAGAGAGCTTACTCTATAGAAACCTCCATAGTCCTGTACTGCCTCAGTCGTGGTAAGGACTCAAGGAGAGGCCATTTCCAATCCAGGAAGTAGGTCCTCACTAGAACCTGATCATGCTAACACCCTTAATCGTACACCTGCAGACTTCCGGACTCTGAGAAAATACCTATCTCTTGTTTCAGCCACCCTGTCTACGGGTCTTCATAATGACAGCCTGAGCTGAGACATGGATATTATCCTCCATCCTCACAGGAGTGCACACGACTCTGTCCTCACCCTCAACGGCCTTGTTGTTTAGTCATGAGGACTAACTACTGAGTGATTAGTGCAAATGTGAGTGATCTACACCACTGAGAGCTTAAAAGAACAAATATAAACTTCCTTCCCCCAAACACACATGTACGTACACATGCATGCACACACACACACACACGCATGTGTACACCCAAGCATACATGCATATGTGCACATTTGCATCCACACACTTAAGTACACGCATATACATACATGCACACATTACATGCACACATACATATGTGTCCGTGCCCTGCCCCTCTTTTTTTCCTCCCCCTCCTCTCCTTATGTGTGTGTATGCTTGTGAGACTATACACGTATGTGTGCACGCCTTCCAATATCACTACTTCCAATTTCAACAGCTAAGCTTTCCGACAGTCACTCCTTGACAACCTCCGTTTCAGCACCTCGGACAGCGCTTTGTGCAGCTCTTCGAAAGCCTTTCTTTTTTTGTTGTTGGTTGGTTTTGTGCTTCAGATTAAAATATAATTGCGTAATTCTCCTCCCGCCAACATTTCCCACACACATTCTCAGTCCCTCAAGCTCAGGGCTTCTATTTCTTTAATTGTTTTATACACTCACACAAACACACACTCATATTCTGTGTGTATATATGTAAATTCCTAAACATAAATATTACTGTGATATATAATATATAATTAATATATAATACATAATATGCAATATGTAATATGTAATATATGCACACTATAAATATATTCATATATACACATATATATGCACTATAAGTATATAAATATATATTATATATTGTATATAAATACATTATATATGCAATATAATATACATACACTATAAATATATATAAATAAAAATATGTATATTTACACATAATGTACTTGTATTTCAGGACTGGCCACTTGGTATTGAATAACCAATTGTGGTGCTCTTCCCCACCCCACCCCCACCCCTGCTCTCCATGTTACTTAGTTGCCTATAGGTCTCTGTCTAGGAAGGCCCCATGAGATTCCTCCTACCATCTTAGCATATTTACTAGTGTTTTGCTTGTTAGGCTCATCTTTATGCAGAAATGTTGAAGAGTCTTCATTGGTGTAGCTTCTGACATCTCCAGGAGATGCAATCTCACAGCAAGCTTTCTATTAATCTGGCTCTTATACCCCCTTTTTGGTTATGGCCAATGATCTTTAGTTGTGTGTTTGCGTGTGTGTGAGTGTGTATGTGTGTGAGTGTGTATGTGTGTGAGTACGTGTGTGTGTGCATGCTATGTATGTGTGTGTGTGCATGTGTGTATATGTGTGTGTGTGTCTGTGTGGGTGAGTGTGCATTGGTGTGCATGGTCATTTGTTCTGTGAATTTGATGAGTTGTGCCTTTCTGTAATGGTGGTCTCTGTTTATTATAAGAAGTTTATTTGATGACGAGTGAGACCTAGGATACGTATTTAGAATTTGACGGATAACTATGCTGGTTTAGTAAAATGGTGGTTCTGTTTCCTCCTCCAAGGTCTATGACTTCATTAGCTCTGAGTAGTGGGCTAAACTTCTGTAGCAGGCATGATTTTCCTTGTGTTGAGCAGGTCTTAAGTCCACTTAGAGAGCTGTTTGGTTACTGCCAAGGTGTGCGTGCCACCACTGCGGCCTTGGGTTTATCATGCCACGCTGGTCACTGTGTTAGTTCAAAGACATCATGGCTGGGTAGGACTATGCTTGCCTCATTTGGGAACTTGCAGGGCATATTCTGTTACCAGAAAAACTATTCTTTAGAGAGGAAACTTTGAGGACAACACCAGCTTAGATCCTCCAGGTCCTGTGTCTGAAGTGATGGTGTGCTTCAGACTTCAGTGAAACAGAGTTTCAACTTCCGAGAGAAAACAAAAGACAAGAGCCTGTAGTTTTGGGGAGTCTCTTGGAAAACCCTAATAACTCAAAAGAGTCTTTTCATGCCTAGGGTTTGTTAGATAGCCTTTGGCTCTAGGAGAGAGTGTTCTCAGCCAGATGAGAAAATTCATTTAAACTATATATTGTCTTTGTACCCAGACATACACATATTATAGGACTTTTTTTTAGGTGGACAGTATGATTGCCCATAACTTTTTCAGACACCCTTCTTGCTATTTTATTCTCCTCTCTCCTACTTCTCTAACTCCCTTCCCCTCCCTAATTAAAATACTCCTGTTTAATCACTTGTGTACCCCACTGTGCCCCCAACTTATTGATGATACTCCCTGATCTTCTCTTTTTACTTTCCTGGTCTCTGTAGTTACTCCAGAATAGGTACTCTTATCGGAACAGCGACAGAAAATATCTTGTTTATTGTATGGCTGGATCACCTGTCAATTAAAAAACGATGCCCTATAGGAAAGGGTAGAATAGGAGGTGGGACATCTGGTAGGCAGATTGAATTCTGGGATAGGGTCAACCTGGGGAAGAGTCACCGGGGTTGTGTGAGGAGGACATACGCATGGAACCAGAGCAGAGGTAACCTGCCATGTGGCAGAACTTAGATCAGTATAAATGGGATATTAACTTGTGATCTAGTCGGGAAACATGCCTAGCTATATGGCCTAGGTATCTGGAAATACAAAATGAGCCTCCAAGCCATTACTCTGGAAACTCAGGGCCAGGAGGAAAATAGCCCGCTCCGGGAACATTCAAGGCTCGAAGCTTTTGAGAAGGGAACATGTGACGTTTCTCTTTCTGGGTTAACTCACTCCGTGTGATCTGTCCCAGATCTGGTCACTTACCTGACGAGTTCATGATTTCTCTTTATAGCTGAAGAGTATCATCACACAGTGCATACGTACCACCCCCTCATTATCTGTTCATCCATTGAAAGACACGCAGGTTGTTTCCATTGCTTAGCTGTTGCCAATAGAACAGCACTTAACACAGCTGAGCAAGCATCCGTGGGGTAGGATTTCAAGTCCTTTGGGCATCTGCCAATGAGTGGTACAGCTGAGATTTATTTTGAGAGTCCTTCCTCCCCATTGGTCTACAGATTGGCTGCACCAGTTTGCAATCCCACCAACAGCCAATAGGGATCCCCTTTCCCCAACCCCGCCCACAGCATTTATTGTTGGTTGTTCTGTTGACCTTTGCCGTCCAGAGTGGGATCAGAAGAAATCTCAAAGTTGTCTTCACTTGCATTCTCATTTACAATCTTGTGATGTTCCTTAGTCGTTTTTTTCCATTTCTTCTTTTGAGAACTTCCTGCTCAGATTCCAAGCTCTTTTTTTTTGTTTGTTTGTTTTGTTTTTTTCGAGACAGGGTTTCTCTGTGTAGCCCTGGCTGTCCTGGAACTCACTCTGTAGACCAGGCTGGCCTCGAACTCAGAAATCCTCCTGCCTCTGCCTCCCGAGTGCTGGGATTAAAGGTGTGCGCCACCACTGCCCGGCTTCCAAGCTCATTTTTTTAAAAATTTATTTTATATACATGAGTATATTGTAGCTGTCTTCAGACACACCAGAGGAGGGCATCGGATCCCATTACAGATGGTTGTGAGCCACCATGTGGTTTCTAAGAATTGAACTCAGGACCTCTGGAAGAGCAGTCAGTGCTCTTAACCACTGAGCCATCTCTCCAACCCCCCCCAAGACCATTTTTTAAATAGCTCGTTTTTGTTTTGTTTTGTTTTTTCTTTGTTTGACTACTTATTTATTTATTTATTTATTTATTTATTTATTTGAGTTCTTTATACAGTCTGTGTCTTAGTTAGGGTTTTACTGTTGTGAACAGACACCATGACCAAGGCAACTCTTACAAGGACAACATTTAGTTGAGGCTGGCTCACAGGTTCAGAGGTTCAGTCTATTATCATCAAGGTGGGAGCATGGCAGCATCCAGGCAGTCATGGGGCTGGAGGAGCTGAGAGTTACACCTCTTGTTACAAAGGCAGCTCAGAGAAGACTGTCTTCCAGGAAGCTAGGACAT
The DNA here is from genome assembly GCA_028551405.1 of Uromys caudimaculatus. Classification (NCBI taxonomy): domain Eukaryota; kingdom Metazoa; phylum Chordata; class Mammalia; order Rodentia; family Muridae; genus Uromys; species Uromys caudimaculatus. Next base: position 33,271,125 of record CM052720.1, on the reverse strand, counting down.
GGATCTTAAAGCCCACGCCCACAGTGGCACACCTACTCCAACACGGCCACACCTCCTAATAGTGCCACTCCCTGGACCAAGCATATTCAAACCACCACAGTCTGGATATCAATCCTGTCAGATGTAGAGCTGGCAGGGTCCTATACAGAAAGTCTACCGCACCATTCCCATCTGCACCTACTAAAGTAACATCATCAGATTGTCCCCAGAGTCACACACAGCTAAGACAGATCTCACACACAAACAACTCTAGTAAAACAAGATCAGCGAGGTCTAGCACTTGCTGAGCGCTTAATCGATGCTATAAATGTTCAATTCATCCAGTTTCCCAAACAATCCCACGACAAGTATGTGTATTATCTCCAAGTTAGCTGGGACTTTAACTAGCCCGCCCCATTCAGGAGGAAGTTAAATGGTTTGCTTCCATGTCACATGGGCAGTAAGAATCAGAGGCAGGGGCCTGGAGAGTTGGCTCGGTGGTTGAAAAGACATATTGTTTCTGCAGAGGACCCAAGTTTAGTAACCAGAACCACAGAGAGCAACTGCATGTAACTCCAGTTCTCGGAACTTCAGCGCCTCCTTCTGGCCACAGCAGGTACTCACACTCATGCGCACATGCTCCCACGCAGACACGTAAACGCATAAAGCAAAAGGTAAAATAAACAAGTTCTTTAAAAAAAAAAAAAATAGAGGCAGGACCGGGATCTCAATTGAGCTATTATGTGTTATTATACATTCCTATTTGCATGACCCTGCTAAAATTATTGTTTCTCTGGATGGTTTTTCTGAAATACAGTGCGGCTTTCCAGGAGTATTGTGATTATAAAACTCACTCCATCGCTCATTGATAAATCTTTGGATCTTGAGCTCCATGAAGCCAGACAGCTTGTGGAGTCTTCTGCAGAGAGTCACTCAAGGCTGAGGCCAGACGCCCCAGTGCCCTGGACTTCGGCCTGGGCCTGCAGGAATTACTGCCTGCACTAAGAGGAGCAAGAAAGAGAAACGGTACTCATAGGAAGTCAGGGGTCTTTTTCAAGCACTTTTTTGCGGTATTTTGAAACTTTATGTTGACTTTTTAAAACTCAGTTTATTATACTTTATCCTATAGCAAATGCAAACACTTGAGAGAAAAGCTAACCTAAAAGGAAACCCCTCATTGGTTCTTCCAATACCAAAGATAACTGGCGCTCTGCTTGTTGGTTTTGTTTTTTTTTTTAAATAAAGTCCCCAGCTTTGAATCACTAATCCGCTGTCTCCCCGACCCCTGTAAATATAACTGGTGTCATGAATCAGGGAAAAGCATTTCATTTCATGAAGGTAGGCTAGACACCGAATTCTGGCATCAACCAGGAGTACCAAAGTATCCCGGGCTCCAAATGAACTCTCCTATAAAGGAAAAAATGTCATTCGCAGGGAAGCAGAGGCAGGAGGATCTCTGTGAGTTCCAAGCCAGCCTGGTCTACAAAGCGAGTTCTGGGACAGCAAGGGCTCTGGTACACAGAGAAATCCTGTCATGAAAAACCAAACCAAAATTAATTGATTAAAACTTTGACATCTCATCTAGGAATATTTATACAGTAAGAACTTTATATGATCATGTTGATAATATTTTAAGAGTGACTTTTAATGATAGTTCACAAATATTAGAAGCTGGTTAGCATCCTTGTGGTAGAACTTTTCAACCTGAAAGTCAGCAACTCCTTATCAACTTTCAACTTGCAGTGCACGTATTTACCACTAGGTGTCACTAGGGGTTTTCCAGAGGCGGGAGGGAGAACCGCTTTTACATTAACCGGAGCTTTACAAGGTTACATCACATTAAATCGGAAATTTAAGGGTGATGGAAAACTTCTAAAACAAGATTTTGGAGCTTACACATTTAAATTTAAAATTTTACTAAAAATATCTTGACTTAATCTTAGTAAAGCTATGGGGTTCCCATCTGGGTGGTCCCGCACACAGACACACTTTCCATCCCTGGTGAATCTTGAGGGCCGACGTACGTGCATAAGAAACTCCCTTGCTTATGTGCAGGTTGACATTTTATATTTATATAATCTGGCCACACTCCCAGCATTCTACTTTTTCTCTTCTCTGAGCTGCCGGGCAACCTCAGAAAACCACTGCCATGTCGCAAATATAACTAATTAGCCAGTAGAATCCGGCACACATTTAAAACAACTATTCCTGGGTATGCAGCACTCCCAAACGGGAACAAGGCAACCCTCGTTTCTTCACCTCTGCCATGCAGGCTATCTCCACACATTCCAGGAGCCCAGAAACCCGTATGTTTAATTTATGTGTTATTTTCTGCACTTAATTCTATTACAGATTTTTCTGGCCACAGCAGCACACTGGACAGCATTTGTTTGTTTGTTTATCTATTTTAGAAATCTGTCGACCTGTTCGACAGTTATATAAGCTGGGATGTGGTGGTGGTGGTGGTGGTGGTGGTGGTGGTGGTGGTGGTGGTGGTGGTGGTGGAGGTGGTACATAAAAACAAATGCCTGACTTAAGATTCTCATCCTGGCTGATTGTTACTGTTAACGGGACCTTAAACCATGGTGACCTCCTTTCTCGATTGTTGAATGAGGATATTCGAAATTGAGCTTAGTTTCGATTGGTGAAGCATGCCTGTAATTCAGCGCTTGGGCAGTAGAGGCAGGAGAATTAGGAGTTGCTCAGGGTCATCCTTGCCTGTCCGGGGTGAGTTTGAGGCCAGCTGCACAAAGGCAAACCTCCCTCAGACAGCTGTAATGACAGCTAGAAATAACGTATGTGTATTGTTACGACTCCAACCTCTCCAGCTTTGCGGTACTAATCTGAGGGCTGTGCAGCCTTCGGGAGCAAGGCTTAGATTAAACTCAGAGGCATCATGGGAAGGGATACGCACAGAAGGGAAGGGGTTATACAACTTGAAAACTACCAATCAAAACAGAGAGCCATCCAAACTATATCTCCAATAACCTAATTCCTCCTTCTCTTGAAACCCTAAAACAAAGCCCCAGAGACAGGAAAGAGTGGCTCAGTGGGTAAAGGTGCTTGCCACCAAGCCTGAGGCACGTGAGTTCGATCCCTGGAACCCACTTCTCAACCTTCCTAATGTTGTGACCCTAAAAACAGTTCTTCGTGTTGTGGTGACACACACACACCCCCTATAAAATCATTTCATTGCTCCATAAAAGTAATTTTGCTACTGTTATGAATTGTAATGTGAACATCTGATACGCAGGATATCTAATGTGCAACCTCTGTGAAAAGGGTCATTCAACCCCCAAGGGGGGTCGCGACCCACAGGTTGAGAACCACTTCGATAGTAGAAAACTTTGTCCTCTGAGTTTCGCATCCAAGCCATTACACATGCCACCACATTCACATACACATCGGGGCTAAAGCAAAACAGTAAACTAAGGCATCTGTGGTCGGGCTTGTATTCTTCCAGAGCCCTGAAGTTACTGGGCAGTGGGATTGTGAGTTCTCATTTCCTGAATTTTGATGATGAAAAGATCTCTCTGGTTGTACTAGTCAGGGTTCTCTAGAATAACAGAACTTATAGAATGACAGAATATATATATATACATATATATATTATTTATTAGAATGACTTACAAGCTGTGGTCTAGCTAATCCAACAATGGCTGGCTATGAACAGAAAGTTCAAGAGTCCGGTAGTTGCTCAACCCACAAGGCTGAATATCTCAGTCCATCTTCAGGAGACACTTGTACTGGCTTCTTTTATACCAACTGACACACGTTAAAAATCACCTGAGAGGAGGGAATCTCAACTGGGAAAATGCCCCCATAAAATCAGGCTATAGGGCCAGGTGTGGTGGCACACACCTTTAATCCCAGCATTCTGGAGGCAGAGGTAGGCAGATCTCTGTACATCTGAGTCCAGCCTGGTGTCCAGAGTGAGTTCCAAAACAGCCAAAGCTACACAGAGAAACCCTGTCTCAAACAAACAAACAAACAATGAGATCAAGCTGTAGGTGAGCCTCTAGGGCATTTTCTTAATTAGAAATTGATGGGGGATAAGCCCACCGTGAGTAGTGCCATCCCTGCTCTGATAGTCCTGGGTTCTATTAAAACAAAAACCAAAAAAACAGTGGGCTGAGCAAGCATGAGTTGCAGTCCCTAAGCAGGACCCCTCCAAGGCCTCTGCATCAGCTCCCACCTCCAGGTTCCCGTCCTGCTTGCGTTCCTGTCCTGACCTTCCTGATGACGAACAGTGATGTGGAAGAGTAAGCTCAGTAAACCCTTTCCTCCTCAAGTTGCTTTGGTGTGTCTTCCTGAGTCAAGATGGGGATTAAAGGCACATTTTCCTACCTCGAAAATCCAGATTAGAAGTAGATCTTCCTACCTCAAATTAAGCAAAAACATCCCTCACAGGTGTGTCCTCCATTATGGGGTTTTCGTTCCAGATGTAGTCAAGTTGACAAGAATAGCTATCAGGCTCGTTTCTCTCTCTTCTTCTCCCTGAGCAGACACAGGAGCATCTGTTCTTGGCCAAGGTGTGTTACAGATGTCATCGGGGTGGATGAGTAATATCGTTCCTCCCCCACCACAAAGCCCACAGCCACCAAATCTCTAACAAGGGACAGGTCAAGAGAAAGGCAGAACCAAAAAGTCCTACATGGCATGGGGGTCTTCAGAAGTGAAGGCCCGGAGACCACAGGGAAAGCCGTCTTTGTAGGGGTGTCGGTTTGACAGAAGATGAGGGAGGAGAAGCTATCCTGGGCTATGCTTGACATTTCCTTCCACTCTTAATGGAATGAGGGTCTGTGGCATAGGGAAGGCAGAAAGAGAGGAAAAGAAGCCATGTTAGATAGCAAACGTCTTCATCCACAACAAAAGCCTGGCAGACTCTACCAGCAGCAGCGCCCCCTTAAGGCTGACAGCAGCAGCGCCCCCTTGAGGCTGTCCTTGCTTAAGGTCAGTCCTCCTTGGAGGTGTTAGCCTATCAATTTTAAGGCCTAGGTAAAATGTTAAGGCCTAGTGGAATGGTAAGGCCTACGTAACGGTCGCCTGGTTACCCTGCCATGTTGTGCTGTTACTAATATCATAAGGAAACTTTCTCATATTTTGTCTGTGCCGTTACTAAGAAACGTCCCCATGTCAAAGTTCACTACATAGTCTGTTATGTTCTGTGCCCTTGGAAACCAGTCACGATAGAAGTCAGTAGACTGCTTTGTATAATTACCTAATTACCCACAATAAGCCTGGACCGAGCCAACCACCCAACAGCACCTCCCATGCCTGTGTATAAGGTTTTACAAGCTGCCCCTGGAATGGACCCTAACATATGAAAGACATCTGTACCAAGAAATGAAACTATTTAAAATAAGACTTCCATTTTGAGTAGGGATCAAGTAAAGTTTAAGTTCCCAAGACCTCCCTGGGAACTGACATCCTACTTGGCAGAACGAGACACGTACGAGGGTAACTGACATCCTGGTATGTATATACATATATGTATATAGCTAGTCACAGCGTGTCAAAAATTAACTGACACGTGTGTGTGTGTGTGTGTGTGTGTGTGTGTGTGTGTGTGTGTGTGTGTGTGTGTTTAACATTAGCGAATCCAGAGGGCTCTGGTGGGTGGCTAGGAGCACAACCCAGGAGAGAGCACAAAGCGGTTTAGCTAAATTCACCACTATACACTCTTTTTTTTTTTTTTTTTTTTTTTAAGATTTATTTATTATGTATACAGCATTCTGCCTGTGTGTATATGTGCAGGCCAGAAGAGGGCACCAGATCTCATTATAGATGGTTTGTGAGCCACCATGTGGTTGCTGGGAATTGAACTCAGGACCTCTGGAAGAGCAGACAGTGCTCTTCACCTCTGAGCCATCTCTCCAGCCCCACTACACACTCTTGTAGACCAGATCACAGATATCTTCCTACCTCTATCTCCTAAGAGTAAAGGGACTTAAGGCATGTGCCATCACCGCAAGGCTGGTCATAGGATTTTTCTTTTTCTTCCTTCCTT
>CM052720.1:33215103-33264636 GCA_028551405.1 Uromys caudimaculatus | reverse complement strand
GTGTTTCCGTGTGTGGGATGCACCCATCAGTGGACTGTGGACTGAACGGAAGGAGGAAGAGACTCCTGGTTTATAGGAAGTACTGAAGTGGACTGGTCTCCAGCTGGGATGGCCTGAGGTATGTCATGGTGTAATCCGACTCCAGTGCTACCCACAGACCTCAGAAGTATTCCTGTCACACAGGAACCCAACCCCCAATCCCAGCCATTGAAATGGGCAAAGGTGCGACAGACAAGCTGCTGGTGCCTATTCTCTGTCTGGATCTTCAGCACATGGCACAACATGGGAAAAGTGAGTGATCCTTTCGGTGGGGTAGAAGCATGTACAGAAACATCCCTGAGTCCATTCTGGTTGCTAGTTCTGGTCATGGCTCAGCTACACACCCCTGACTTTTATAAGACATCCCTAGATCCTTATGCTAAAATGTCCTTCTTGTTTAATTAAATGTGTTCATTTGTTTGTGCAACTTATACTCACAAAATCTTAAAATAATAGCACTTAAAGTAATTTTTACAAGCACAAGTTCAAATGTCAGCTCCACCATATGTTAGCCTGTACTACCCTAGCATGCCCTAGACCTCAGTGCCATATACAGATTAGAGCCGTGGTTCTCTGTCGGGGATTAGTACCAATGCTTTGAATTAACTCAGCCCCCAAAATTGGGAATCTGCATGTCCAAACGCTGAAGGTCCTTGTCCTCAATTGGTTTTTGATCGATCAATAAAGAGCCAACAGCCAATGGCTGGACAGAGAGAAGGAGGCGAGACTTTTAGATTGGCACAGGCTAGGAACTGGAAGGGAGGAAGAAGAGAGAATCACCGTGATTCGGAGGGAGACGGGTCAGATTAGAGCCATAGAAGAAAATCACCGGAAATGTAGAACGTGGCCCCAGAAGCGTCTTGGGCAGCAAAGACTAGGGAGCCTCATCTTCAGAGCTGCTCATGAGGAACAGAAGCGACATTTTATTCATCACAGAGCCTGGTGCTATGTGGTGCTCACTGAGCACAGGGATTGGCCTGGATGAATACACTATTAACCACGAGCATGGCGGACAGGTATTACAACCCATGCTAGGTCACCATGCCTGCAAGCTCAACTCTAACATCCAGAATAGAGACAAAGGAGCAAGTCCTGCCCCTTCCCAGTAAGACGAACACAACGTAACCACCACAAAATGGAAGGGCGCTATCACAGCTCTGCCAGGCACTTGAGAATAGAGACTCTACCCTGAAGCTAATCCTAGGCCTGGCCACAGTTAAACATTAACACGAACGTCTATTTATTACACATTGATTTTTATCTCAAGCTGAAAAGAGCTAAGACAGCGAAATGCAATCTGATCACCGGGCACGAGCGGGCCTCGCGTGTGGCGCTGTGTTTTCCAAGTCTCCCCTCTTCCCACCCAGACACTTCTGTTCACACTGTCACCAGTGTCTCCCTACTTTGTGCCTGCTAAAGAAAGCCTTATGGATTAGTTTCTATCGTAGACAGAAAAAATACTGCCAGAGATGTTCAAACTGCTTTTCTGATTCTGGTTTTGTTGTTGTTTTGTTTTTTTAGTTTGTTGGGTTTTTTTTTAAGATTTATTTACTTATTTCATGTTTGTGAGTACACTGTCACTATCTTCAGACACACCAGAAGAGGGCATCGGATCCCATTACAGATGGTTGTGAGCCACCATGTGGTTGCTGGGAATTGAACTCAGGAGCTCTGGAAGAGCAGTCAGTGCTCTTAACCGCTGAGCCATCTCTCCAGCCCGTTTGTTTGGTGTTTTTATCTGCTAAATCCATAGCAAAGAGATAATGGCAAAAAAGAAAATGGCCAGCCGTGGTGGCAACACGCCTTTGATCCCAGCACTCTGGAGGCAGAGGCAGGTGGGTCTCTGTGAGTTCCAGTCTGCATAAATGAGCTCCAGGGCAGCTGGAGTTATACAGAGGCCCTGTCTCAAAGAAAAAGAAAAGTGCTGGTCATATAGAACCATATACATATTGCATGTCCGTGTGAGTATCTAAGTCATAACTACCATCCCAAGTTCTCCAAATAACCTTCTCAAAAACCGTTTTCTTTTTAAAAGTTTCTTTTTATTTTATGTACATGACTGTTTTGTCTGCATATATGTATCTGCACCATGTGTGTGCAGATGTCTGCAAATCCAGGAGAGAGTATCAGATCCCTTGGAGTTACAAGTGCTTATGAGCCATCTTGTGAGTGCTGGGAACTGAACCCAAGAGCTCTGTAATAGTAGCCAGTGCTCTTAACCTGAGCCATCTCTCCAGTCCCTTCTAAGAACCTTGTTCAGCTGAGTATTTCATCATCCAAATCTCTCCTCACACATGGTCCTCAGGATTGTCTGTCCAGCATTAAGCAGCAGCAGTCACCACAGTTCACTGAGACCTGGAGAGAGAGCCAATCTGCTGTCTCTGGTCTTCACGGCAGTCCTGACAGGTGCCACTCACAGCAAAGGAGGAAGGTAAGACGCTACAATACAAAGTGTGTCTACAACCACATGTTGAACAGACTTCAGACAGGAAGGACCCATGGACATGGCAGCATATCCCTTTAATGCCAGCATCCAGGCAGCAGAGGCAGGCCGACCAGGGCTACATATTGAGACCTTAGTTTCTAAACAAATAAAAGGACCCAAGTGTAGTTACAATGGTCTGTGGGGTAATTACACAGAATACTATTCTCAGTCATAAATATCTGCATGTATTTGCTCCCTTTAAGCCAGGGAGCAAGACAGATAGACAGACAGAAAAAAGAGGAGTGAATGAATCCAACATTGCTAATCCAAAAATCTGCAATCCAATATGGGTCACAATCTGAAAGTTTATGAGCACCAACATGATACCCACAGTGGAAGATGTCACTCTGGCCTCTAGGTTAAATTACAGTATAAACCAAGCACATCACAAATACCAAAAAGCTGCCTTCAGTTCCCACGAAAGGGAGTCCCTAGTCTAGATCTGGGTCCTATCACCATGACACCTCTTTATGTGCTCAGACTGGAACATGTCTGTCTAGTCCTGAGCTCTTCAGGTAAGCGGCACTCCCCTGAAGTCCACAGAGCCTCAGCTCACTTGCATTTTCTGAACTAGTGAAGTACAGGTGGCTCTTAACTACCCTGAGCAGTACTAGACTGACCACTGTTCATCTAGGAACTCTCACAGGGAAGAGCCAAGATGCTTCCGCAGTGGCATCTGACACACTAGGTTAAGGACCAAAGGCCAGCCAGTGCTACAGTGCAGTTCAAGACCCACATCAGCAACTCCTGCAGCCTTGATTAAGTGACCTCATCACCTGACTCCACGACAGATCACTGCTCTCATTTCTGCACTATGGTCAGTACTTCTCAGGGTCTCCATTTCTGTACTATGGTCGGTACTTGCCAGGGTCTCCATTTCTCCACCATGGTCGGTACTTCCCAGGGTCTCCATTTCTCCACTATGGATGGTACGTCCCAGGGTCTCCCAAATACTGAGAACAAAGCTTGTGGGTTGGGAGGAAGGTGAGAGGCAGAAGCACCGCAGGGAGGGACTTCTGCTTGGGTTCTTAATGGCTTAGTCTTCACATAAGCAACGGCCATTTGTAAATGAATACAGCACTAGGAAGTGCTCACCCAACTGCAACAGATTTATCAGTTAATGTGTAACATGTTATTTAAGGAAATGCACGTGAGTTTCCTTTAGTGAGGGCAGGAAAGGAAAGCCCGAGCATTCTGTGTTTCCAGGACCCACAGACTCTTCATAAAGCCAAGCTTGAGAACTGAGCCAAGAAACGGACAGAAAATGATGCATTACCGTTTGGTGCGGCGGGAGGGGACCAGACACCGTAGTATTTGGGCAGGTGTTTTCGCAGCTCCAGGAGAACAGTGTCGGCACAGTCAGCAGCGTAAACCTGAACAGAGGTGCAGGGCTGGTCAGCATTCCATAAAGCCTCAAGAAGACCAAGTGTACGTAACAGACTCATCTGCTATGAGGTGCAATGGGCAGTGAATCCCAAGTAATGACAAGCAGCTACTTACCACAGCACACCACCGCTCCATGGGGAGCACTCTCCTGCTGATACGTCCTCCCTGTCAACATCATCATTTTTGCTACTATGTGAGTTGTGCCTAACTGACACCAAATTCAAAATAATTCTCTGGACACAGGCAAGTAATTCTGGAGGGCAAGGGTTGGGGCGTGTACCTTGGCTAACTTTTTGGGCTACTTTTATTTGTATTTTTTACATTCTTTTATTTAGTGTGTGTGTGTGTGTGTGTGTGTGTGTGTGTGTGTGTGTGTGTGTGTACAACTTAAGGACATCAGTTCTTTTCTTCCACCATATAGATCCCAACCAAACTTAGGCTATCAGCCTTAGAGGCAAGCTCCCTTACTGCCTGAGCCATCTTGCTGGCCCCCTTTTTTTAACACTTACCTGGTTTTCTTACTAAATAAATATTTTACATATTATTTACTTTATCTCTATGAGACCAGTTTCATTTATGGTAAAATTTGAGGACAGCTTTAATAAACATCTAAGCGACACATAGTTTTATGAGAAAGCACACTACAAGAGTTAAAAGTTTAAGATAGAATTTCATTTACCAGAAGCTGAACCTCACATCTAAGAGGAAAGGAAAGAAAATAAGTTACTGTTTTTCTACCAGCAATCTCCTGAGAAATGCTGACTAAGTGAGAGAATTGTGTTTCAGCAGTGCAGGGTGTGGACGCACCACACAGGACATGGTGGATAGTCACGCACACACTAAACTGCTCAACAGTCTAATTACAGTCTTCAAGCCCGGGATTTTGCCATTTCTCTCAGTAAGAAAGAAAACAAATCTTCAATTCTTGAAATCAATCATTGTTACAGGGTGAGCTGTGAGCCAGCACACAGCTGCGTGACTCAAGCCCAGGCCTAAAATGTGAGCACCTCTGGAGGCAGCTTGCAAGAGCATCACAGTGAAAACAGGGGTCCACCATGCTAAGGGTGTTCTCAGAAAGTGCATTAGGATATAAACCCACAGAAGAAGATCTGAGGAGACAGCCTCTGGGGAGAGGGGAAGGCCTTCAGAAGAAACCCCTGACTGCAGCCGGACTAAGAGGCTAAGTATGAAAAACTTGAATCCTGTATTTCAAGCCAAACCACTGGTGTTACTTTGTCATGGCAGCCCTAGGCAGTGAGCACACCCCTTATCCGCGTACTTCTTCTGTTAGGGGATCACCACATGGAAGGGTTCTATCAGAGGGTCAGAGACAGCATGGGACAGAAACGTGGGTACTGATAAAGGAAACAGGATCTCCAGGTGGGGTAGAGGTACCTTCATGCTCTCTTAATCAGGGCAAGGAAAGTCAATGCCACCCAAACAAAACCAGCTAAAGGGTCGGGCGTGGTGGTGTGCACCTGTACTCTCTGCACTTAGGACACTGAGGATGACTGCTGCAGGCTCCAGGCCACCCTGGCTTCACAGCAAGTCTCCCAGGCTAGACAATAAGACCCTTTCTCAAACAGCAATGGGAAAGAGCAGATATAAGCTGGCCTCACCAAATTCCATGACTTTGTGTTTAAAAGGACACTACCAAGACAGTGAGAAGCCAACTGCAGAGGGGCAGGCGCTACCACCAAGCGGGGTTCATATCCATAGTGTACTTCTGTACAGATGAAACCACACTTCATATACACCTCAACTGCAAAATACGGGGAGGGGGACCCGAACAAGCATCACCCTGGAGAAGGTACACAAAAGCCAGCAGGCTCAGCAAAAGAAAGCGGATCTGTGGCTGGTGGGCAGGGAAGGCGGAGCCTCGTGGTTAAAATGTTTTGCAGTTAAGAAATAATTGGTGGTCACGGAACACTGTGAACACACTAAAAAGTATCCTGAGTCAGAGGATGAATTAGGTATCAGGAATGAGCCCTTCTCCCACAGTGCAGGAAAACGCTGAACAAGAGGCAGGACACTGTGGCACACACAGCACCAAGGAGGCCTCTGCCAGCCTGCAATGTACAGAAAGACCCTGCCTAACAAAGCAAACAAGACTCTCAGAAGCTGTAATAAAAACACGAACTTAGCCTTTCTGAGAGTGACAAACTCTCTCTGTTGAGTGTTTTTCAAATTGTGGGTCATGACCAGCTGATTGAAATCAATTTAGTGACTCAGAATAAGAATCTTTAAGATGTGAAGCAGAACGGAAAATACTAGGTTGCAGTAGGAACACTGGAAGACAAGTCTTGTTTGCATGAAGCTTGTTTGTCACGCGAGGATCCAGGACATGCTGTCAGACACATGTCTCACTGTGAGTCACAGCAGAACACTGAGGGGCACGGACAGCCACACAGCACCTCACATCGCTTACCATGGTATAAAATTCCAGCTCTCTCGGGCCCCGTGGCGGTGGCTGTAGCTGCTTCAGAACTGTCCCATCTGGGTGTTGGAGTATGCCTGCACAAGAGAAATCAGGTGCGGTCAATGCTTCAGTTAAGGTACCCTGTTTCCCAGGACACGCTGCTCCCGAGACAGCAGGCCAGCCACTTTCATACGTGGAAAGCTGTACTGGTTTCAGAAGCTGTAACAGTCAACCAGCGTTCTCAATCTGTGTTACTAAGAGAGGTCAGCACACCCTCAAGTCACCCAGCTCTCTTCAATTCTGCTCCCTCAGGGAGATTCTGTTATGACCCCGGGATTTTCTAGAACCTTCTCAGTAATAAACTTTCTATGATAGGTTATAGGGGAAAAAAGTAGTAATACAACCCAGCTCATTTTTATAGACAAGGAAAATGTGTTTCCAGTAGCTATATATGAGTTTCATAGTTGGCAATGTTTTCTAATTCTCTCATGCTCCCAGCTTGGCTACACTGTGCACAGCTGTGCTGGGTCCCAGCACGGAGCGTCAGGGATGCCACTCTATAATCCGTCCGTGCAATACAAAAGTCCTTTTCTAAGTCACCATATGCACACCAACACCGGCCCGATCCATGTACATAGGAACAACCACTCAGTGCAAATTGAAATTTTTAATCTTTACATATTGGGATTTCACAGAACCATGACAATTGGAACAAAATGTAGTTTATAAAATTAGAATTTTATAAAGTACTCCACATGTATCTATACTTCTTTTTGGCAAGTGACATGAACTTTTTAACAATGGCAGAAAATGAATAATTTCAAGAGTCAAAGCAGAAGTCCTAGGCAAGTGTGTCTAAGATCAGCAGGACAGGAGGAAGGGAGACAGTAGGTTAGAAGGGAAGGCTTGGCTGGTCAGGAGATTTGGGGGATGCCAGGATCAGTCAAGCCTGACTACAAAGAACTGACAAGAAACCTCTTTCTGAAGAAGGAATTTAGGGTGAGAATGCCCTCTCCTCCTGCAGCCAGGAAGAACAACAGTGCATGGAGGCCTGGGCTGAATCCCAAAGGGAGAAACTGAGGCACCACCAGCCAGGAGAGAAGCACACCCGTCCCCTTCCCCCCAGGGCAGGCTCCAGGTCTTCTCAGTCAGCTTCCCAGACTATGTACAGGCAGGGATCAGGCAACTGCAGCCAGTTGTGTGGAGAAGCTGCTGACTGGATCAGAGAGACGACAACCGCACACCAACAGACCCTGGGTCCTACAAAATCACCAAGTTTTCTGAGAAAACCGAAGGTAGTAATAATCCCAGACCCAAGTGAATGAAGCCAAGACCCAGCTGATCTACAGCATCAAAGACCAAAGCTGATTCCCAACCAGCAAGCTCCACGCGGCAGCCATTAACTAAGACATGGCATGGGCCTCCTGAGGAGACAGGCCCTTCAAGGGGACAGCAAAGCCATCCAGTCTGCTTTCCAGCGTGCTATAAGCAGGATGTCCTGTGCTCAGCAGCAAGTTACAAGGCATACCAAAGAACAGAGCTGACGCAAGACGGTCACGTGATTATAATTAGGAAGCAAGCATGGTCAACAAAAATCCCATGTATGCTACAGAAATCAGAGAAAAGTGCAGAGACCAAGAGAACCAAAGGAAATTCCAGAACTGGGGGGAGGGGACGGGGGGGGGGGGACGGACGAAACATGTAGGATGGAAACGACTGGGGAGAAAAGTCAACAAAAAATGCCTTTAACCCAGCACTCTGGAGGCAGGAGCAGTTGGATCTGAGTTCTAGGCCAGCCTGGTCGACAGAGCAGGTTCCAGGATAGCTTGGGCTACAAAGGGGTTTCTAAAAACCAATATAAAGAAGAAGAAGGAGAAGGAGGAGGAGGAGGAGGAGGAGGAGGAGGAGGAGGAGGAGGAGGAGGAGGAGGAGGAGGAGGAGGAGGAGAAGAAGAAGGGGCCAGGACTGCTGGCAAACACCTTTAACCCCAGCTGAGTTCCAGGCCAGCAACAACCCAGTGTACCTACAGAAGGGGCATTTGAGTGTCCAGCTCTGAGTCAGGAGCATTCAAGGCAAAGTAAACCAGCTGAGAACAATCCTCTGGCAAGCCAGCCCCCCTCCCCGGAACTAACACCCAAGGCCTGTTTCAAAGCCATGAGGAAGCTGAAGCTGCTGCACCAAAATGCCTCAGATGGCGCTGGAAACAGGCCAGACTTCTCGACATGAAGCATCTAAAGTGTCCGAGCTCTTAGAAAGCAGAATGGCGGCTGGCAAAGGCTAGAAGCGAGGACAGGCAAGTGTTCAGAGGATATAGAGTTCTCAAAGATGAAGACATCCCAGGGTCTCAGGCTTGGGCAGGAGAGCCGCTCAGCAGCACAGAGAGCCTGCTGCTCTGTTCAGCTCTCAGCACACTGGGGTGGCTCACAGCTGCCTGCAACTGCAGCTCCAGGTGACCTGACACCCTCTTCTGCCTTCCACAGGCACCTGTACACAGTGCAAAGAAACTCATGCGGGTGCACATACAGACACACACAAAAACAGTGCTAACAAATAGTACATTTTTATGTTTTTCCTTCTAGAAATTATGATGATGAACATACTATTAGGGTTTTTGTTTTTGTTTTTTGAGACAGGGTCTCCTGGCTGGCCCGGAACTCAAGAGACCTACCTGCCTCTGCCTCCTACGTCCTGGGATTAAAGGCTGCACTTCACTCTCAGATCCTCAAGGGCTTTTGTATCTGATTCTGATGGGCCATCGCACTGCATGATGGGCCATCACACAAGTTAACACGTGCTCCTTTTATTACAAATAGAACTGTGTCACAAAACCAAGCACACACTAAAAGAACTGCATATTCTATTTAAGGTAATTGTTATAAATATGATATTAAAAATAACAGAAGTGTTTAAAAGTGAGATTGTAGAAATATGACAAGACTAAGATATTCTAAAATAAATTTAAGAATGTTTTTCAATCCACAGCCAAAGAAACTGGGATATTAATACATGAGGAAATACATACCCCAGACACTTCAAATGTAAAGATGGTGGGGTTGGAGACATGGTCCATGGGTACATGGGTAGATGCTTGCCGCACTGTTGAGGCCCTGGATTCAGCCTTTCAGTAGGAAGGGGGGGATGGGAGGGAGACAGGACTTGCAAGCTCCACCATAAGGAAGGTGACCACAGCACATCACATGGCAGGCTCCAAGACAAGGATTTAAAAAAAAATCTGAGGTTCCTCTGTGTAGCCCCAGCTGTCCTGGAACTTGCTGGAATTAAAGGCATTTGCCACCTTGCCTGACTAAGAGAAGAATTTTGATTTCAGTTTTCGAGAGAGAGAGAGAGAGAATATGAACCTAAAGAGACCAGAAGGGTCGTGAGACACTCTGGAGCTGGAGTTACAATGGTTGTGAGCTGACTGGCATGAGTGCTAGGAAAGCAATCCTAACCACTGAGCAATCAATCTCTCCAGCCCCAAGGAAGGGAAATCTTTTCAAATTTAAGAAAGACATTTCATAATGACAAGATCAGGTGATTAAGATACAAAATTCCAGATGTGTACCAGAGCTTATAATAACATAGCTTCAAGATACAAGGATCAAAAATGGACAAGAACCATAAACAAACTCACCAAGATTTTCTGGTATTTGGTGGAGAAGGCATTGTCATGATACACAAAACCCCAGCAGTAGAGAATCAGCTGGTTTACACACAGCAGAGACCCTGTGTCCAGCTTGCACCTTGTCACTACAGCTCCAGCTGAGGTAGAAAACCCTGCACAGCTCAGGATGGTCTGGAGGAGGGGACAGGAGGTTAAACTGTCCAGCAGAACACACAAGCCCTTCAGCAGAAGCGCTCTGTTTATGAAGCCCCAAATCTACGAGGGTTGGAATCCCACGGAGGATCCCTCAAACCTCAGCAGTAACAGCAAGCCAGGTGGAGAAATGCCGGATAACAGGAGAGTAACCAACACCACTGTTAATTACACGTGGATCAAAACCACAGGAGAATGAGAACGTGCTCCACAGTGCAGCTCGCTGTGAAATGTGTAGCTTTCAGGATGTCTAACAGTGGCCGCTGGTGGAGGGCTCAGTGGGTAAGGGTGACTACTGCAAAACCTAAGGACCTGAGTTCAAGCCCTGTAAACCATACGGTGGGAGGAGGCCCTTCCACAAGTTATCTACTGCCCTGCACACGGGCACCCTGCCTATCCCCTCTCACCAACAAATCAATAAATGTAAGAAGACATTAAATATTTCTATCGTTCAGGAAAAGGAACCACACTTATGTCGGAGAAAGATGTGTTAACTTTAAATATATGCATATGAACAAAAAGCCAGTTCAATAAAAACTGGATGCGGGGCATGGCGGTCCCTGCACTGCCAAGGCGAGGGGGCAGGGTCAAGCGTTAAAGACCAGCCTGAGGGATACAGTGAGAGCACGTCTCAAGAAATCCTCCTGTGGACGATCCATCGACAGACCAAAATCAACGAAATCAAAAGTGACTGACCTAGAAAACTGGTGAGCATTTTATTAAACAGATCAAGGAAAAAGAAGATAAAAGATCCTCATTAGGAATAAATGGACATTCAGAGGAAGAGACATGAGGCTACCCTCAGCAGTGCCACAACAGCCATGAAACACAGTCTCTTAAACACACTACTAAAACTGACCCAGGAAGAAACAACCCTAGGGGGCAGGGGCTGCTGACAGAGTTCCCCAGGCGCTGGTCCCTGGAGTTAATCTTCAGAGACTGGGTGGGGGCGGGGGAGAAGGCAATGCAACCACAGCCAAAATGGCCTCCTAGTGACTGTTCCCAGCACAACAATATCGAACAAACAAAAACAGCAACAGTACTCTCACCGAGTTTCTCAGGAAACAAGATAGTATCTTTCTCAACTCGTTTTTGTTTGTTTTGAAGGCAGTCTCAGAGGGTTATGGAGGGAGGCTATTCACCCCAAATGACTTAAAGCTTACTGTGCAGCCCAGGCAGGCCTTGATCTTCCCGCTTCACCCTCCCAAACACTATTCTCTATGGTCCAGGCTCTATATGCGTGGTTCTCAACCTGCGGGTCGTGTCCCATGACAGATATCCTGCATATCCGATATTTACATTACAATTTCATAGCAGTAGCAAAATTACAGTTTTGAAGTAGCAATGGAATAATTGTATGGTCGGGGTCAGCACAACACAAGGAACGGTATTAAAGGGTTGAGCATTAGGAAGGATGAGAGCCATTGCTCTGTATAAGATAGTGTAAATGTGATTTCTAAAAACCCCAACAAAGGTGGATCTAAGTGCCAGAGGCCCTGAGTTCAATCCCCGGCATTGCAAAAGTTAGCCATGATGGCACATACCTTTAATATCAGTTTAGGAGGTTAGGAAGAAGACAAGAGTATCAGAGTTCAAGGTCACCTGACTACATAATGAGCTCAAGGCTAGCCTGGGTTGTAAGACATTCCATCTTTAGAAAATAATAAACATAATTACAAATACATAAACACATGCGCGCGCATACATGCGTGCGCGGTAAAGGAACTGGACAGATGGCTTAGTGGTTAAGAGCACCTGTTACTCTTCCAAAGAAACCAGGTTCAATTCCCAGCACCTACAACACAACTCAAAATAGTCCAGTCTGCCACTCCAGTTCTGGGGATCCGAAGCCCTCTTCTCATCTCCGTGAGTACCAGAGGGCATTCAAGTTGTGCACAGAAAAAGTAGGAGAAAAAAAAAACAAAACTCACAAAGATAAAAAATCAGGAGCAGTGCCTTGTGCCTACAGCTCTAGGTGAGCCTGGACTGCATAGGAATTCCAAGCCAGCCTAAGCTACAGGGTGAGACCTGTTTCAAACAACAAGTATAACATATATATTAACATTTCCAGGAATGAAAGTTAATTTAGGATTTCAAAATAAGTAAACATAATAATTTCTTTGAGAAGATGGAGCCCTCATTGAGATGGGAGCCGAAGCCCTCAGATGCTGAGCTAAAATAACTTGCCTGGGCTCTGGCCTGGGAGAGGCCGCTCACACTTGTGCATATGTGGCGCCCCGCCCTGCCAGAAGTCTCCAGGGCGTGCATTCGTGCTCACAGATGCACACCAGTAAACACACATAACCCTCAAGCATGAAGGGTGTCTGCTCAAAGGACGAGCAGGATCACACACCTGGAATGCAGATTCGAAATGCCACTCCTCGCTAAAGGACACAAACAGTGCCTTCCCGTTCCAGGCCCGGAATGAGGAAGACACAAAACAACCTTGCATCATCGTTTTTTATGCCAGAAACGGAGAAGACACTTAGGAAAAAGGAAAAACAGGAAATGTCAAAAAGACACAGGAGCAAAAGCCTCCAGGAGCTGCCACCGTCCAAATTTAGGAGAATGGCATTTGGGGGATGATTAAAAGTAGCAGCCACAATATGGGTAATATCCGCTGACGGAGGCTGAGGCGTCCTAGTCCATCCTGGAAAAGAAGGCTAGAGAAGCATGCACAATGCCAACTACTGGAGAGAGGCAGGAGCACTTCCGGGTGCAGCCCTCAGTGACACATGAGCTTGGCAAGTCTCTGTGGATGCTTATGACATTTGAAGAGAGGAAAGGGGTAAATAACACTCAAATATTCCTCTCAAGTTACTTAATTACAATGGCAAAAGCTGGTAACTCCATTCTGGAAATACCGACAGCCGGCACTTAGCTATGTAAGCAAAGGTCTGTCAACAGCAATACTGCTGATAACCTGTGCCTTGTAATCCGAGAATACATGACCTCTCTCTCACGGCAACACTGTACAATCTGACTCTGAACTCAGCTATAATGAAACAATCAGACACTGTGTAAAGGTACGTGACAATCTCATGTCTCAGATGTTGCAAACAGGTCGTGGCTATCTGGTGTGGTGATGCACTTTAATTCTGAACGTGGGAGGCCAAGGCAGGAGAATCAATTCCTCCTCAAATACACAGTGAGATCGAGGCCGGGCTATACAGCTATCGGAGCCAGGCTGGCCTACATAAGATTCCGCTTCAATAAATAATAAATACATACATACATATACATACATACATACACATACATACATACATTTTAAAAAAATTTTTTTTAATCTTTAACAAGTGGTTCGGTAGACAAAGCAATTATCATGCATGTGAGGCCCACATTTAGATGCTCTGAACCCACATACAGCCAAGAAAACACGGTGGCTGTCTCCTGGGAGGCAGAGCCAACAGAGGCCTATGAGAACTGGCTAGCCCAAGTAGAACCAGTGAGCTCTCAGTCTACCATGAGACCCTCCATTGATAAATACAGTGGGGAGCAGAAGAGAAAGACAACTGATAGCTATTCTGGGTCTCCATATGCCCACACCACAAAGATACACGTACATGCACGTACACACACACACACACACACACACACACTTGCACATACATGCATACGTATGCAAACATGAACATGCAAGAATAGATGCACATACACCATACATACATACAAATAAGAGAAAGTAGGCTGAGATGACGACTCAGTTGGTCAGATGCTTGCTGGGCAGTCATGAGGCTTTGCATTCCCCCAGAGCCCACTTAAAACACTGGCTAGGATACCTATAATCCCCGCCCGGGAAGCCTGAAACAAGAAGAATCCTTGGGGTTTGCTAGCCAACTAGTCTGGAGCCCACGTTCCTTGCTTAGTGAGAGACCTGGCCTCCAAAAATCAGGCAGAGAGAACTAGACTATAAGATCCTGTGGCAGAAAAAAACATACACCCTTGTTGCAGGACACGGAGAAATCAAGGTAGAAAAGGGTTAGAAGCTTCCTCTCTGCTGGCTAGTCCGCAATGGTGCAGAAGGCCCTATGCAGGCTGCTGCGGAGAATTGTCACCAGCCCTCAAACTCAGTGGTGGGCTCTATGTGTAACAATACTGAGTGGTCAGACAAGCCGTGCCAAGTCTGGGAGTAACCAACCACTTTTCTTAGTGGATTGAAGGCCCTCTTCTACGAGAGAATTAACTTCTGGTACTGTTACCTCACACTGAGGAGGCCACAGCCCTAGTGGGGAAGCCACTGATGTGGCCTTGCTAAATAGGCATGAGGTGCCCTTTACATAACTCTAATAAGATGAATGTAATACAGATGAAGGCGCTCAGTAGGAGCCTCTGACCGCCGTGCACAGGAGTGTGTGCGCGCCACCTCTCTCTCACTGCTGGTTCACTGCCATTCTGGCTATGCTTCATATATTTGAAAGTCTTCCTCCCCCAAAAATGTGTGTAAACGTCAGAACAATTTAGAGTAGCATTAAATAGTTTGGGAAGCCTAGTGGATTCTGTGTATGTCTGCTCCCTTATGGCCACTGGCACTCACTGGCAGAAACTAGGGAAGAAGAGGACGGGCAACCGTGAAAAGCAAAAGCTCTGCCGAGCAAGACTTCCTCGGGTCTCTCAGAATGTGAGGAGTGACTGGGAATCCACACCAGGTCACAAAGGGTGAGAAAACGTCAAGACAAGCCTCAAAAAGAAAAGATGGTTATTCAATTATCCTGATGCCAACTACCCAGACCCGAGCCGTGAGACAGGGCAGACCCAAGACACTTGCTGAATAAACTGTGGTCCACACACGCCCAGGGCACAGAGGGCTAAGAAGAAAAGCTGTGTATGCTGATAGACAAGATGCTGATTTTTTTTTTTTTTTAAAGTGATGGTGTGAGCTTCAAAGCCACCTGTGAAATGGTATCTACGGCACTGTCACCCTTTGTGGCAGGCAGAGGAGAAAAAAGGTATGTTACTAAAAAAGCTCAGAAAGGATGCATAAGAAAATATTGAAATGTGTCACCTACAGAGACTGCGGAGAAATGGGGTAGAAGGGGTAGGTCTGGAACTTGCTATGTAGACCAGGCTGGCCTCCAACTCACAGAGATCTGCCTGCTTCCGCCTCTGGGATCCCGCACCTGACCCTTTCTACGGTCTTGACCTTGGGAACAAAATGGGAAAGGGGAAAGTAAGTTTATGCAGAAACAAATAAAATCAACTAGATTTAAATACATGCACATACAATAAATGAATCGTAAAATAAAAGACTTGACCCTGAGCTCTTTATTATAGGCTTGTTTTCTGTGGAAATTTTAGTATAGAAATTCTAAAAATTATATGACTACGTTACAGAATAAATAGAGAGAGAGCGCTGGGAGCCAGGATTCTCACTGGGGGGAGAAGAGAAAGGCTGAAGTCCAGAACGAAGGTCTCAGGTTGGGATGAAACGGTAGCCATGCAGTTGTGACTTCTAAAATATCTACACACCATCGGCTGCATCTACAAAGGGCCCGCCAGCAATGACATCCCAATGCCAACACCCCTAACACCCTAGTCTTAGATTCCCGGGGTTATTTCCTGGGTCAGGGAAGTGGCTCTGTGGCCTTACATTCAATCAAGGAACTGAAGTTAAAAAGTTAAACAGAAACAGTGTTTGCAGCTAAAGGGAGCACAAAAGGCTAATTCTCAGCTGGGAGGGGGGGTAATGCCATTATTCTACAGTAAATTGGAACAGAAAGGAAGTCCCACTGACAGAGGAAACACCATTTCTGTGGTTGGGTCGGATACAAGTCCCAAATGGCTTATAAATATGGATGTACATGCACAGGGGTAAAGAGGGGCGACTTCTTAGAAACCCGATTGTTAACAGCAGTGGCAGAATTAAGGAGAAAATCATAACTTGCCAACCGTCTGCTTCAGACAAGAATCATCAACGTAAGTCAAAATCTAGTGGTGAGATCTGATGATGGTCCAGATACTCACAGGACCTTCAGGTGTCTCCTACAGATAGCTGACTCATTCTGGGGGGGAGAAATATTAACTATACGGTGAAAAGTCAGACCATACTTGAACCAGATGACCAAAATGAAACACTAATAAAGGTCAGACAGCTACTGTGGGTCTCCAGGTGAGTACAATGTTCCAGTCAGAAATTTACACCCTGAATCTCATCCTATGGAACCTTCTTGAACTCAGACTGGAAAGCATTTCATAAAGTGTGTAACGTGTACTCTTCAGTGTCAACACCATTGAAGAGAAAGGCTGAGGCTTTGTTACAAGCTAACGCAGAGAAGACGGAAGTAGCTGCTGGTAAGGGTGGAGGGCTGTCCTGAGGAACACCGGTGGGAAAAAAACCTCACATTATTCAAACAAGACTAAATGAGGCTGAGATTATCACTACGGAGCTGCATGCAGCACTCAAATCCCCACAAGGCATAAATACACTCTGGCTACAGGAGAGCGTACAGATTTTCTTAGGAAATCCACACAGAAGTGTCACTATATAAATGACAGGACATATGCAACCTACTTACAGAAAGTTCAGGGAAAAAAAAGTCGTGTGCCAACAGCTGAGAACAGAGACTGGGCAACATGGCTCCGTCCTTCCTTCTGCTGTTCCCGTATCTCCCTCCTGCTCCCCACTACAGACCGAGCAGACCAGTGCCGTGAAATAAAGTGCGGCTTCCTACCACCAGTGTCAGCTCAAATCCTCCCACAGACCACCACATTTCTGCATACGAATTTGGCAGAGGCACAAATTCCATCTCTGAGCCACTTGTTTATAATTTTAAGGGCTTTTAAGTGAAGCTAGTGGCGTGTGATAAAATACTAGTACAGAAAAAGAGACTGTACACAAACGTTTGAGAACACGGGGATTTAAATTGATACAGCTGTTGTGTGTCGGTGGTATGATGTACAAGAGGAATGTCCTAACTCATCTTCTGCTATAGCAAACACAAGCACATCTAGCCAGAGAGGAACAGGTAAGCAAATCCTGATATGTGTGCTCTGTTGAAGACAACTGTTCAAAAGACTGAACAGGGCAAAGGAGAAGCTCCCAGAGAGCCACCAGATCACCAGGCAGCAGTGTGTTTGATGAGGGTTACTGTTGAATCACAGGTCAAGAAACATCTATACATAAATGAACATGGTTAGCGGGGGTGGGGGGTGGGGGGGGTTAGTGGTGGCGCACGCCTTTAATCCCAGCACTTGGGAGGCAGAGGCAGGTGGATTTCTGAGTTCAAGGCCAGCCTGGTCTACAGAGTGAGTTCCAGGACTGCCAGGGCTACACAGAAAAACCCTGTCTTAAAAAAGAGAGAGAGAGAGAGAAAGAGAGACAAATAAATGAACATGGTTTAACTACAAGATGCAGCCCAGATCAACAAAACCAGCATGTGCCACTGTAGTGTCTGAGTGAAGGTTCAGAATGCTGTCAGCGTGTATAGTTAAGTTCCCTCAAAGCAATGGCCCAAGGGCACTCAGAATGCAACTGGCAGTTATTAACCCTAGGACAATCACAGCGAGAGGTGCCATGAATTTCTTTTCCTGTCCTTGAGACTAGATCAATCCTAAAATGAAAACTCCTGTTACAGTGAGTAGCTGCAGTTAAAAATGATAATAAATACAACCTCCACAGCTTAGTGAGGACTAAGGCAGTGGTGGACCCTTGGCAGTGCTGAGTAGGATCTAAACAGTGGTTCTCAACTTGTGGGTCGTGACCCCTTTGGGAGTAGAAAGACCCTTTCACAGGAGTCACCTAAGACCAGAGGAAAACATGGAATATTTACACTACAATTCATAAAGGTAGCAAAATTACAGACAGTTATGACGTACCGATGAAAGTAGTTTTATGGTTGGGGGTCACCACAACATTCGGAACTGTATGAAGGGTCGAAGCACCGGAAAGGCTGAGAACCCTGCTCTAAGCAATGTGACCCATCTGTGACAGTGGAGGGGCAATAATAAAACCAGCTGAACTTTGAACTGATGACTACCTTGCTATCTATTTATGAGCAGGGAAGATGACTGGTGTCGTCCACACTGTAAATATCTGAGAATCCAAAGGAACAAACATCAGACTGCTGGCACTACACGGAGAATTCGTTCTCTCACTCAAAAGAATCTAGTGAGATCAGGGGGAAAAAAATCTTAATAGTAAAATTGGGGACGACTTTCTCTGAAATCTCAATTATTCTTTCAATTAGGCAGTTCAGGTGAGAAATTAGCTCTTTTGGTACTGTTTGTGACACAGTTTAAAGTCACCTGTGGCTCTAAACAGGTCGCTAGCATCGTAAGCTGGTCCCAAGTGCCAATCACAGATGGACCTCCAGTGAAACAATCACTTACTGAGGCCTTTAGACTATAGGAATCCCATCGTTAGGGGCAAGCAGACTCCAGATATGATGCACAGGAGGAAATATCTTAGCCAAGAACCTCAAGTGTGCAGTTTCCTAACTCTGACGTAGTCTTTCAACATTTCCTGATCTCAGCTGAGTTCGTCTGTGTGCTTCCCACAAGCACAATAGACAGTGGGTGTTGGTTTGGTTCTAGGACACTGTAGCAGTGTGACACTTAACCAGGCTTGTCTTAAAATGTATTACTTTAGCAGGCTCATGCCTATACCTCAGCTACTCAGGAGGATCCAAAGTTCAAGGCCTGCCTAGGCTATGGAAAAAGAGGCAGCCCTGGAGAATGTAGGTCAGTGGTAATGCTCTTACCTAGTCTAAGGTCTTAGAATCAATCCTCTACACCACTGAAGAAAGAAAAGAAATAAATGTATTGCCTTACCAGCCTAAATCTGAATCATTTTATCAGCAAAACACAAACTGTCTCTAACCGTTGTTCCGGGTCAGATATCCACAAGAGTCCCAAGTTCATCCTACACTTCTATGTCCACCGCGCCCATATGCTGTGAGTAGCGGGTTGTATTATAGTCTGTGCCCTGGAATAGACCCTGTGCTGTTCTACAAATCTTGAATTCACAAAACACATGACGAATGCCAGGGAACAGTCTATAAAAATGAATAAGGAAAGAATGCATATTTTATGTGTGTACTGTTCTAAGGAACAGCCGGGTGTGTAGCCTACCCAGGAGGCAAGGATCTGCACCGCTGAACCACGCCTCCCAGGGCAATCAAAGACACCAGAGAATCCTCCTCAAGGGACAGGGAGTAAACCTGGATGAGCCAAGACAAGTTTAAAAACATGGCAGTTTGTTTTTTCTTCCCCTCCAGTGATGGGTTAGCTTTGGGTCCCTCTTGCAATTACTATTCCTGGTAATAAACAGATCTTGAGCTCCAGGGAGAATTTACTTCCCGGTCCAGAAAAGAAAACCAAGTTCCTTATTTTTACTAACAACGCCTTCTCCAATCAACACTCGCCTTCCCTGCGAAGGGGCACGCCTCTCCCGCGCCACTAGGAGCCTGTGGCTGCTCCTGGGGGCGCCCGGCTTCCTACCCCCGGGGACAGGGGACACTCGGGACGGCGGGAGCCGGTGACTCTAGGCTGCGGGACACCTGGGGCAGGGGACTGCCGGGTAGGGAACAGAAGAGCCGTGGACAGCTGTGACCGGGATGGGAGGCCAGGGACCGCCAGGGTGGGGACAGAAGAGCTGGGGACAGCTGAGACAGTGAACCGGAGGCCTGAGACTGCCGGGGTGGGGAGAGTGGAGACCAGTGACTGTAGGGTGAGGACGACTAAGCCCACAGCACCACCGAGGCGGGGACAGCGGAGGCCAGGGACTGCCGGAGCAGGGAACGGCGGAGGCCAGGGACTGCCAGGACATAGCACAGCGAGGACTGGGGAAGGGGACCCAAGGCTGCAACTCACCCACTTTGTCCTTGCCGTACATGTGGCCAGCCACCTGATGCGACAGCGGCACGCAGCCTCCAAGCAGGCGCGGCACCGGCGGGCTGTCTCCGGTGCTTCCCGGCGGCCGCAGGCGCAGCGCTGGGGGCTCGGCGGCCATCGGGGCGGCGACACTCGGCGTCAGGCGTCAGGGAGGACCAGGCGGCATCGCCCGCGCAGGCCCAGCGCGCGGACCCATGCCGAGACCGCGCTGCCCGCTCCGCGGCCCGCACTCTGAACCCCGGCCGCCCGCGCCGGGGATAAGGGCGCCGCGGCCCCGCCTCTGCCCGCCCCCTGCGCGCTCCGGCCGGGCGAGCACTACTCTGAGCATGCGCAACAGCTACTCGCCAGGATCCCGCCCAGCCGTGCTGAGCATGCCCAGAGGCTACCCTGCTGACTCCTGGCCAGCTCCACACTGGATCATGCGCAGAAGCCACCCGACCAGACCTGTTCACCCCTTCCACAGAGCAGGTCCAGAAGGTAGACCAGCACCAAACTGAGCAGGTCTAGAGTCCCAGCCCGCCGCCAAACCGCACTGAGCATGCTCAGAGGCCACAGGATAGGACTCTTGTCCCAATGCTCACTGCTTGCATCATCACTAGCACGCACCTCAGTGCCTCCCGGGGGCGAACTGGCATCCGGGGTGCCGATGTGAAAAGCGTATTAGGCTTAGGAGACCCGCAGCAGGTTATGGGCAGACCTCCCACAACGTCCTGCCCCAACCCCAGATCAAAGAGACAGAAGCATCTTGAGTGAAGATGTCTCTTCCCACACCTTCCAATTGGCACCCAGCCCGACCACTACCTCAAAGTACTCATGACAAGTTTATGTGTTAGACATTGACAGTCATCTTAATTCATTCTTTTTCTAAGATTGTTAATTGTGCTCAGGGAACCAGAAGAGTGGGGTTTCTTGGAACTGGAGTAACGGGTGTTGTGGGCACACCGACGTGGGCACTGGGAATCAAACTTGGGTCCTATGCAAAAGATATATGTGCTTTTAATCTTTTTTTTATATTTATTTATTTATTTATTATATGTAAGTACACTGTAGCTATTTTCAGACACACCAGAAGAGGGCATCAGATCTCATTATAGATGGTTGTGAGCTACCATGTGGTTGCTGGGTTGTGAACTCAGGACCTTTGGAAGAGCAGTCAATGCTCTTAACCACTGAGCCATCTCTCCAGCCCCACTTTTAATCTCTTAAGTGCCAAGCTCTGGTGGGAACAGAGTAACATGGTTCCTGCCCCTAGTACAGGGCCCCAGTGTGAGCTTCCAGGAGTTGCTGAGCCCAGCGTGGCAAGTGTCCAGTGTCCATGGCTTCTGTGGATGTAGAGCTTGTTTGTATAATAATGTACATATTTTCACATCCCTCCTGGGACGTCTTCTCAGCTAAGGTTAATGACTCCGTGATTCTGAGACAGCACGGGTCCAGGAGGCAAAGGTGTGGCTAATGTTTCAGCAAAATGATAAACCCGGGACCTTCAGGACAGCCCTTAAGGCTATGGAAAAGAACTCTGAACACATGAGTTCGAAAATACATAATTTCTCAACTATGTAAAAATATAAGGATGCAATATGAATTTTGAGGGAACGAATCTGAAGGAACAAAGGCAGCTGCACTAATGAGCCAGCTTGTCAGATACAAAGGCAGGCAGATTCCTGAGTTCAAGGTCAGCCTGGGACACAGGGAATCCAGGCCCAGGTAGAAATGGTCATTTTAGGATGGGATCCCACCCAGCTAGCTTGGCATCTGTGTGTAACAGAGTCAGGCAGATCTCCGGGTTCTTTTGCAATGTTAAAAAAAAAAAAATGTGCTTGCTGTTTTCTAAGAATCAAAGGGCTGTGGTCTGGGGATACTGATTCATAGGATAATCAAAAGGGAACCTGGAATAAATAACTGAATTAAGATGTAAATTTAAAAAATCTGGACTTTTGGTCTGCATGAGATGAGCTAGCAGGAAGCAATAGAAGTTCTTTAGAATTTCCTCTAGTGAGTGGTTAGCTGTCTAGAGAGCGAAAACAGCTCTTCAAGAATATTTTCTTGAGAAGATTTCCGACTTGATTGGAAGATCCAATCTATTATTTTTTTTATTTTATTATTATTTTCTTTAGATTTATTTATTTGAGTGCACTGTAGCTGTCTTCAGACAGAAGAGGGCATCAGATCCCATTACAGATGGTTGTGAGCCACCATGTGGTTGCTGAGAATTGAACTCAGGACCTTTGGAAGAGCAGTCAGTGCTCTTAACCACTGAGCCCCCAATAATTTTTTATAGCAGC
Organism: Uromys caudimaculatus; assembly: GCA_028551405.1. Lineage (NCBI taxonomy): Eukaryota > Metazoa > Chordata > Mammalia > Rodentia > Muridae > Uromys > Uromys caudimaculatus. The sequence goes on along the minus strand of CM052720.1, from coordinate 33,242,377 downwards.
TTTTCTGATAGCTTTTAGAATTTTTACTAGCAGAAAAAGCTATTCCAATCAGAGTTTTTAAAATAGCAAGAAAATCTGTCTAGATCAGGGCAGAACACACACACACACACACACACACACACACACACACACACACACACACATATATACACACACACACACACAGCGACAGAGAGAGGGAGGGTGGGCAATCTGGAAAGCCATCTCAGCAGAACCCATGATTTGACTTCAAGTAGTTTGTTTTCGCCGCTCCTAGACACCCATTCTCTCAGAACCCCTCTCCATGCCGAGGCTAGTCCTAAGTATCTAAGCCTCTTCTAAATCGTTTTTCTAAGTGGACAATCTACTTATGTTTATTTATTCATGGCAATGCTGGGAATTGAAGGCAGAGCGTTGTGCATGTTGAGCAAACACTGTACGGTTGTGCAAGCAGAGAACCGCTGAGCTGCCTCTCCAGTCGGAGCAAGTTGTTTTTGTTTTTGTCTTTCTGGAACTCTCCGGATACATGAGTGGCAAGGTCAAAGGCATAAGGAATGGAGGCCTTGGCGGAGACTCTAGACACAGCTCCATCGATGCCGGTGTGCCTGCCCTGGCATCCTATAGCAAAGTCTGTCTTTGCGGGACCCACAGTGGAGCTGGCCAGATTTGCAAGACCCACAGCAGAGCTGGCCACACCTTGAGTTACTAATTACCAAAAATCAAAAGATCGACAGGCCATCGGGCGACAGTCCCGCAGGTACTTGTCCCGAGTCACCTGAAACGCTCTCAATTGGACCACCTGTAAAACCCGGCCTGGATAGGCTCGCCTGGGCAGCGCAGACGCAGTCCCCGCCTTGGCGCCCAGGGCTATTCCGCGGTTGTCAAATCCTCACCCGGCTGCTGGGTTGGGCGCGCTGCGCATGCGCGACTCTACCGGCGCGCCGGCACACGTGCTCCCAGCTTGCCACGGCGCCTGCGCAGTGGCAGTGAGTGGGCCCCGAGGTCTCGTCTTGCCCAGGTGTCCGCGGTCCCCAGCAGTCTCCCGCGCGGTCCTGCCACGGCCTTCCCGCTGCCCGCGCCATGGGCCTCAGCTCCAACTCCGCTGTGCGAGGTGAGCCGCCCGCGGCCGGTCCCCGCCACCCGTATCCGGACTTTCACCTTGACCATCACAAGGGCAGGCGCAGGCCTGCCCGGCTCTCGCAGTATGCTGGTGCTGACCGGCATCCTGGCCCTGGACCACTTCCCCCGCCAGCCATGCTATGAGCAACCAGACTAGCGGGGCGCAGTCCACCCCAAAACACTTCTGCCCTTCTTGAGACCTTGACGTCGGGAACTGGTCACGTCGTAGATGTTTTGCTGGCTTTGTAATTCTAGGTAAAGAAACCCAATCGGACGTCTTCAGTTTCCAAGTTTCTTTCGTACTTTGCATACGGCCGCTGGTGACAGTGGTCTGAGAAACCACTGAAAATAGCCTTTTCCCCTAGCTTTGAAACAGAAGTTTGTAGAAATCTGACTAGAATTGAATTTGTGAAACGTGGCTAGTGTAAAGTCCCTGGTGATCAACTGTTAAAATTATCCACAACCTGTGCGATATACGTGACCGACTGCCCCGATATAAAACGCCACACCCCAAGAGTTTGCTTACCTCTAACTTTTAGTTGAGTAAAAGAAAAAAATTAATTACAATGAGCCTCACTGATTCATTCAGCAAATAGGGATCATCTGTACTGCTCGGTTCTGTAACCATCCCTAACGTGTGACCAGTCCCAATGTCAGGGTGTCAGGAAGGACGGGGGTATATTGGAGTGAACTGTGTCCCTCTAGCCTGGTTGCCCACAGAGTGACTGGGGAAGTGGGACCTTAATTTTGTAGTTAGGTTGATTCTATATGCTAAAGTTCTTAATGTCGACGAAACTGGGCAGGTAGGAGGGAGAACAAATATATATATATATATATATATATATATATATATATATATATATATATATATATATACACACACACATACACACATATGTATACACACACACATACACACATATGTATATATACACACATATGTATATATATACACATATATATGTATATATACACACACATATATATACATTGTGTATGTATATATATACACATATATATGTGTATATATATACATATATATGTGTGTATATACACACATACATATGTATATACACATATATATGTATATATATACATACACAATGTATGTATATGTGTGTGTATTTGTGTATATGTATAAGTATATATATATTTTATTTTTGGTTTTTTCGAGACAGGGTTTCTCTGTGTAGCCCTGGCTGTCCTGGAACTCCCTCTGTAGACCAGGCTGGCCTTGAACTCAGAAATCCACCTGCCTCTGCCTCCGAAGCTCTGGGATTAAAGGCGTACGCCACCACTGCCCGGCACTTTTTTATTTTTTTAACATTTATTTGTGTGAGTTGTGTACATGGTGCCATGGCTTGTGTGGAAGTGAATGGATAACTCGGAGGAGCTGATTGATTCTCTTTCACCCTGTGAGTCCCAGGGGTCGAACCCAGATTATCAAACTTGGCAGCAGGCGCCTTTTCCCACTGAGCCATCACGCTCAAGCCCATGCAAATAGTTTTAAAATACTAAAGACAAAGATAATTCTCTGCAAACTTTATTGTAAAGGATAGCCATTTGGGGACCCCTTTAAATACATGCACTTTGGTAAGTTTAAATTTTCTTTGTGGCTTTTTAAATCTGTTTTGTCTTGTTGAGACATGATCTTTATAGCCCAAGCTAGCCTGGAAATCCTCTTGTATCCACCTCTGCAGTGCTAAACCTATAGGCCTGCCCCCACACCTGGAAAAACAAAGTTCTTGGCAATGAGACTATTGCATAAAATAAGGCACTCACGTGACTTGTGGTGCACTTGTTTCGATTTTGTAGGAGCACTCTTGTACGTGGGTGAGGTGGGTGAGGTGGAACAAAAGATTGCAGAACATGTTTTTGTTTGAAATCTGGGATCGTATTTTGTAAGCAGACACTAGATCCTGATTTAGATAATAAGCAGTTGAAGATGGAGGTGAACCCCAAGAACTAGTCAGAGTTTGCAAGCGAGTCTTCCCTACAGTCAAACGGTAAGGGTTTTGTTTGCCTCAATTTGTGGGCACAGGGAAGCTCAAAAGTGACTGTCCATTAGTCTGCTATTATCTAAGGAATATGAAACTTCTTGGTGAAGCCCCCAATTGGCTTCAACTTGAAGTATTCACCTTTGTTGTGCTGGGTAACCTTTTTTTTTAAATATGAAAAACAGATCATTATGAAGACCGTAGGGAGGGTCCCAAGAAGTCTCAGAGTTAGAATATAGAATGCCTTACAAATACACCCCCCCCTTTTTTAAAGATTTACTTACCTTTAGGTGTATGTTTTGCCTGCTTGTATGCATGAAGTGCCCACAAAGCCAGAAGGAGGTGTCAGTCAGTAACCCTGGAACTGGTGTTAGACATGGATGCTGGGGACGGAAGAACCCTGGTCCTCTGGAAAAGCACCCCGTGCTCTTAAGTACTGAGCCATCTCTCCAGCCCCTGCAATATACCTTTTAATGTTTACCTCTTGTGTCTTGTAAAAATTGTTGTGGTTTGTTTGTTTATCTTTCTTACATAGAGCCTCATGCACCCCAGGCTACTTTTCACTTGCTGTATAGCAAATGATCACTTTGAACTCCCAATATCCTCCTGCCCTGCCTCTTGGATGCTGGGATTGTAGGCATGCAATATCACACCCATTTTATCTGGGGCTGGGGATTGAACTCGGTGCTTTGTGCCAACAAAGCAAGCAGTGTGCCGATTGATCCACACCCAGGAGCCCCAGAGTTGCATTCCTTACCAGTATTTAGTTGAAAACTAAAGTATTGACTTACAGCCAGGTGCGGTTGCAAACACCTGCTATCCCAGCCCTCTGGAGACTGAGGCTGGAGAAACAAGAGTTGGAGGCCAGCTTGGGTTATGTAACATGACTGTCTCAAGAAAAAAAAATAATAATAAGGGGAGAAAGAATGTCTGTGTCTGCAGAATTCTGTATATTGGGGAAGGAGAGCCCGGGGTGCAGAAGGTGGTTAATAAGTGAGTGTCAGCTCAGGGACTGGAGAGAGGCAATGCAGAAGAGACCCTCCTCCCCATGGTCAGCGCGGCCTGGTTTGGGCACGTACCAGTGAGCTTATGGTGGCTTCTGGGAAGTGGCCTTCGCTGCCCACGTATGCAGTCTCGTGATTCTTGCCCAATAGATGGCCTTTCTGAACTCACTCTTACCACCTCCGCACCTCCCAGAGTCAGCTATCATCTCTTACCCTTCCATTTCCACAAAGCTGGCTAAAGCTTCTTCCCTGGACAGCATTGTCCTATACTTCCTACGTTCCTGGAGCTCTTGCCAATGCTTGTTTGTTTGTTGGTTGGTTGGTTGGTTGGTTGTTTTTAAATTGGTTTTGTTCGTTTATTTCTTTGAGACAACCCCTGGCTGGGCTGGAACTTTCTGTGTAGAGTAGGCTGGCCTCAAACTCACAGAGATCTGCCTGACTGCCTCCCAGTGCTGGGTTAAAAATGTGAGCTGCCACACCTGGCTACGCGTTTTAAAACAAGCTCCACTCTATGCAACCAAAAGTTAATGATAATTCACCTTTACCTCTAAAACCAAGAAGCCAGCTAAAGCAAATATCATTCCCTGTGTGTGTGTGTGTGTGTGTGTGTGTGTGTGTGTTCATGTGTGTGTGGGTTCACACCAACAGAAGTCAGCTTCATGTCATTCCTCGGGTACCATCCACCTTTTTCTGAGCCACCAGCCTAGGGCTCACTGTTGAGGTTAGACTGCCTGGCCTACCCACGCCCAGCAGATCCATCTGTCATCACACTCAGACACACACACACCAGTGTCTATCACTGCACTCATCATTTTTCCATGGGTGCTGGCTGCTGAACTTGGTTCCTCATGTTTCCATGGCAAGCACTTTACCAACGGAGATACTTTTTCAACCCTCTAAACCAGTTCTTTTGTGTGTGTATTTACGTCCACATTCACATGTGTGTGGTGCACTCAGCTTCCTTTATAACTGTCCACTTTATTTATCGAGGCAGGGTCTTTTTTTTTTTTTTTTTTTGGTTTTTCAAGACAGGGTTTCTCTGTGTAGCCCTGGCTGTCCTGGAACTCACTCTGTAGACCAGGCTGGCCTCGAACTCAGAAATCCGCCTGCCTCTGCCTCCCAAGTACTGGGATTAAAGGCGTGCGCCACCACTGCCCGGCAGAGGCAGGGTCTTACTCATCCTGAGCTCATTGATTCTGGCTAGTCTAGCTAACCAGCTTGCTCTGGGAATCCCTGTCTCTCCTTCCCAAGTGGTGGGGTTACAGGCAGCCACCATGCCTACCCAGCCTTTGCGAGTTCTGGGAATCCAGACCCCAGGGCTAGTGTTGCACATGAAGGACTGTATTTGTATTCGCTGCCTGTCTCCCCCTAGATTTTCAAGAGTGTATATATGTTCATGCATGCATATGCCCATGATGTGAGGGAGGGAGACGGCCATGCTGCCGAGCAGAGCTGTGTGGAGTCTACTCTTTAGTCATGAAGAATTCAGGTCATCTGGCTTTACCAGCAAGGGTCTTTACTCACTGAGCTATCCCACCAGCCTCTTAAATAGAAATTCTTGTTGAATAAATTACTTATTTTATATGAGTTTAGGAGATGTGGGTCACAGCACCTAGGTGGTGGTCAGAGGACAACTTGCGGGCGTTAGTCTCTCCTCCCACAGTATGAGTCAGGGCTGAAACTCAGGCAAGCAAACTTGGCAGCAGGCACCTGGTATCTATCTGCTGAGCCATCTCTCCAGCCCTAATCCAGTATCCCAATGGCTGCCTTGCTCTGCCTTCTCTTGTAGCATTTTCTTACCTGGCCTTGTCCATAGTGGTAAGGATTTATGTGTTTGCATGTGCTTTCTTGTCTGTCTCAAACCCTGGTCATGGCAGACACATCACCCGTGCCGGCCAGCCTGGTCATACTCTTTCTTATATCCTTGTTTTCTTTAGACTCCTTTATATTTTTCCAGTTCTTTGTGTCACCGTGTATTCATTCATTTTGAGTCTTGAAAAAAATATTTAATGGATTTTTTTTTTTCTGAGAAAAAAATGAACAGGTCCCACCAAGAAACTATGAAGCAGGTAATGAGGGTGGGGTTTGGAGCTGTAGCTGGAATAAGCCGTTGTCTGTGGTGGATGGTTTCTGGACTGGGGAAGAGTAACCCCCCGGTGCATCCCTGGGGTGCCAGAGGTGCCCCATGCTGATTGACACTTTTGGTTTTGAGTGAGAAAGTAAATCTTACATAGGTCTAGAGAAAGCTGTTTGGTGTAGGAACATCGGGGCCATAAAAGGGACAGGTGAAAATGAAGACAAACTGGTCACCCGTCACTACATATCGCTCCCTCCACACTGACTGCCACTTGTGCCAAACCTTGAGGAAGAAAACACGGTGCCCCTCCCCCTCCCCTAACCCATGCACATTCCGGTTCTGTGGCAGTTGGTAGTAATGGGTAGGTGAAGGTCTCTTGGGCAGAAACTAGTGAAGGGTGAGGTTTCTAAAGCAAAGCAAAGTAACCCTCACAATAAAGCAACCTGAGGGATGAGTTATCAAGAGAGCTGTGGGCTTAGGAGCACGTCCAAGAGAAAGCAGAGGCTATCAAGCAGGCCCAGGCAGCATGAGGAAGCAGGGAGAATGGTTGCCCTGTCGCCAGGCTCTGATCTTCCTTTAATGTGTTTATGTAGAAGAAAACAGGTTTGATGGATCTACATGAAAAGCCCGCCCTTGAGAACTGTGTATAGCAAAGGAGAGAAGATGGCCCCAGAGGAGGCAGGAAAGTGCTAATGGCTGGGAGTCCTGGTTCTGACCCACAGTCTGAAAGGTACCAATCGAGAAGCTAATAACTGAGCCTCGAAAGAGCCCTGTGTTGCCTCTGACAGTTGTGAGTTTAAGACTAACCCTGCTCTTGAGTGATCGTGTTTTAAAACCCCTAAGATCACAACATTCAAGGAGCTGTGTCATCTTCCCTTAGGAGTCGTGGCTGCTTCTGAGCTTGTATTGCAGTGTCAGCAGACACTGTGAAATTGAGGTTTGCATCTTTTGGGGTCCCATGTCCAAGGTTGGCCTCAAACTCTTCCACTCTAAATTGCCAGTGACTTCCCATTGGACCTAGCTGCTTCCTGAGTTATTCCTCGAAAAGGAAGGCTGGGAGTCAGGCAGAGCACAGTAAATTACAGCAGAGTGTCAACATTGACTTCAATGGATTTACACAAAATGCATAGATATAAACCGTCCTGATGGGCTTGGGACACTGTATAGAGGCAGAGCATTTATCTAACGTACTCGAAGCCTTGGGTTGGTTCCCAGTACTATAAAAAGAGGTGAAAGGTTTGAAGCTGTCATGTGACCCCTGGCCATACGGTACCTGGGAACAACAAAATACTAGTTAATTTTTATTTTAGGTGTCATAGCACGAAGAAACGGAAATGACCAGAATGGGAAGCAATCTAAATTTCTTTTTGGAGAAAGATACTACTGTGGCTGCAAATAGAGTCCGTGGTCCTTAGAGTGTGTCTGTGAGCAACACTGGATGGGAGCTATAAAATAGCGGCAGGACTGAGATGGAAGGGGTTAGGTGGGCACGGAGCCGGTAGGACTGAGCTCCACTTTGGTTTGCCTAGGCACCACTAGATCCATTCCACCTGGGAGGAGTTTGACTCAAGAGCCTATGGAAGCATCCTGGGGTCCCCAAGACCTTGGGATTGGGTTTGGTGATAAAATGTGGTTTTGTACTTATCTCCCCAGGGCTTTATTTGATAGTCTGGGAACTTATTTCAGACACTGAAGAGGTGACTGAGGAAGTGCTAGGAAGCAGGACAGTGTGTTTATCCAGACCCTGTGTGACAGCTTCCTGCAGCCCCTCCATGCTGGGACCATACAACCTTTCTCCAAGGCTAAGGCCAACCAGATAACACAGACCTTGGTTTCCCCAGGGGGTCGCTAAGCACCTGGGTTTCTAAGGAGTCTTGGATGCAGAAGGAGCAAAGTGTGGCCTGTTAGTCCAGCAATTTCTTATTCTCATTAGACAATAGAATAAGGTTTTGCTTAAAATGAAGTTTTTGGAAACCTAGAAATAAATTAGAAATATGGAATTTATTGAATGTTTCATATGAGACTGTTGTCATCGGCTTTATGTTTTAGAGAGAAGGCAATTTGCAAATCTGCGTGGCCTTTGAATGACTTCAGACCTAGGGCCAGCCCTGCCAGGCAGATCCTGGAGATACGTGGTAGTGACGGGGAGGCTACAGACCTTTCTTTGTCCTGGCTAGATCTGGTCCTCTTTGTGTTGATGTAGAGTTGCATTGGGCTTTGGTAAATTAAAGCATTTAACTCATTTTGCTTATGGCATCAACTCTTGATCTTTCTGTTTTCTTTATAACCTCGGTCTTATTTTTCAGATTTTGTTTTCTTCCTTAGTCATTTGGCCCTTGCAGGTGACATGCTGCTAAAAAGGTTGATGAACATGTGAGATTCATCAAAGATTATCAAGCCTTGCTGTCCCTTTTCTGTCTTAGGGAAGGGGAAATGATCTTTGGTTTTTCCCTCTTTTATATTAACTCAGCTGTCCACTCAGTAGTCACAACGCGTCTGCATTGCTCAGAGCTGTGGAAAGCCTTGGGGGAAGAGTGGCTACACACTGTGTTGGCTTCGGTTCTTTTTTTTTTTTTTTTTTTGGTTTTTCGAGACAGGGTTTCTCTGTGTAGCCCTGGCTGTCCTGGAACTCACTCTGTAGACCAGGCTGGCCTCGAACTCAGAAATCTGCCTGTCTCTGCCTCCCAAGTGCTGGGGTTAAAGGCGTGCGCCACCACTGCCACTGGAAATCTATCAGACTGTCAAGATGGCTTAGCAGGCAAAGGTGCTGCCACCAAGGTTGAAAACCTGAGTTAGACTGCCAGGGCCCATGTGCTGCGGGAGAGAACCAACTCCCTGAAGGGGCCCTCTGACCTCAACATGTGTGCTGTGAGCGCACGCAACCTACACGGAAATAAGATGTGTGATTTTAAGCATCGTACGCTTGCCAGATTTCAAGAGCAGTCTTGTCTCCCTTGCCTGTTGCAGTTGAGTGGATCGCGGCCGTCGCCTTTGCTGCTGGCACCGCCGCTCTGGGTTACCTGGCTTACAAAAAGTTCTACGCTAAAGAGAATCGCACCAAAGCTATGGTGAATCTTCAGATCCAGAAAGACAACCCAAAGGTGGTGCATGCCTTCGACATGGAGGACCTGGGGGATAAGGCCGTGTACTGCCGATGCTGGAGGTCTAAAAAGGTAAGAGGCGCGCCAGTGCGACGCTGTGGGAGGCTGGTAGAAACCCTCATCCTGTTTGTTTGAGCCAAGGCCCTGCAGGGTAGCTCAGGCTGGCAGACTCACCACCCTGCTGCCTCTGCTGGGATTGCCGGCTCACACCAGCACACACAGCTTTCCATACTCCTGTAGATTATGTCTTCTGAGATGTATAGCTGCCACGAAGTGAAATCGCATCACACCCTCGCTGAATTCACCTGAGTAACCGTCCTCTTGTTCTTTGACTGACTCTTGGGATTTCTTCCCCAAGGGGATCTCAGGAGGAAAGTCTGCAGCCTGAGCACAGTGAGAAACTGAGCAAAGTGTGTGTGAGAGACAGGGCCTCGCTGTGCAGCCTGGGAGCCTGCACGGGGTCAGCCTTAGCTTGGCTGGCTTCGCACTGGGGCCAGCCTCCCTGCTTTGGCTCCTGAGTGTGGACTCTAGGTGTGCAGCGCCTCACCTGGCTGAGACTTCCTCCTGCTGAATAGCCTGGGCAGTCTTTTAACTGCAGTTCCCATCATTAAATATACCCGGCAGTGTTGAAGAGTCGCCTGTGACACCTGCAGGCTCCTGACACCGACACCAGGATCCTGTAAACATGTTGACAGGGTGATGTGCTGGGTGACTTCAGGATGTCAGGTGTCCTGAGAGACTCAGTGCTAACACTGAGTGTGCTACTGTTCACATACATAGAGAACGGATTTCCAACGCTTAGGGGCCAAGGCATGGGGGCTGGGAGTACAGTGGCGAGGAGCTTACCGGAAGCCATGAGTCTGCTTTCTTGGTCTAAAGAGAGAAAGAAAGATAGATTTTCATTAAATCCCGTTTTGGAGACTTACCACAGCGGAATGCTGTCATGCATCGTGGATCATAAACTTGGAAGGGCTATCTCAGACCTACTAGAAAGTGTGTTTAGGGAGTACTTAATTCTTTTTTCATTTTAAATTTTTTAATAATATTTATACGTGTGCATGTGTGTGTGTGTGTGTGTGTTATGTTCAGCCGAGCACACGTGTGCATGCATGTGTGTGTGTGTGTGTGTGTATGTGTGTGTGTGTGTGTTATGCTCACCTGAGCACAAGTGCCTGCAGCAGCCAGAGGCATCACATTCCCTGGAGCTTGAGTTTTATAAGGTGCCCAGCATGAGTGCTGGGGGCTGGGATTCCAGGTCTACAGGAGCAGTGCACACACACTTGCCTGCTGAGCCCTCTCTGCAGCTCTGTGGGGAGGGAGGGTCCACAATTTAGTTTTTAGTTAGCATGCTGAGAAATGGGCTTCTGGGCCATGTCATGAGTCCATGTCATCGTATTCTGTTGTTTGCCGCCCCACACTGTCCTCAGGTCCCTCTTCCTGGTCCTGTTTCTAAGCCCCGAGAGTTCCCCTTTCTGCTTCTGTGTCCTGTGGATCCTAGCGCCCTCTGCTGCTCTGCTCCTCCCTCCTCTCTCCCTGTCACAGCCCCGAGGAGTATAGTTCAGGAAGCATGTCTAGGAGCGAGAGCTGTGTGGTCCAGTGAGACAGCTAAGCAGATGTCACTGTCCCACGATTGCCGGAAGTGGCTATGGAGTGTCCTGGGGCCACTAGGACACAATCTCTCAGTGTTCCGTAGACTAGACTTGCTGTAACGGGTGTGCCTACAGTAGGCTCCATTCTTGCTGCTCACTAAAGCATGCTGAGTTCCCTGCAATCACAGGGGCTCTGCAGACAGTGATGTTGAATGTACATTCTATAGCTGCTCACTGTGTTAGTGCTCGCATGCTGACATGCAAACATGAGTGTCCTGGGAGCCCAGTCTGTGTATTTCCGGTGCTTTGATAAATGGGCGTGCTTATGCCGTGGGCTAAAGTTTTCTGAGAGTTAGACTGCTTCTGGAAAATGAGGGACACATGCACAAGAGTATGCGAGTCCTAGGAACACTTTCTCAAACTGCAAGTAAGCAGTCATGAGAGGGGGTGGGTGAGGGCTCAGGCCCTCCAGGGTGAGTCCGTGAGGAGAGTCAGCATGAGAACTTTGCCTTGTGGTTTGGGCTGAAGGTCTTTCAGACGTTATGACACAGTAGGATAATGGCTGTGGAAATGAAGAGAAATGAACAGGACCCGTGGAAAACAGTGACTTTTTTAAAGATTTATTTTTATTAGTTTTAATTATACGTATGTATGTGAGCATTGATACCCCTGGAGCTAGAGCTGTAGACAGTTGTGAACTGCCTGACATGGACACTGGGAACCAAACTCAGAGCAGCACACACTTAAGGCTGACATCTCCCCAGCCCTGGCAGTGACAAATCAGGGAGACTGGGGCAGAAACTACAGGATCTAAGTGTGTGGCTTGAAGGGAGGCAAGCCTTCAACAGAAGCTGATGTCTCCACAGCACTGCTGAGGAGTTAAGTTGCAAGTGAGTTCGAGGTGATGATTGAATGGAGACGTGCAGCAGCAGTGGCCCTCACTTAGGGACACAGTGGCAGCAGAAGCCAGCAGAACTGGTGAATCCAGGTGGACCTGATAAGAATCAGTGATGAAATCTCAAGAATGTTCTACACTTGGACAGCACAGAGTCAGGAGATGGGACAGGCCTGGGGGAGAAGTAAACAGAGAGCGTCAGAGTAGCAAGGAGCGGGTCTGGGCTTCGGTGCTGAGCCGGCCTAGCGGCACTGCCAGGTAAGTGGGTGGTGATGGAGACACCCTTGGATTAAGTAATGAGCAGCTGACCCTTTGCCGCCGTTTCAACAGAATCATTAAAACTCTGCGTCCAAGTCGGTGAATGCTGTGCTGCCGGAAAACAAATGACACAAGTCTGAGCTTCTCCGTGAGAGGAGACAGGGAAAGGGGTCACAGAGATGGGAGGGAGGAAATGGCCTTTCATTGACTTGTCCCATAAAGTGATACGGACTTTGTTAGAGTTGAGATCTCAGCATCTCAGGAGGAATTAAGAATAGGCACATAGCCGGGCAGTGGTGGCGCATGCCTTTAATCCCAGCACTTGGGAGGCAGAGGCACGTGGATTTCTGAGTTCGAGGTCAGCCTGGTCTACAGAGTGAGTTCCAGGACAGCCAGGGCTACACAGAGAAACCCTGTCCCGAAAAACCAAAAAAAAAAAAAAAAAAAAAAAAAAAAAGAAGAAGCAGCAGCATAGCTCTGAACGCCCATTAAACTATGCGAGTAGTCCAGCAGCCTGCCCTAGGAATACTCCTCGGCTTCACAGTTCAGACCAGGAATGCCATGTGGCCACTCATAACTGTGAGTAGCTCTAGTTCTAGGAATCTAACGCCCTCTTCTGGCCTTCATGGACATTGCACACCCATGGTGCACTGACATGCATGGAGACAAAGTAGGCATGCACATAAAAGACAACTAATTTTGTTTTAAGGTTTTATTTATTTTATTTACTGTCAGTGTCTTCAGACAGCAGAAGATGGCAGCGGATCCCATTACAGATGGTTGTGAGCCACCATGTGGGTGCTGGGAATTGAACTCAGGGCCTCTGGAAGAGCAATCGGTGAGCCATCTCTCCAGCCCTAAAACTAATTTTTAAAAAAGCTTGCCTTGACTCAGGGGACTCTCTGATTCATTTTATTAGCACAGCAAAAGCAAGCCTGTGTCCTGCAGAAGCTGCTCTGGAAAACACTGGCATAATTTAGCTTGTCCTTCTTTCCCACCAAAGACACAAAAATGTCACTGGTGCCTATGATGTGGAATTTGTAAAAATGAAGGAACATTAGAAATCATACTTCCAGAAGAAAATGAACCACATTAAAGGGAAGAATCCTGGGGGAAGGGGGAGCAAACCGATTTTTCCTTTTCTGAGTTTTTGAAACAGAAAAGGCAGCCTAGGCTAGCCTTCAACTTTTCTCTCTTCCTTTTTCTTTTTTTTAACTTACTCACTTTCCATCCTCACACGTAAGAGCTGTGCAGCTTGGCCTTCGTGTGGGCCCTGAAACACTCGAACCACGCTGTCCCAATACTGTCCCAAATGCTGTGGCCCTTAACTCTTGATCCTCCTGCCTCTGCCTCTCAAGTGTTGGCATCACAGGTGTGTACCACCACACCTGACTACAAATTGATTTTAATACGATAAACTTCAACTCTTGCAAACAGACCCAGGGCATAATTGTGGGTAGAGCGCCTGCCTAGTATGCACAGAACCTGGGATTCAACCCTCAGCACACCTCTGTTCTTATTCTTCTTATTATCATCATTAGGGAGTAGGCATAGATCACTCCTTAGCCTGCACCACCAGACGTCAGAGGGAAGTTGGAAAAGCAGTGGATATTTTTCCTGTCTGTTTATTCCTCCTGCTCAGTGAAGTACTTGTGCTAGTCAAGAAAAATACAAGCTCTGACGTGTGGGAATCAGGTGTCACTACCCCTCTGCCAAGCACAGACCAGTGTGGGGATTAGACATTTCACTGTCTTTCTCTCTTCCCAGTTCCCATTCTGCGATGGGGCTCACATAAAGCACAACGAAGAGACTGGAGACAACGTAGGACCTCTGATCATCAAGAAAAAAGAAACTTAATGGACAGTTTCGAGGCTGCACCCCAACGTGTTGTGAAGTCACCTGATGATGTAATTAGAACGGCACCCACCCACTGATTGGCCTCCCCGGGTTCCAGATGCGCTTGGTACTTGCAAATCGAAGCTCTCATATTCATGGCATTGGCCTTGCTGTTGAAACACCGTGGTGCACATTTGTTGAAAGAAGAAGAAGAAAAAGAAAGGCTAAACCAACCTCATGCTATATGGGTTATTTTGGTCTTGTAAGGATCCGTTCCTTTAAAATAATGGTCTTAGAATGTAGTTGTATCTTGAGGTTAAAGTATTAAATTATTCCAAAATCATGTACATGTACATTGTACTTGTCAGTTTAAGGGAAAATCTTTTCTTATTAGTTCGTTAAATTGGAAAGTAATAGGGTGTGTTGATTTCTTACACTGTAGGAGAACCCTGCCGTGGCCCTGACTCTTCTCCTGGTTGAGGTGATGGCATGAATTCAGCTTGTGTGCTTTAATGTTTTCAGTCAGAATTAACCGAATGTTCTCCTTAAACTCGCCCGGGTCACCAATAAAGGGGCAACAGCTTCCTTTGTGTTTGTCTCTGTGGGTATGTAATTGATCCACTGTAGACACCGCTGGCAGAAATCTAGGCCACAGTGATGTGGGTTAAGTAATCACAAAGAGTGCTGGGGCCATGGCTCTGGATTGAGTGCCCACATAAAAGCCAGGTAGGCATGGCGGCAAAGGTAAGGATCACCAGAACAAGCTGGCTACACCGGCCATAATTAATGAAGTCTGTGTTAAGCAAGAGATCCCTCCTCAGTAAATAAAATGGAGAGCTATGCAGAAAGTTACTGTTACCAACCTCAGGCCTCCACTTGGGCACACACATGCACTGCACACTTGTGAATATGATTACATACATACATAGTGTTATAGAGCACCAGCCCAAGAGCAGGACATCAGACTGACGCCAGCGATGAGAGTTAGACAGACACCCACAGTCAAGTATACTGAGTCACACAGCCTCGCTGAGAGTGACGAGTTTCCATCAAAAGCATAGGGAGTTTTATTTCCCACTCAGGCTAATCCAGTGCATGGCTTAAGCTACTAAAGAAACTGTCTTTGAAGATAGATCAGACCCCATCTTCTTTTCCCAGTCTTTGTCTTACAGAGGTTTGAAGGCAGTCGTTAGTATGCAGCGGCTGCTCTTCTGCCTGAGCTCCCCCAAGGCTCCAAGCGCTTCCTCCGTTGACCACCCAAGCCACATGGCTTCTCAGCCGTTTGAAGTGTGTGAATGCCGTGTGTTTGTATAGTGTGTGCTCACGTGTGGATGCCAGAGGGCTCATGGATTTGGCCGTGGCCAAGGAACTCCAGGGATCTCCCTGTCTTTCCCCAACTCCCAACATGAAGTTCCAGATGCGCGTAGCTTTTATGGGGGCTTGGAGGGCCCAACTTCCAGTCCTCACGCAAACAGCAGGCACTTTACCCACTGAGCCATGTCCCCGGCCTGTTTCTCAGCCTTTTAAATGGAACAAACTGGACTAACTGGCTCTTCCAAGGTTTGTCTCCAAATTTTAGACCAAGGTAAATTCGGTGGCTGCCAAAGGGGAAGGGGAAACTGCTGACAACTTGGACTTTACTTTCTGCATCAAGATCTTGATTTCACTTAGAGTTTCCAGTGTGAGGAGCCATGTTTAGAGATACGGTGATAATCTGTCTGACAGATGGCTGTGTCTATACCTCATAACTGAATATCACAATTTGTGATACAACTTACAAGATAGGCTTTAAATTGTGGCACTGTACAATAAGGGTTAATTCATAAATGATAGCTACTACCAAATAAGTGGAAGTTTTTAGTTTCTTTTTTACCCATTATGGTGGCACCTGGCTTTAAGAGAAACACCGGCTAAGGTCCCCAGCTAGTTGCATTAAGTGGTGTAGACTCTCTTTGTATTGGTTAGTTGTCAAGATCTATTAGAGACAGTCTTACTGTGTAGCTCAGGCTGGCTTTGAACACAGACTCTGCCTCAGCCTCATGCTAGAGACTCAAGCCTAAGCTGACAGGCGGAACGTTTCACTTCTCAGCTTTTTAAAGAGAGGTGATTGTGCTGAGTGAAACATTTGTCCCCAGATTATGACCAAGGACAAATTTGAGCTCTCCAGGAAGGAAAAATAAGTTACCAGCATGGATTTACTTTTCATTGTAAGACTATACCAGCATCTATGGTACTGAAGTATCCTTCAATGAAATGCTGGTAGTAGTATCTATTCCTTTAAGGATTTTTCTTGACAAAATAAGGTGGCAGCCATATGAAGTCACAAAGTCTAAGATGCACCAAGCCAAGGTCCCGTCTAAAGTTCTAGAATGTGTTTGTTACTAAGATGTCAATGTACTCGGATGCTTGACTAAACTTTCAAATCTGATAGTGAGCTCAGCACGTCAGGTTCCTGGGAAATTAATAATAGCTTCGAACGCTTTAGGCCTCCGCTTGAGTTACCGCTATGGGTTCAAACCAAGGGCAGTGCTGCATGACTCTAGGTGACAACCATACCGGTTTGGAAGAAAGATACCAAAAGAATGAATTTCCAGTAAGTATCCGCCTTTCCCGAGCAAAGGGGCTGAAGTCTGGGCTGGGAATCAGCTCAGGGGCCTGGCATGTACAAGATCCAGGGTTCAATCGTGAGTACCACAGTTTGCGTCCAAGTTCCATAGAGGGATTGCGCACGGGAATAGATTAGCTGAAATCACCAGGACTGCTGTAGAGAGCAAAAGTGAGTAAGACTTTCCATCAGTCAGTAGGACTGAAGACTATGTGCTGCTTAGAGTGCGACCTCCTGTGTGTTAGCTGCCTTTCTCCTTGCTATGACAACACACAACAAAAGTAACTTAAGGAAGGGTTTGTTGTCTGACACTTTAGGGGTACAGTCCACCATGAGAGAAATTTTGAAGCAGCTGATCCCATCACATCCACAAATCAGGAAGCAGCAAGTGGATGCAGGTGCTCAGCTCACTTTTTTTTTTTTATTTATTAAACTCATCAGGGACCCCATGTCGTGGAATGGTGCCACCCTGTGAAAGGATCTTGCCATCTCAGCCGGGTCTAGAACCCTCCTCACAGACAGATCCAGAGGTGTCCCTTAGGCAGTTCTCAATCCTGTCAGGTTGACAGTCATTATTAACCACCATATCCCTGCATGACAGCAAAAGCTGTTCCACATCAGACATGCTGGGAGAAAACCAGGCGGGCCTTGTGTCAGGAAGATACTCCTCCCTGTCCGTCCCTCTGTGACTCTGGTGGCAGAATAGTCCTCACGCTTCCAAACCATCCCAACAGAAGGACAAACAACCTCTACCAAGTCCTCCGGTGAATCTACAGAGTTGTGTAGATCTCCCAGATTATTTATTTATTTTTTGGTTTTTCGAGACACGGTTTCTCTGTGTAGCCCTGGCTGTCCTGGAACTCACTCTGTAGACCAGGCTGGCCTCGAACTCAGAAATCCACCTGCCTCTGCCTCCCAAGTGCTGGGATTAAAGGCATGTGCCGCCACTGCCCGGCCCCCAGATTATTTATTATTCCTGTGTGTGAATGATGTGTGTGGGGCACGTGGAGGTTGGAACCTTCTCATGGGTCTGGGGATCTAACACAAGGTCAGCACTTGGTGTCAGGCAGGTATGTTACCTGCCGTGCCATCTCACTGGCTCCCGGTTTTTTCCTTGAGAATGATTTTTGTCATTGCCTGCCTGCTCATGACTTGGGGATAAATTGTTATCAACCCATCACAAGCCCGAATTGTCTCTATTGGGCTAGGCAGAGGCTCATCTACTGTAAAATCCAATCTCTTATGCTATCTGTCTCTTCGAGCAACCTTTTTTTCTTGGGTTTATTTAGGTTTGTTTTCTTATTTTGTTTGTTTGTATGTTTTCTTCTGTGTTTGTTATTTGAGCTAGGATTTCTCTAGGTAGCCCTGGCCTTGAATTCCCAATCCTTTTGTCTCAGCTTTGTGAGTGCACACGCACACACCCTCCACTCCCAGAATCCTTGTTCTTCTGTCTTTATTGACAAAATCTGGCTGCATGGTCAGCCCATTATTGTGACTTTAAATTTCTCCACAGTCATGTTTCCAACACACCAGCCCCACTGTAAACTCTTCTGAGAATTTCATTTTTATCCCTCAGAACCCTGCAAGTCAGGTGACTTCACTATCCCTCTTGGCTTCGGTCTTGGCTGTGAGCGCCACCTAGTGTGCAGACTCTGTTACTAACAACACCAAACCCTAATTTACCGCTCATCTGGTTGGGTACTGACATCACGGAGCTTGTGTTCCCCCCGCCCCCACACACACACATATACTCCCGCCCCCCACCAAAGCCGGGTCACTTTCAGCAGGTGACATTTGTGACTTTCCTGTGATTTGGACATCTGGTTTTGGAAATCACCTGTAGTGTTCTTAATCCCTGAGGGAAAAGCTTTAAATATTTGGTTATTAATGTGAGTGCTTAGAGCAGCCACATTCAGTGAATACTGTTTCAAGTTAACACCTGAAACGGAATGTAGCTGTAGGGGCTACAAAGATAATTGCCCGGGTGCATTAACCCGCCCTGACAGGTTTGGCTGTAATGTATCCAATCAGCACTAAAGGTGTGGCTCAGCTGGCAGATAAAACAACCCCTGAACTAACATTCCTATGCAGTTGACCCTGTTGAGGGGGCAGCTAGGTGGCAAAGTGCTCACCTAGTGTGGCTGACCCCAGCACTGCAAAGCTAAAAGCCACACCCCGGTGTTCAGGCCATTCCGAGCCAGCACGCTCAGGGTGCGGCAGGGAGAGGTGTGGTGACCTGTGATCAGCAGCGTTCCTGATGCAGCCCTTCTCCCCAACACAAGGTCACCTGCTTCATCTGTCCCCAACTCCTCAAGTTGGGGCTAGAGACATGGCTTAGAAAGTATATTGTAACTAAGTTTTTCAAACCTTTTTTTTTTTTTGGTTTTTCGAGACAGGGTTTCTCTGTGTAGCCTTGGCTGTCCTGGAATTCACTCTGTAGACCAGGCTTGCCTCGAACTCAGAAATCCGCCTGTCTCTGCCTCCCGAGTGCTGGGATTAAAGGCATGCGCCACCACTGCCCAGCTTTCAAACCTATTTTTTTAATGGTGCTTCTTAAGCGCTTTGACCTCCCTTTTAAGCCCACCACCTACCAGAGGTCGTGGAAAAGAAAGAATAGGAGTGGGGTGCAGTGGGACCTGTTTAGAAAGGTTCTTTGGAGTAACTCCCCATCTGTGTTGTCTGGACATTGGCAGTTCAGTTCACAGGTCAGCAGGGGCAGCTCGATCCACGGGCAAACACTTCACAGATACATCAGCAGTCCAGTTCATTAGAGTCAGGGCAGCAAGCAGAAATCAGCAGTGGTGGCACGACCTAGCAGAGACACTCAGGCCTCAGCCTTGGCTCAAGGCAGCAGGAACACCAGGAGAAGTTCTCGGCTGTGCCTCTCTCAGGGAAGCGAAGATCAGCGAAGACGTTAGGCCCGCAAGCATCACCCAGCCAGCTGTGCCAGCAAGCCAAGCTCTGTCTCCGTCACTCCGTGGGGTCCTGTTTATACCCTCCAAACATCACGTGTCCTCCACGTGCCTTACCTCAGCACCGGTCTTCCCTCAGCATCTGCATCCAGTCAGCCTGAGTCCTCGGAGTCCTGACAAAGGCAGCTCAGCTATTCAATGTAAGGCAGACCAATACATGCGTATTGTTAGCAAAAATCCTTCATCACGTGTCCTTTCATGGGTTTGTTTTAGCAGAGCACCCTCTCTCCTGTGTCTGCTTCAGTGAAACGTTCCTTCACCAGTCTGCCTTTGTCTTTCCCGTGTCCACTTCAAGAAAACGCTCCTTCATGTGTTTGCCCCAACAAAACACCATCCAACACAACTGACTGTCCAAAGAACCCTTAAAGTTTCTACCTCAGTCTATAGTGAGTGCTCTCGCAGAGGACCCAGTTTGGGTTCGCAGCATCCACATTGGGCAGCTCACAACCACCTGTAAGGGATTTGACACCTCTGAGTTTCCAAGGACACCTGCACACATGTACCCACTACAGACACAAATGCATATGCATAATGAAGTTTTTATTTTTACGTGTATATGTGTTTGCCCACTTGTGTGTATATGTAACACGCGGGCACAGGTGCTCAGCCAGAGAAGTCAAAAGAAGGCGTCAGATCCCCCTGAAGTTGGAGTCGGCAGTTGTGAACTGTCTGGCATGGGTCCTGGGACTTAGGTCCTCTGCAAGATCACTGAGTGCTCAGAATGGCTGAGCCATTTCTCCAGGCAATCCCCTACCCACGAGGTAGGAGAGCCTCACAGTGGCTGAGCTCACTGACCACTGTCTACAGTGGTGCTGAGACAACCATTCCTGCCATAAGGTGATAGCCAGCCTTGACAGCCTGCTGGTCTCCCGTTCCACTGACCTCTCTTAACCCTAGTCACAGCTTCCAAAGCTGTTTCAAGTAACCTGACAACAGCAGCTGCTGCCATAATCAGGTGCAAGGCTCCGGAGCTGGGACAGGCTGTATTGGGATCCTAGGGACCCTCTGAAGCAACACCTTCTACGCCAGTCTGGGCTTTGCCCCTTTGGAAGCCCGGGCTCCTTGTCTATTTGGCCTTTCTCATCTTCTTGAACATGTGAAAGAGTATCTCCACCTCCCATTGCTCTGTCTCCCTTTTGTCAGGTATGTATGGTTACCTCTGTGTCCCTGACAAGTCTGGGCAAAGTGACTGGCTCAGAGTTAGACAGAAGGAAGGACAAATACATACTTTATTAACTGTAAGCAAAAACGAAACTCCTCTGAACAAGCTTGAGATTGCTGGTCTTAGTCTGCACAGCCTCCTGGGAGAGCATGGATCTGTGTAGAGATTGCAGACTTCCAATTCAGACTGAGATTCAAGCTTATTCTCCTTAATGGTTAATTTTATGTGTCAACGGGGTAGAAACATGGGGCACCCAGATAATTGGCCAGTCGATAATTGTTGGTGGTGGTATTTTCTGTGTTCTAGAGTAACTTGAAACTAGACCAATAGATTAGATAAGGCAGATTTCTGTCAGCAAAGTACCACAAAGGATCTGGAAGGCCGGGGGACAGATGGCCCAGTCCCAGAGCCGCTGGCCCTGAGTTCACTCCTTAGCCTGGGTGAACACACACAGTCATGGGCCCCTCTCCTAGTTGCTGTGGGTGAACACTGGAATCAAGAAAGTGAAGCAAGATCACAAGTTTGGGGCCGGCCTAGGCTGTACTATACAGGAGAAGTTTCGTATTCCCCTGCCTTGAGAAGTACAATTTGAGTTTCCATCGTCATCCCTGATCTGCCAGGCAGAAAAGGCCAGAACACACAGGAGTTAACTACCAGGACCTTGCCGGAGAGCATAGAAGACCCATGACTGTCCCGTAGGCACTATCGTTACACAACGAGATGCTCAGGCCAGCTGTTTCCTCACCCCTATACAGTGTTGGCTCTTTAAAATTCACTAAATGAAATGTTTAACTGATGTAAGATGATAACAACGGTAAAACCAGTATGCATTGCTGGGGTATAGCTCAGTGGGAGAGCGCTGGCCTTGCATATGGACAGCCCTGGGTTCAACAGATGGCCACGTGGTATTGGGGTACATTTATTCATCGTATAGTATTTAAATCAGCGCAGACATCAAAATCTTCAAACATGACTCCCTCCTGTGCAACAGCATACACAGCTTCTTGATCTTCAGCTATAACTGAGCACCCACCCCTCCACCCCTTGCTGCCCCCAGCCTCCAGTGACCATGGGTTCCACTTCTCTGAACAAAGCCTTCTCAGAACCATCCATGAGTGAAGCTACAAGATGCCCGTCTTTTCTTCACCTGGCTTATTTCGTTTAACGCACTGTCCAGTTCCGTCTATGTTGTGGCAAATGACGGGATCCACCGTTTGAGCTACGGGTATTCCATTTTCTTTGTTCATCATTGACAGACACTCCAGTTGATCCCGTGTCTGGCCACTGCTGCAGTAAACGTAAGAGTACAAGATGTCTGTTGTAAATTAAGCTATGCCATGTGTAATTTCAAGGGGGAGTTTATGTGTTAATTTATCATAAGAATGGAACTAGAGCACCCATTAACCCCCTGAACCCTTATAACATAGGAGTAATAAGACCGTTTCCAAGTGGTCGTGAAAATAAAACACAGGTCATACATTTGTCAAAAGGAAAACTTTCTACGGAATGGGTTACAGTTATAATGACCTTTGTTAGAGGTTCATGAAAATGAAGCAGCCTCCATTTTACAAAATAGGACAAGGGCTCCCACTGGGCAGGAGTAAAGCAAAATACTATTACATGAACAGTACAAGACTATGAAAAATAAAACAAAGCAGGTCTTGACAGCTCTGGGGACCAAACCAGAGACCTCATACGTGCTAGGCAAGCACTGTACCTCTACCCCACACCCCAGCCTTGCATCTCTTTTCTGTAACAATAGAAGCAAAAGCCAGCTCGGCTCCTAGTTCCACTCACTCAGCCTGGACTCTGAGTTTTCAGAAGAGTTGGTCCGTCTGGTGCCAAGTGGTTAGGAGTCATTTAATTTCTATTCTGACTTTGGACTCTTGGAGCCTGCAGCAAGAACTTGCTCTGAACGACATCCCATGATTTTTGCCTAGCATCTCCTAAGTGTTCAGTTAGTCACTGTCACTTGACACTGAATGCCACCGTGCCATAGGGACTCTGACAGCTTCCCGTCCAAGAGGCCATTTTCTGGACTACAGTCTACAGCTTAATCATAATGGACCAGCTCCTTCTTCCCATAGGGCTAGGTTGCTTGGTTTGTACAGCCTTGTTCCATCAGACTCCCTTGGAGGAAACTGGAGAAGGTTAAGAGTAAACACCCACCCGCACGAGGGAAGACACTGCAAATGAATGAGAAGGCCGAGGAACAGCCCTGATACTCCACTGCCACCCATCCTGACCCCAACCTTTCTTGGTTCACCCCTGCCTGGTGCCTAGGGAGAATGCCCAGGTTCCTGACTTCTAGCTTACCAGATGAACATTAGACCAGCCATACCAATCTTCTAAATCCCTGATGACTTCATCAAAACTGGAAAGACTGTAGCACTGTTGACTAAGAGAGCGCACATTCTGACTTCAAAGAGGCAGCTCCAACCAGCCAAGCTTTTGTTGACATCTAAGGAAATGAGAGGAAGATAGAAACCCTCAGCGGACAGTAACTGATCAAAGCAACTCCATCAGGAAAAAAAAAAAAAAAAGAAAGAAAGAAAGAAAATAAGGGGACCTCAGGTGTCCTTCCAGGACAAGGTACAGAAGAGCATATGTTCAGGATTAGTGTGGTGTTAGAATTGCGGCTCGAGTCTGGACAGACCACACCAGGCCAAAGCAGTTCCATGTGATAGAGGTTTGTTGTGGGGCAAGAGGGCAGAGGTGGTGATGAAGAGGAGGGGGGAAAGAGAGAGAGAGGTCAGAGGGGTCTGCCTTTTATTTGGATAGCCACTCGCAGGTAAAGGTGGGAGGTGAGCCAAGTGGATTCGGGGAATGTATGGCGGTTGCCATGGCAACAGATGTGTGGGTCCCTGTCATCTATGTATGATGTCACTGGGTTCAGAGCCAATCCTGATACTAACATACCTCCCTTTTTCTTCTCATAAAGAGAAGAAAAAGGGGGGAGGGGAAGCCAATGGTGAAAAGGGAATGGGGATGTCATGTCTCTTAAGCTGCTTCCTGCTATTTGGGGCGTCATCAATTTTGGAGTGTAGCTGACTTTCACCATCGGGGTCCACCTGGTAAATGTTTGCATCAGGTTCCTCTGTGGACAGCGGCTCTTCGGTGGGCAGTGGCTGGTAATCCTGTAACAGGAACTGATTAATAGTTTGGTTAGAAATTTTTTGTATTTGTCATTGAAGGAATGTAGAAACAAGATTAATGAGACAGGGAGCGAATAATAATACCGGGAAGATGACTAGGAAAGGAGTTACGACAGGGAGTATCCAGTTCCATATAGGGTTTTTGAAAATCCCAGAACTGGAGGTCTCACATTCCCTGAAATTCCGTATGTCTGACTATAGCTCCTGGATTTTATTTCTCACTATCCCGGATTGGTTGACGTAGAAACAGCATTCTTCTTGGAGGAACAGGCAAAGACCACCTTCTTTAGCTGTCAGGACATCTAGCCCCCATCGGTTCTGAAGCACCACAGCTGCCAAAGAATCGACCTGTTTCTGGATTGTAAGCACCATTTCAGACATGTTTTTGAAAATTTTCAAACTTGGAAATGAACTCATTATATTGGACCATGGAAGTTGTTATCCCTGCAACTCCAGTACCAACACCTATGGCTACTCCTGCAGTGGCCAAGAGTGGCACAACCTGAACTGCCCCCTTATGTTGGGCGGCTATTATATCTACAACTGGGATTGGTGGGGACTCATTTCCCTGGATTACTCCCAGGCTAGGGAAGAGGAGTACCAACGTGCAAACTCCTGACCAGCTGGTGGGTAGGCGATGGTATACCTGAGTGCCACGAAGAATTGACGTGTTCTGGACTGCAGGGCATTGTGGCAGAGATGGCATATCAAGGGTTGTGGTTCTATTGCAGTCTAGGACGCTTAGCGTTCCTGCAGAACGTGTCCCGGAGGTCTTTAAACAGTTTGCCATGCCAAAGAGAGGGATAGAGGTTAGGTATGGAGTCATGGCGACATCGGAGTCAGGGCAGCTGACAAAAGGTGAGGTAAGGTTACTCGGCAGTATCACCGGAGAGGCTGTAAGTGGCAATCGTGAATTAGTTCCACAGGGTACACATAGCATGCAATCTTTAAAGCGACCAGGCCTGGTGACAGTAAGGAGTTGGTATGCCGAGGTCAAGGTCTGAAGCAAAAGGCGAAATGACAAGTTAGTGCCATTTATGAGGGGTGATGTCAAAGAGCTAAGGACCTCGGGGGAGTGTTTAATTACTTCCCCTACTTTTCTAATGTCTAGAGGTTGGGCAATTGAGACATATTTTCTCTGGATATGGATGGTACTTACTGGGAACCTGGTTGGTTTTTACAGTAGAGCTTACCAACAACTCCTGGGATCCCATGGGTCTTGGATGTAGAAAAAGAGTGCCTTGCGTTGTTGATAGAAGAAGTGATTGGTCCCTGATCCTAGCATATGTATCTGACAAGACCAATATGGACAGCCCCCATATTCGTCTGGCCATTTTCTACAATAACCTTTTGTCTGGTCAAAGAGAAAGCAAGCATAGAGATCACAATATTTAGATGGGATAACAGATACAGGGATGACAGCAGTTTGGATCGGCTCCTGGCATCTGGCTATGGAGCAGTTTCCTGACCCTATTTGGAAAGACTGTTATCTGTGGGGGTTTCTTGAACTTCAAATCTCCAGATGTAAGGGCTACCCTGGATGGAAATGAACAGCAGGGAGAAGGCGAGAAATCCATGTCTAATCCAGTGAGGTCGAGCTCAGCTACCGGAGTGGAGTCTCATTTTCTGGGATTGGGGACAAGGTGGGTGGGTCTGGACGTCCTCTGGAGCTTAACAGAGCACGGTCCTTGTTAGGGTCGATGTGTATGAAGAAGAGTCATTTTTAGGTGGAGGGATGAAAGGTTTGAGGTGAGACAGGTGGACCCAGTAAGAGAGCCCCTCGAGTTTAGTGACTGTAGGGGTCATGAGAATTACATTAAAAGGGCCCTGCCATTTGGGAGAGAGGGGTGAGGGCTGATGACCTGGGGGGGATAAGAAGGACTTGGTCTCCGATGTTGACAGGCAGTGGACAGGAGACAGTGTGTGGCCACAGTAGATGGTGGTCAGCGAGGTTACATAGGAGAGAACGGAGGTGGCAAAATAATGGGGTGAGAAGATGGTCTGGGAGGGGAGAGCATTTAGGTGAAAGACTAGGAGTTAGGACCGGAGTCCATACATGAGTTCAAAGGGTGAGATGAGGAGAGGTCGCTTGGGGAGAGCTCATAGCCTGAAAAGAGCCAGAGGTAGCAGTTTTACCCAATCAAGGTAAAGTTCCTGTGACAGCTTAACAAGAGTGGTTTTTAAAGAGCCATTAGTTCTTTCTACCTTCCCTGAAGACTGAGGGTGGTATGGAATGTGAAAATGCCAGGGGATGTCTAGGACCTTAGAGAGAATTTGAGAAATCTGAGAAGTAAACTCTGGACCATTGTCTGACTAGAGGGAGGCTGGGACCCCAAACCGGGGGATGATCTCTTGAAGGAGGAGAACAGAGACTGTCTGGGCCCTTTTCTTAGTTGTGGGAAATGCCTCCACCCACCCTGAGAAGGTGTCCACCAAGACCAGGAGGTACTTGGCACGTCTGATGGTGGGCATGTGGGTAAAGTCAAGTTGCCAGTCAGTTCCAGGAAGGGAACCTCTAGCCTGATGGGTAGGAAAAGGGGTGCTATGATACCTTGAGTTGGAGTCTGACATCTGACAGATTTTGCAAGAAACAGTGATAGATTTTAAGAAACTTAAGTCCTCAGGAGTAGGCAGTGAGTAGATCTTGACAAAAGAAGACAACGCTTGGCTGTTAGGGTGAAAGAGTTGGTGAAGATAGGACAGAGTTTGGCGAGTGTCGGGGGGTGAAGAAGGTGTGGATGTGGGTTGTAGTGTGAGGATGTCCTGAGGAGTGTGAGATGAGTCCAGGCCTCTAAGGGCTGCAGCTCTAGCTGCCTCATCAGCTCGGTTGTTTCCCTTGGAGACAATAGAGTCATCCGTGTGGTGGGATCTGCAGTGGACAATCCCAATAGCTGTGGGGAGATGGGAGGCCTTTAACATGGCCATAATATGGTCTGCATTAGTTATTGACCCTCCTTTTGTGGTAAGTAACCAACACTCCTTCCAGATAGCAGTGTGGGACAGGAGGATATGGAAAGCATATTTGGAATCTGTGTAGATGTTGAGGGATTGTCCCCGTGCCAGTTGAAAGGCTCAGGTAAGGGCTATTAGTTCAGCCTGTTGATTAGTGGTGTGAGCAGGAAGGGCCTGTGCCTCCACCACCCCGGTGTCGGACACTACGGCATAGCCAGCCTTTCTGGCCCCTTCATATAGAAAGGAACTTCCATCTGTATACCAGGTATAGATGGCTTGAGGCAATGTGCCCTCCTGTATGTGTGAAGGATGAGGTAATAGTTCTTCTAGGGTTTCAGTGCAGGAGTGAGATAGGGAGTGGTTAGTGTTAGGTCGAGGAAGAAGACTGGAAATATTAAGAGGCGGGCATGATTGGAAGGTGAGTGTGGAGTCTTCTACTAGAGCTACCTGAAGAGAAAGAACCCTGGAGGGAGGTAGAGTCTGTAAGCCTTTGTAAGTTAGGAGCTGTGACAGGTTATGAGAAGAGAGGAAAGTTATAGGCGACCCCAAGGTTAGTTTTTTTGACTCTCAAAT
>CM052720.1:33198052-33215003 GCA_028551405.1 Uromys caudimaculatus | reverse complement strand
GGTACGAATACAAGGTGCCCATCCCTGAATCGTTAGATCTAGTTTTTGTTTTTTTTTTTTAAATAAGATTTATTTATTTATTTAGTATATGTGAGTACACTGTCACTGTCTTCAGACACACCAGAAGAGGGCATCGGATCCCATTACAGATGTTTGTGAGCCACCACATGGTTGCTGGGAATTGAACTCAGGTCCTCTGGAAGAGCAGTCAGTGCTCTTAACCGCTGAGCCATCTCTCCAACCCAGATCTAGTTTTTTTGACAAGTATGCTACAGGTGCAAAAGAGGGTCCCAGTTGGTGACCTAAGACTCCAAGGGCAAATCCCTATTTTTCAGTTATATAGAGGGAAAAGAGATGAGTCAGGTCAGGGAGATGTAAGGCCAGGGCCTTCAGGAGAGCCTGCTGGAGTCTTTGAAAGGCTTGGTAACAGGTGTGAGAAGAGGTTCGTGGGTGGGGCCTAACGCTGCTTCATATAAGGGCGAGAGAGGAGGAAAAAGGAAGGAACCCAGGAACAGAAAAAACTAGCCATTCCTAGGAATGATAAAACCTCCTACTTTGTAGAAGGAACAGTTAGAAACTAAATCAGATTCTTTCTATCTAAGGTAATAGCCTTGTGGGTTGGGGTAATTGTTAGTCCCAAATAGGTGACCTGAGGAGTGGACAGTTGGACTTTAGAAGGTGAGACCCTGTAGCCTCGACTGGAAAGAAAATTTAGAAGAGCAGAGGTGCCAGCACCATATGATGTGTTTATAAAAAGATAAAGAGAGAAGGACTATGTTCTATGGGGCGTGGTGAGGTGTGGGGGAAGGGAGTGCCTCGGCGGGCCCACACTGAGGCATCCCTTCCCCCTGAGGGACCAGCCACACAATGGTATAGTATAGAATAGAGTTTATTCAGGGCATGGGGAGGGGAGTCAAGAGAGTAGTAGAGGCAGAGAAAGGCAGAGAGAGGGAGAGAGAGAGAAGAGAAGTAGAGGCCGGTCATGAGCACGTGGAGAGAAGGGGGAAGGGAATGGGGAAGGGGTGAGGGGACAGATCAGGAGCTAGAAGGGAAGAGACCAAGAGAACAAGAGAAAGAGGAGAGGGCAAGCAGCCCCTTTCATAGTGAGTCAGGCCTACCTACCTGTTGCCAGATAACTGTGGGGTGGAGCTTAGACAGAATGCTAGCAGAGTTGGAGACAGGAGCTCAACAGCTGAGAGCTTTAAGAAACTCCCGAATGGCTGGGCAGTGGTGGCACACACCTTTAATCCCAGCACTTAGGAGGCAGAAGCAGGCGGATTTCTGAGTTCGAGGCCATCAGATCTCATTACAGATGGTTGTGAGCCACCATGTGGGTGCTGGGAATTGAACTCAGGACCTCTGCAAGAGCAGACAGTGCTCTTAACCACTGAGCCATCTCTCCAGCCCAAGGCCCTTCTTAGTATGAATAGAGCTTATTATTTCCTCTGCCATACATACAGACCTCCTCATCTGCCTGGTATTTAATCCTCTACTTCCTGCTTGGTGTTCCCCACTTGTCTCCGGATCCCAGCCTTCATGTCTGCTTACATGATTCCATCTGTGTGATATGTCTTTCCTCACTCTTTTTTTTTTTTTTGGTTTTTTTGAGACAGAGTTTCTCTGTGTAGCCCTGGCTGTCCTGGAACTCACTCTGTAGACCAGGCTGGCCTCGAACTCAGAAATCCGCCTACCTCTGCCTCCCAAGTGCTGGGATTAAAGGCGTGCGCCACCACTGCCCGGCATGATTTTCCTCTTTTATGTATTTTCTCAGATAGTCTTTCTGCTCTTACACTCAAGTTTTCTGAGTAATTTTAATTTGCTGTGCTCTGTGTATGAAGTATATCATATAAATATAACTTGTGGTAGGTCGTAGTTAGTCCCAGTACCCCAGAAGCAGAGATAAGATGATCACTGTGAGTTCAAGGCCAGCCTGGTCTATATAGCAAGTTCCAGGCTAGCCTCAGCTATACAGTGAGACCTGATCTCAGATAGATAGATAGATAGATAGATAGATAGATAGATAGATAGATAGATAGATAGATAGATAGATGATAGATAGATACATAATGTTTGGACTGGCACCAGACAAGTCTCTGTCTTATAATTTTAAATTATTTCTTATTTTTAGCTTCTTTTAAAAAAAATGATGCTTCACTCTGTGTGCCATGCTCTAGTTGGTTTGTGAGTTTCTTTTGTCAAATTTAAAAGTTTGTAACTTTTGTTGTTTTTTTTTTTCCCCTTTATGACAAAGTGTATTTAACCCTGTATGTGTTTGGTAGCATCTACCATCTGCAGATTAACACACAGCAGGAGATGACTGAATGTAGAGGGGGAGAGAGCGAACAGATTGTCGCCCCAAGGCTTTTGAAGAGAGCACATCCTGGGATGCTGCAGAAAGAGCAGAGCTATGATTAACCTCGAACCAACAAAGCAGAGAGTTACACCTATTATTAAATTTGAGTGAAGAACGAGATGTGAGAAACCGAGTAGAGAATTAAAAAAAAAAAAAAAAAAAAAAACAAACCAATGAGGGGAACCTAGAAAGGACCTTAATTCAAAGAGAATTTAACATGAAAGTCATTTCAAGCTTTCAAAGTAAAGAAAAGTTGAGCCGGGCAATGGTGGCGCACGCCTTTAATCCCAGCACTCGGGAGGCAGAGGCAGGTGGATTTCTGAGTTTGAGGCCAGCCTGGTCTACAGAGTGAGTTCCAGGACAGCCAGGGCTACACAGAGAAACCCTGTCTCGAAAAAAACCAAAAAAAACCCAAACAAACAAAAAAAGAAAAGTTGAAAGGGAAATTTCCGGTTGTGTCATGTGATCCAGACCCACGTGGTGTTTCGCTGAGGCAAGACCTACGGGAGGACGCGTGACGTTTGGAGAGAGTATAACTTGGACTCCACAGACAGTGATGGGCGCGTGCATAGCTAGCTTTGCAGTGCTTCCTTGGTCTCTCATCTTTACTTTATTAAGAGGCAAAGCGGAGAAGTTCTCCTGGCAACCCTGGCTGGTTCTGGTCACTCCTGCTTACTCGTGCCTACTCCGTGGAGGCCTGTCTGTTTCTGTTGGGTCGTGCCTCTGAAGCTGATTCAAGTGTGGTGACATTTTTGAACTGGACTGTTGCTGTCCTGGCAATGGAGATTGGAACTGCTCCAAAGAGCTGTTTCTAAACAGGTCCACCTCCCCGTGCGCTGTTTACCATCGTTTCTTCCCTACCTTTGGATGGTGGGCTAGAAGGGGAAGGGGTGGGATGGTTTGAGAACCCCTGTTGAGAACCCAAGGAAGCCTACAAAAGATAAATCATTCAAAGGATGTTGCTGAAGTGACTGGGTAGCCAGCCAAGGAGAGATCTGAGATCCTCTCCTATACAACCCTGAAGGTCAAATATAACAACAGACCCAAAGGTCGTTCCCTAAGGAAGAATTTCAAAGCAAGTTCCAGATTCATCCCCCTCCCAAGAGACTCTATAGTTTTAGAAGACAGGATGCTATTTTTAGATAAAGAGTTTATAATGACATTTCTACATTAATATTTTTGTCTTTCTGGAGGATGATTTCATTTGTTTATCATTATTTGCAGTTGCATTCATTTTCCTGCCACAGTGTTGTTGTTGTTGTTGTTGTTGTTGTTGTTGTTGTTGTTGTTCTTCTTCTTCTTCTTCTTCTTCTTCTTCTTCCTTTTCTTTTTCTTCTTCCTCTTCTTCCTCTTCTTCTTCCTTTTCTTCTTCTTCTTCTTCCTCCTCCTTTTCTTCTTCTTCTTCCTTTTCTTCTTCCTTTTTCTCCTCCTCCTCTTCCTCCTACTCTTCCTCTTCTTCCTCCTCTTCCTCCTCCTCCTCCTCTCCTTCTTCCTCTTCTTTCCAGTGTAATATTTTCACCATTTAGGAATTTCACATCATATACCTTGGTCACGCTCATTTCCCAACCCTCTTAAGTCTGAACTCGAACCCTATGACACCCACCCCACCTATGACACCCACCCCACCTATGACACCCCACCCCAAAAGAAGAAAAAGTAAGCTCAATTCCTATTCATACTCATATTCTCTGGAGCATGGTCAAACTCCCCGGCGGCCAGTCCCTCAAAGAAAACTGAGTCCCTCCCAACCCGCAGCCCCACCAGAAGCTGTCAGTCATGGAGAGCTACACTTCAGCATTCTTAGCACATTCTTATCCTTTTTTTTTTTCTAAGGAATTATTTATTTATGTATATGAGTACACTGTCGCTGTCTTCAGACACACCCGAAGAGGGCATCGGATCCCATTACAGATGGTTGTGAGCCACCATGTGGTTGCTGGGAATTGAACTCGGGACCTCTGGAAGAGCAGTCAGTGCTCTTAACCACTGAGCCATCTCTCCAACCCAGGTCAGCATTTTTATTTTAAAATATTTTACTGTTTAGAAAAATAGAAGTCTGCAGAAAATCACAGGCATACAAATATCCCTTTTCAAATTCTTTATATTGATGAAAAATTTTTATTTAGTAAGAACTCATAGCATTTAGACAAATAGAACTCTGTAGAAATTCAAGAATTGGGTATAATTCTATTTCTTTCTTGTCTCAGCCTTCAGAGCATCAGGATTGTAGATATCCAAAGGATGCTACCTTATACATGGTGGTATGAGGCAGAGCACGGGAAACAGGAGAGTTGAATTTCTGCCTAGGTCCCTGTGGACCCCTCTGTACAAATCTCCCATTAGGCTCATCACAAGGGGACCACCCCCTTCCCTACACTCAGAAGTGCCAGCCAGGGTTCACCATGAGCAGACGTCGCTATGGAGGAGGACTCAGACCCAGAGTTTCACACGGCAACAGGCTGGACCAGAACACCTGGAGCAGGGCCGGAGGAAGTTCTACATGCTAAACAAGGAGACCCGAGCCCGCCCTTCTGTTTTCCTCCCTTACCAATCCCCTCCTCACCCCGTCCCAACATAAAAACAAAAGAAAATTTTGGCATACACAGAGACTCCTAATGTATACCCACCCATCACTTCAAACTGAGACCAAAGAGCCAAAAACCGCAGACTTCTGAGGAAAACATCTAATACGGAAACGAGAAGCAAACAAACTACAGAGAGAAGGAATTTGAAGAACTAAGCTTCAGTCCAAGCGTCATGTCAGGGAGCCTGGGGACTGTAGCCCAGTGGGAGACCATTACTTCTTGCTAGAGCCCTGGCTTGGAGTCCCGGCACCAAACAAAAAGGCAAAGAGCAGACTTCTGTGGTAAAACCTCATCATAGTCATTAAATTATTAACCTCAGGTCTGGAGAGATGGCTCAGAGGTTAAGAGCACTAGCTGCTCTTCTAGAGGTCCTGAGTTCAATTCCCAGCACCCACACGGTGGCTCACAACCATCTATACTCACATACATAAAATAAATAGCTGGGCAGTGGTGGCACACGCCTTTAATCCTAGCACTCGGGAGGCAGAGGCAGGTGGATTTCTGAATTCAAGGCCAGCCTGGTCTACAGAGTGAGTTCCAGGACAGCCAGGGCTACACAGAGAAACCCTGTCTCAAAAACCTAAATAAATACATAAATAATAAATAAATAAATAAATAAATAAATACTCAGTTTTTACAAAAGCTGGAGATCTGGGAAAGGACAGCCTTGTTTTGTTCTTACAAGCATGTAGTATTTGATGACTAAAACTGACACAGACAAATCCTGGAGCTCCTAGTCTCTCTCTCTGTGTGTGTGTGTGTGTGTGTGTGTGTGTGTGTGTGTGTGTGTGTTCGTACACTCACAGAGGGGAGTGTGGCTCACAAATAGGGTTTTAGTCATGGTGACCCAGCTCTGTCACTTCCGGTCTATGACAGGTGTATGACAGCATGATACATCTTCTTGGAGCTCATGGCAAAAGAAGTCTGCTCACATCAGGCCAGATGGGGAGCAGAAAGAAAGAGGAGGGGACCTGGGTCTCAACATCTTCAATAGCACACCTCCAGTGACCTAATGCTCTCCAGCTAAATACCTTTCTGAAGGATTCTACCATCTCCCAATAGTTCCACTGGTTGGGCATCAAGCACAAGAGTCTCAGGGGTGGGGGGGTGGCATTCATGATCTGAACTATAACGGATACTAAAATCAGGTAAAGTCTATTTTTACCATCTCTCTATTTCTGTCTGTCTGTCTGTCTATCTATCTATCTAGATATCTATTTATTTTGTTTTTTCAAGACAGGGTTTCTCTACGTAGCCCTAGCTATCCTGGAACTTGCTCTGTAGACCAGGCTGGCCTCAAACTCACAGAGATCTACCTGCCTCTGCCTTCCAATCTCTGGGATCAAAGGTGTGTACCACCACTGCCTGGCCAGTTAAATTCTGGAACCATGGATGTAGACAGCCCAGCAGCAAACTAGATAATGATTGAAAACAAGAGACTAAATTAACATGGCAGGACATAAATAAAACAGCAGATACACAAAATTTTATGGAGAAAAGTCTAAGCTTTCAGTTAAAAGCAAGCCAGCGGGGGGAGGGGGGTGTCAGGGAGATGAGATGAGCCAGCCATTAAATGTTTGATGTGCAAACATGAGGATCTGGAAAGCCGGGAGAGGTGGTGTGCACCTCAAACTTTCTAGGAGGAGGGGACAGGTGGATCCTCATTCTTGCTCAGTCAACACAGCCAAATTGATGAGCTCCAGGTTCAGAGAGGAACCCTCAAAAATGAAAGTGGCAAGAGACAAGGATGGCACCCAGTATCAGCCTCTGGCAGTCAAATGCAAACATACATATGTGAACGTACACTAGCATGTACATGTACACATTCCCATGTGTACATATACATGCATCATAGACACACAGAGACACACACAGACACACACATACACACCCAGACATACCCAGACACACACAGACACACCAGACACACACACACACACACACACACATACACACACACACACACACAGGCACACACATACACACACACAGACACACAGACACACACAGGCACACACATACACACACACAGACACACAGACACACACATACACAACCAGACACACACATACACACACAGACACACACATACACACACAGACACACAGACACACACACACAGACACACACACACACACACAGACACACATACACACACAGACACACAGACACACACAGACACATACACACACACACACACACAGAGTCACACAGGGGTGGGGGACTTAAAAAGCCAAGCAAGCAAACACAAGGACATGCATAGTTGGAGCAGGCAGCAAACAAACCAATCAGGATTGTTGTGTTAGCAATGTCAGTTCCCCTCCAGAGCAATCTCTGCATTTAACACAATTACAACCAAATCCCCATGATTTCCTCGGACTTTGACACACTGATCTTAAAATTCATCTAAAATAATAAAGAATACTTTCATTCTGGTTGTTCACAGATGAAATCTCAGCCCTGGACAGCTGAGATTGAAGATGGAGTTTGAGGCTAGCCTGGGCTACATAGTGAGTTCTGAGCTAGCCTAAACTACACTGTGAGACCCTGTCTTGAAGAAATAAATAAAAAGCTAAATACAACTCATTATAAAGCCAAAGCAATTGAAATAGCATGATTCAATGTGGTATATTAATACCAGAGAAAGGAACACAAGTACTATCAAGATTTACAGAGCTTAAACAGTGACAAGACACACTGTCCACCACAGGGAATATGACAGACTAACTTCATGGAACATTCTACACACATTCCCAATTAAAATTCAAAAATATAACGCAAACCCAAAAGTGCTTAGAAAAGTTAGGTTTGGTGACATAAACCTATAACTTCACTGTAATCCAGCATTCAGGGGTTGGAGGCAGGGACAGCCAAATTTTTAGGCCAACCTGGGACTCAAACAAAAATAAGATTTTAGAGGAAAAAACAAAAAACAAAACAAGCAAGCAAACAAACAAAAACCCCAGAACACCTTAATGACCTTGAGATAAGGAGGGAATTCTTACATAAGACTCCGGGAAAAAAAACCTCACAAACTCAAAAGGGAAAGAGCTAATTTGCGTAGATCCCTTGGGGATTTGATTACATAAATATTTAAAACTTCCATCTAATATGCAGAAGGTATAAAGAAGAATAAGGTTTTTAAAAAAGGGCCAGCGAGATGGCTCAGCAGGTGAAGGGGCTTGCTGCCAAGCCTGACAAACCAGGATTCAATCCCCCAGATCCTCGAGGTGGAAGGAGAAAACCTGAAGACGCGCAAAGGCATTATGCATGCAGGACCTACTGAGCTGGTGGAAGCCGCTTCACTTCCTGAGTGACCAGGAAGGTGCTGATTTAAAAATAACAAGAAGTGTCAGTGAACACGCATATGGTTATCAGAACAATCTACTCACACTGAATTTTGTTTTCTCAAATTATTGTCTCAACAGACAAAACAAAATTATTGTTTTGCGGTTTTTTGTTTGTTTGTTTGGTTGGTTGGTTTGGATTTTCGAGACAGGGTTTCTCTGTGTAGCCCGGGCTGTCCTGGAACTCACTCTGTAGACCAGGCTGGCCTCGAACTCAGAAATCCGCCTGCCTCTGCCTCCCAAGTGCTGGGATTAAAGGCGTGCGCCACCACTGCCCGGCTGTTTTGCGTTTTTTAAATAAAATTTTTATACAGTATATTCTGATCATGATTTCCTCTCCCTCATCTCCCAGACCCTCCCTCTTCCCCTCCCATCAAACTCCATGACTTCATGTTCTCTCTCTTTAGAAAACAGACACATAAACAAACAAACAAAAAATCAAATAAACCAGAATAAAAAAAAGAAAGAAAAAAACACATGAGGAATTCTCTCTCTCTCTCTCTCTCTCTCTCACTCTCTCTCTCTCTCTTTCTCTCTTTCTCACACACACACACACACATACACACACACACAAACCATAAACACATGAAATTGGAAACTATAACTTACAATCAAAAGACCAGTAAGGTAAAAAGTTCCCAAACAAAGCAATGTGAGGCAATCATACTAAATTTTGAAGGAGATAAGAGCAACCGTAAATTGGAGCCACGGCTTGATTGATTTAGCAGCATCCAGAGAAGGTGAAGATTCGTGGACTGTAAAATCCAGAAACTTCCAAAAGCCCCTTTACTCGGGGCTGCAAAATGGCTCAGAGGGTAGAAGTGCTCACTGCAAAAGCCTGCTGACCTGACTGATCTCTACAACCCATGTAAAGGTGGAAGGAGAGAACCAGCTTCCCAAGGTTATCCTTCGAAGAGTCCCCGCTGAGCTGTAAGATCCAGAAAGCAACAGTCATTAATGATACTTTGTAGCAAAAATCCCAGAAAAATCAAAATCCCCACTGACACGAGGTAGTTCAGCAGTTTTCAACCTGTGGGTCACAACCCCTTTGGGGGGGTCCCCTATCAGATATTCTGCATATCAGATATGTACACCCCGACTCATAACAGTAGTAAAATTACAATTATGAAGTAGCAATGAAACAATTTTCTGGTTAAGGGGTCATCACAACATGAGGAACTGTATTAAAGGGTCCCAGCGTTAGGAAGATGAAAACCACTGAGCTAGGGGATAAATTGTGTGGTGTTCACATAAAAACATCAAGCATTTTAAATTGCTTAATGGGCTCGGATGCATCAAATAAGTCCCCCAAACATTTGTCGTGCAAGGGAAGAAGCTGGCAAGTTGGTAAATGTATTTTAAAGGACAAATTAGGGCTCCGTGATAATAGCTACACAGCTACATGTTCATGAATGTGCTACAAAATTATAAAAAAATATACACAGAGCCTGATCTGGTGCTGCTAGCCTGTAATTCCCATACTGTGAAGGTTGAGGCAGGTGCCTTGCAACTTTGGGAGGAGCCTGGGCTACATAGCAAAATCAAATATTTAAATATTAAATAAATAGCATATTTTATTTAATATAAAATAATTTTTAAATATATTTTAAATATGTATTTATATAAAATATATTTTATTTATATAAACATATTTTATATAAAAAAAACACAAGGCTGGAGAGATAGTGTCTTAGTTGGGGTTTCATTGTTGTGAATGTCAACGGCAACTCTTACAAAGGGAAGCATTTAACTGGAGCTGGCTTACAGTTCAGAAGTTTATTCCTTTATTGTTATAGCGGAAAGCATGGTAGCACCGCAGGCAGACATCGTGCTAGAGAAGTAGCTGAGAGTTCTACATCTGGATCTTCACTCCAGCAGAAGGAGAAGAGAGTGACACTGACCCTGGCTTGAGCATTTGAAACCTCAAAGCCCATCCCCAGTGATAAACTTCCTCCATCAAGGCCACACCTACTCCAACCAAGCCACACCCACTACATCAAGGCCACACCCACTCTAACAAAGCCACACCTATTCCAACAAGGCCACACCCACTCCAAGACTGCAGTTCCTAATAAGTGTCACCGTGAGCCTATGGGGACCATTTTCATTCAAACCACCACAGAGAGTTAAGAGTGCTTCAGTTCCCACACAGCTCCCTAGAACTCCAGCTCCAGAGTGTCTGACATCCTCTTCTGGCCTCCAAGGGCACCTGTACTTACACACAAACCTGTGCACATTTATGTCTATATGTGTGATACATACACATAATAAATAAATATAAATTTATAGTAAATAAATAACATTTATTATTCATTTATTCACTTTACATCCCGATCGCAGCCCCCTCCCTTCTCTCTTCCCAATCCTACCGTCCCAAATCCCTTTTCCCTTTACCCTTGGAGAAGAGGAAGCCACCCCCTCCTGGGACATCAAGTCGCGGCAGGACCAAATAATAAATTATAAGTAATAAATCTTCTTAAAAAGGGATCACACAAAACTGTGGTGCTATGAATTTGTTTTATTGCTTATATTATGTTAGTTAGGTTCCCAAATCACACAGGAATCCACAAGACTGCCTGTAAGATGCTGAGGGTACCTGCCCTCACTTGGCTTTGATTGGTGAATAAAAGTTGCTGGCAGCCAGTGGCTGAGCAGAGAGACAGAGGCAAGACATTAGATTTCCCGGGCAAGGGAACCCAGGGAAGAAGAAAGATTGAGAATCGCCATGCCTGGGAAGCAGAAAGATCAGGTCTGAGAGATGGAGAAGCTATGATAGAGCCCCGGCCCTGACTGGGTCTGAGGTAGCAAAGATGGAATATAGACTTTAGTAAGTAATAATTCAGAAGTATTGGAGGGGAGGCATTAGCAACGTGGAAGTTTGGGAGTGGCCTAGCCATTGCGCTGCTTAGGGCATATTAAAAATAAAGCAGCACGTGTGCTTCTTTCGATAACCCAGAGCATTTTGGCAGGTGGGGGCGATTTAAGTAGCATTCGTAATTAATACAACACCGTGGCAAAGGAACAATCTCTTTAGAAAACAGTATGATGAGCATGGCTTTATCTGCACATTAAATATCACACACACATATAAAATACTCTCTATCTATATTGTGTGTGCATACAATTGGGGCACATAATTTCTACATTTTCCAAATGTCTAAATATGTCATAATTTAAGGAGAGAGAAAGAAAGAAAAGTAGGTGACCTTAATCTCATGCCCAGGCCTTAGGCATCACTGAAGGAATTTTAAGTAACACATCATGCTGTTTCCTTTTTTATTTTTATTTTTGCAACCCCCCCACCAGTGTTTCCTTTTTTAAATGTACTGTAACAGATACGAAATAACGTACATACACATTAACAGTGTAGCAAGGGCTGCTTGGGTACATGTGTACATCTTGTGATTTTATGTAAATTTTTAATCAGATTAAACATCCTTGCCAACAGTCATTTTTCATGGTAAAAAAAAAAAAAAATTCATTCTTCTTTGTTCTGGCTTTTTGAGGTACTCAGCATATAGCTTCCATCCGAAGTCACTCTGCCTCAGACAACATTACCAGGATGTCTCCCTCCTGTCTTAACCTGGGATTTTGTTTGTTGTTTTTGTGTTGATTAAGATAGGGTTTCCTGGATGCGCTTAGTCCTGCTATGACCTGCTGTCTGACTCTGGCGGGGGTAGTACCCAAGGGAGGGCTTCTCCTTCTCCAAGGGGGGCGTCATGGAAAGAGGGTTCTGAGGGTGGGACTGGGAGGAGAGGAGGAAGCGGGGGCTGCTATCGGGATGTAAAGAGAGGAAGTAAATAAATAGACAGGCAGACAGACAAGCAAAAAGGAACGGTCTCCCCTAGTGGCTCAGATTGGCTCTGGACTCGGGATTGTCCTGCCCCCTAGTGCTGAGTTATGGGAATGCATCGTTGTAAAGTGGAATCCGCTCACCTGCCCTGCTGCTTAGCTCCTGACGCCTCCACCTTGCCTTCTACTTCCGGTTCCTATGAGAACTGATTTTGATCTCACATTCAATCTTTCTGTGCTTGGATGTGCTGAAGGGATTGCTGGTCCGTGCAATATTTTTGTTTTTAATCTTTTGAGGAGCATACTTCTGTTATGCATAGTGTCTGTACTAATTTACATTTTCACCAATGATGATTGACAATCCATTTTCTTCTTCCCGTCGTTGTCGTCCTTCTCCTCCTTCTCCTTCTCCTTCTTTCTGTGTGTATGCGTGTGTCCGTGTGTGTGTGTCCGTGTGTGTCCGTGTGTCCGTGTGTCCGTGTGTGTGTGTGTGTGTGTATGTGTGTGTGTGTGTGTGTGTGTGTGTGTGTGTGTGTGTAAGACGAGTTATTGAACCTACGTGCTAGATGCTAGTTATTGAACCGCACAGGTTAGAGTAGAGCTCCATTGGGTGAATGGAAGAAACTGTGACACCCACCCTCCGGGGAAGTAAAGAAGGATGAAATCCTGCCAGTTGTAGGAAAGTGATGGGGCTGCACAGCAGCGTGTTAAACATAGTAAAGAGTATTTTCTCTCATATGCAGAATTTAGATTTAAGCGCAAGCGCGGCCGGGTGGTGGTGGCGTACGCCTTTAGTCCCAGCACTTGGGAGGCAGAGGCAGGCAGATTTCTGAGTTCGAGGCCAGCCTGGTCTACAGAGTGAGTTCCAGGACAGCCAGGGCTACACAGAGAAACCCTGTCTCGAAAAAAACAAAAACAAAACAAACAAACAAAAAAGTGCAAGCACACACACACACACACACACACACACACACACTGTGCGAGTAGAGGGGGTTCTATGAGGGGGAGGGAGAAGTCTAAAAGGAAAGGGTACGGGTACTGGAGAGGGTCATAGGAGAATAAAAAGAGAAAATCCCGCATTTTTGTATGCAGAATCTAGGTTTACCTCTACATACCTATATGATGAGACAGAGGAGGGGGCTATTTGTGGGGAGGAAAGGGACCAGTCAGAGGAGGAGGAGTACACAGGAAGACAGTGTGGCTAACCAGTAAGAGCGATACTATAATAAAACCTATTATTGGGGAGAGATTCCCAAGGGCCCACCGCCCTCCCAGGGGCACTGGAGGCAGTTAGTGTCCTGGAAGAGGGAGATGGTCCTGACCCATGTCCTGGAAACAATGAAACTCACTGTGTCGTAAAAAGGAGAAGAAAGATGCCATTAGAGTAGAGGGGAGACTAGCTAGGGACAGGAAGATGGTTGGCAGGAGGGAGAGGGAGTCAGTAATTGATGACGATCAAAATACAATATATATATATATATTTATATATATATATCCCATATATATAGCCATAGTGAAACCTATTATTGTGAATAATTATTAAATGTTAACCAAACATACTTACACAATAAAGTCATTATTGTAAAATAAATAATTTAAAAGCAGGAAGGAGCAATGCACACAGTAAGGGAACTGAATTATAAACCCAGATAACATAATGAATATTCATAAATCTAAACGAAGAAAGTTGTCCTTTCTCCAGCATGTGTCTCTTAGCACCTTTTCCAAAAATCAGTTGACACTCAAGTATGGTGACACACACAAACAACCCTTGCGAGGTGGAGGCAGGAGGATCAGGTGTTCAAAGTTAGCCTCCGCTACAGAGTGAGTTCAAGATCATCCTGAGCCCCGTGAGAGCCTGTCTCAAAAAGCAAAAAAAAAAATAAAAGCCCCCAGGTGACTGTGGAGGAGAGCATGTCCTTGTCTTCTCGTCTGTCTGTCCCGCTAGTCTGTGACCTTTTTATTGTGGTCCTACCCTGTTACGACTGCTATGACTTTGTAACATGTTCTCAGGACAGGGGATTCTAACACCGTCCATTATGTTGTGAACCATGTGACTGGCTCTTATCTCCATAAAGATTACAACTGTTATTCCTAGTTCTATGGAAAATTTATCAAGTCTGCAGCTCTGTGAACGTTTTAATATCATTGCTGCTTCCATTCTACAAAACAGATGTCTTTCAGTTTGTGTTTATGTGCATGGATGTGTGTATGTTTGTATGTGTCTGTGTATTCGTGTACATATGTGTGCATGTATGTGTATAATTGTGTATATGTATATACATATTTGCATATATGTGTGTATGTGTGAGTGTGTATGTCTCTGTGTGTATGGATATGTGTCTGTATGTGTGAATATCTGGAGGTGTGTATGTATGTGTGAAATCTCTCACCTCTTTGGTTAAATATATTCCTAGGCACTTGGTTTCCTTGTGCCTGTGGTAAACGGTTTGCATTCTTGACTCTTATTTCAGATAATTCAATATTACACAGAAACACCAGCAAAACCAATACTGTGGCGGGCTTTGAATTTATACCTGGCTACTTTGTATACTCATTTGTCAGTTCTAATGACTTTTAAGTGGCATCTTTGGCGTTTCTATATATAAGATTATGACACATGATGCTTCCACTCAGATTCTCACTGAGCCAAGCCTCCACCCTCACGATGAGCTAATGCCCAAAGTTTGCTGTGGAGATCTGGCGGCTAAGAGAAGGGAACCCTACAACTGTGAACTGCAAATAAAGTCTCTTTGAGTTCTAGAAGGCAGAGTCGTGCAAGGCATGATAGAATATATCTTTATTTGTGCCTTTTCTTTGGTTGCTAAGGCTGTGAAATCGAAGGAGTCGTGAAGAAGAAGACAGGCAGGCACCTTCCAGTAGATGGAGCTGTGGAGGCTGGAAGCTAAATTTCACAGTGAAAGGTTAGCTTTCTTTGAGGTACTCCCAGCAGGAGTTTGCAGTTTGCTGGCTTTACCAAAGAGGCTGTGAGCTCTAGCCCAGCCCAATCCAGCTCGTAGTCCTTCCACAACCACCGAACAAGTCAACTTCGGAGAAGCTAAGTAACGAATCCAGTTTCCCCAGCCGCTTCCGAGACCGATTGGGAGTCAAACTGAATTCTCTCTGACTCCAAAAACTGAACTTCGTAGAGTTTCTTTTCTCACTCAGTGCTAGACAAAGATGAATGCCGGAGGAAAGAAAGCATCTTCGGATGAGGATGAGGCGAGCTGGTGAGGAGAGCTAAGAGCAAACACAGCGAAGGAAAGAAGATGGCGGCGAGGGGGATGGAAAACGGAGAGTTGGGAGGGGACTTCATTTTTAGGTTTGGTTTAGGTTAGGTTTATTTAGGTTTTTAAAGTTCTTGTGCATAGGGCTGGAGAAATGGCGGTTAAGAGCACAGACTGCTCTTCGAAAGGTCCTGAGTTCAATTCCCAGCAACCATATGGTGGCTCACAACCATCTGTAATGGGATCTGATACACAGAGTGTGTATATATGTTTGCTTGCATGTACGCCTGTGAAACATGTGTGTGTGGTACCTGAGGAGGCGGGGGGGGGGCAATCCCCT
The DNA here is from genome assembly GCA_028551405.1 of Uromys caudimaculatus. Taxonomy (NCBI): domain Eukaryota; kingdom Metazoa; phylum Chordata; class Mammalia; order Rodentia; family Muridae; genus Uromys; species Uromys caudimaculatus. The sequence goes on along the minus strand of CM052720.1, from coordinate 33,199,359 downwards.
GGGGCTAACTGGAATTACAGATAGTTGTGAGCCACCATGTGAGTACAGGGAGTTGTATCCGGGTTATCTGAAAGAGCCAGGTCTTAACCATTGAGCCATCCCTTCCAGCACCAGTCCACCTACCTTAGTTTTGTTTGATTGTTTAGAGGCAGTCAACCCAGCTGGCTAATCTGACTGGTCAACAAGCTCCATGGATGCACCCTTCTCTGCCTCCTCAGTGGTAAGGGGTTCAGTCACCCACTACCACGCCCAGATTTTTTTACGCGGTGCTGGGATCTCTGAGCTCAGGTTCTCTTGTTTGTACTGCAGATACTTTGCCAATGGAAGAGTTCCCTTAGCCTTGTTTGGTGGTGGGAAGTTGAATCCAGGCCCCTGTGCATGCTGGGAAAACATCCTGCCAGTGAGCTGCACCCCACGCTTTTGTTTTTCTGACAAAAGTTTCAGGATGCCCTTGAACTCACTGAGTAGTCCACAGCATCCTTTGGTCTTAACCCCTGAGCGCTGAGGTGATGATAGGCTTGGGCCACCACACCAGCTACTTATTTATTGTTGTACATCGGTATTGCCCAAAATATAGCAGCATCCAATATCCTTAATCATTAGCTCATAAGTTTCACCAGCCAGGAATCCGGCATGGCGTCATCCCAGGATCTTTCTGGAATCAAGATGTGGGTCGGACTGTGGTTTCCCATCAAGACTGTTTGTGGGAGAATCCACTTTATTCCCCGTGGCCTGTGGCTTGTTGTTGTTCTCACTTTCTGGTCGGTTTTGTAGCTGAAGGTCTCCTGTGGTTCCTTACAACATGGATCTCACCAACAAGACCCTTCAAGAATGTAAATAAAGGCTGGAGAGATGGCTCTGTGGTTAAGAGCACTGACTGCTCTTCTAGAGGTCCTGAGTTCAATAACCAGAAACCACATGGTGGCTCACGATCCAATACCCTTTTCTGGTATGTCTGAAGACAGAGACAGGATAGATATACATAAAATAAATAAATAATTCCTTTAAAAACACTGTAAATAAGGGAAAAGTTATATTTATCTTATACAACTCTTGTTAATAATTCCAGACTGGCCGGGCAGTGGTGGCGCACACCTTTAATCCCAGCACTTGGGCACTTGGGAGGCAGAGGCAGGTGGATTTCTGAGTTCGAGGCCAGCCTGGTCTACACAGTGAGTTCCAGGACAGCCAGGGCTACACAGAGAAACCCTGTCTCGAAAAACCAAAAAAAAAAAAAAAATTCCAGACTGGAGGGCGGATTCTACGAGGGTAGCAAACAGGCTCATTCTGAGGAGGAAGGTAAGAAT
>CM052720.1:33156163-33197552 GCA_028551405.1 Uromys caudimaculatus | reverse complement strand
TTTTTTTTTTTTTTTTTTTTTTTGTATTGTCTGTTATTCTTCAGCTCTCTGCAGTGAGCCCTCCCCAGCTGGCATCCACTTGCCCACCTTGGCTCATCTGCAGTCACATTCCACAGTGGGCGATTATGGTTGTAGCTGAGTTCTCCTTAAGACTCTAAACCCAGGAATCTAGATTCGTGCCACCCCCCCACCCCAGTGTTACAGACGTCCAGATACAAAACCACAAGGATCCAGGCGCTCAGGAGCTGCTGAAAGATGATGCATCTGGTGTCCTGAGGCTTGAGGGAGGGTGACTGTAAGCCTGGTTGTGGAGGATGGTCAGGGAGAGAGAAGGGAAAGAAGGGAAGAGCAAGGATATTGGGGAGTAAAGATCCAGACAGCAGAAACATAGCAAGCTACTGGGGGATAGCAAGATGATATGGAGAAGCACAGCAGGTAAAAGCTCTCCCAGGGCTGGAGAGATGGCTCAGCGGTTAAGAGCACTGATTGCTCTTCTAGAGGTCCTGAGTTCAATTCCCAGCAACCACACGGTAGCTCACAACCATCTGTAATGGGATCCGATACCCTCTGGTATGTCTGAAGACAACGACAGTGTACTCACATACATAAGTAAAATAAAATAATAAAATAAATCTTTAATTTTAAAAAGTGTCTTCCGACATGCCTGAAGACCTGAATTCAGTCTCCAGAAGCTACATGATGGAACCCACTCCCAAAACTGGTCCTCTGAGAGCCACTCATGCATCATAGAACCTTGTCATGTGCACACAAATGCATATACACCTGTGCTCACAAAATAAACAAGTAAATTAAATACGTTAAAAGATGACACTAGGGTATATATTTTGGAGTATATTTTCCCTGGCTAAGTCTAACCACCTGTGTCCCTTTGGCACAGAAACACACACACCCGCCCCGCCCCTGCCCCATCCCCACCCCTGCCTGCTAGGTTAGTGGCTCCTAGAGTCTTCCTCTCTCTTAATTGATGACAAAGTCAGTTCTGGATCTATTGCCTATAATTAGATCCTGCTCGGCTTTGCAGCAAACATAGTCAGCTATGTCTCAGGGCTCTTGGACATGGGTTTGTTTGTTAATGGGTTATGTGGTGTAGACTTGTTCAACAGCTCTCACAAAAATAACACGTTTATTACAGCTTATAGTGGGGGTGGAGATTACTAATATCCCTCTCTCCATAAATTGCAATACATTGTCCTGTGGGACTCTAAGAATGAGCAATGCATCGAAAAATTTATGGCATCAAAGATGTTGTGGATTTGGGTTAATGCTTGTATTATGTTAATTGGGTTCCCAAAACTGCACGAGAATCTTGCATGTAAGATGCTGAGGTCCCTGTCCTCAGTTGGTTCTGACTGGTAAAGTTGCTGATGCTCAATGACTGGGCAGAGAGACAGAGGCAGGACTTTAGGATTCACGGGCAAGGGGACTAGGAAAAGGAGGAGGCTTTAGAACCAGCAGGAAAGCAGACACATCAGGCCTGAGAAGTGCAGGACAGAGAGACAGCCAACATGTAAGAGTTGGGGATTAAGCTGGGCTGTGGTGGCGCACGCCTTTAATCCCAGCACTCGGAAGGCAGAGGCAGGCGGATTTCTGAGTTCGAGGCCAGCCTGGTCTACAGAGTGAGTTCCAGGAAAATTGGATTAAGAAAATAAAAATAAAAAATAAAAAAAAGAGCTGGGGATCATGGCCCGGAAGGGCTTCAGACAGAGTTAGGGGCAGCCAGGATGGAATATAGATTTTAGTAAGTAATAATTCAGAAATGTCAAAGGCAAGAGTGTGTTAGCCATGTGGAGGTTTGGAAGTACGCAGTTGTTTAAGGCATATTAAATATAAGACTGTGTGTGTGTGTGTGTGTGTGTGTGTGTGTGTGTGTATGAGTGTGTGTGTGTGTGTGTGTGTGTGTGTGTCTTTCATTCAGGAACTCAGAACACTGGAGCAGGTAGCAAGGAACTTGCGCTGCTGCCACTGGGAGACTAGAGCTGATTACTCACTTACAGCAGCAAAAGACTACTTATTGGACAACTGTGTGCAATGGTTCTACAGAGAAAATGGTCTGAAAGTGACCCAGTGTCAGGGTCAGGTTGAAAGTCTCTGATGGGGGGATTTATACCATAATCCAACACAAAGATCCACACCAAAGAAAAAAGAGACCACAGTTCTGGAAATTCCTGTGGCAGTCACAAGACTTCTTAGGTACTGGAGAAATTGTTAGCAGAATTGAAAAAAAAAAAAAAGATTCTTTTCAATAAGGATTATGGGCCAAGTCAGTGGCTTCCAAATTTGTTAAGTATTAGAAGTGCCTCCCACCCCTGCTCTGTTTGTCTGTCTGCCTTCGTGTGTGCGTGCATGCGTGTGAGCATGTACATGTGGGTTTACATGTGTGTAGAAACCAAAAGTCAAACCTCAGGTCTTCTTCTACATTCACCAGACACCTTATTTCTTGACAGGATCTCTTGCTGGCCTAGAACTCTAAGTAGGTTAGGCTAACTGGGCAGCAAGCCCCAGAGATCTACTCCCCAGTGCTGAGACTACAAGCATGCACCACCACACTCGGCTCTTTTATGTGACTTTTGCGGGTTAAATTCAGGGCCTCATGCTTGTGAGGTAAGACTTTATACTGGCAGAGCCCAGAAGCCATCTTCTTTAACCAGCCTCCCTTACGAATCCTAGCTTTGTAACAATGTCTTTTGAAAAAGTGTTACACTTTCCACCCTGCTGGGTGAACTAAGTTCCCGCCTCTCACTATCAGACAAGGGAGATGCTATCACCCAGGGCTTCCAGCCGTTCTGAGGCGGTAGAGAGCAAGAGAGGTGAACCTCAAGCTTTCTCCACCCTTACTTACCACGCAGTCGCAGTCCAGGTCTTCACATCCTGGCTCTGTCTGAAAGCACTCCTTGCTTCAGAGAGAACTGCCAGGAGCCTGTCCACTGGATGTTGTGCCTAAGATGGGTAAGACCCTGGCCCTGTTTGAGAAGGGCTACTTAGAACAGATCCCCTTTTCCCTCTCCCTTCACCTCCCCCTCCCTTCCCCTTTGTTCATTTTTGAGCTGGGGACTCATCTAGCCCAGGCTGCCCTCAATGCAGTGGAGGTTGGTCCTGAACTCCTGGTTCTCTTGCCTTTGCCTCTGTCATGTTCGGCTCACAGGCGTGTACCACCACACCTGGCTCATGACAACTTTCTTACAATGAATTACAGTTAAAGCCACAGATAGATTATTCCTTTTCAGACCTTATCAATTAAAAAAACATAAACACAAAAAAGAAACAAAAGACAACAAAAAATATTTAAGCATGCATTTGCTGGCTATTCAGTGCTCAATACTGTTTATTTGGAATGTTTGTTGTTTGTTTTTGTTGTTGTTTTTAACATTAGAAAGGAAATTAGTGGGGTGCTGGAGAGATGACTCAGTGGTTAAGAGCACTGACTGCTCTTACAGAGGTCCTGAGTTCAATTCCCGGCAACCACATGGTGGCTTACAACCATCTGTAATGGGATCTGATGCCCTCTTCTGGTGTGTCTGAAGACAGCTACAGTGTACTCATATACATTAAATAAATAAATAAATAAATAAATAAATAAATAAATAAATAAATCTTTTTTTAAAAAGAAAAAGAGAAGAAAGAAAGAAAAGAAGTGGCCACAAACAGGAGCAGCCTTGGGAGACTGTAAGGAATGCAGAGCAGAAGCACGCCAGGAGGAAGCTCATTGCTCCTGAGAAGGTTCCAGAAGGTTCCAGTTCGTTCCGCCTCCGATGATGGCTTTCTGCTGTTCTGTACCAATTTCAAATAGGGCCTCAGTCAACACTGGTCCTATAAAGGCAGCAGACGGCACCTACCCAAGGATGTAACCCTAAAGACTTCTGGCCTGCAGCTGACTGTGGGATTCAAGAGCTAACACCCCCAGACAGCTGTTGGGAGCATATGAACGATGAGTGATGCTTGTACCCTGTGTGAGCCAAACACCTGTTGCCAGCCATTCCCAGCTCTCCTGCTAAAGCCCCGCCTCCTGGGGATTCTGGTTTTACTGCCTTGGGACCTCTAAAACCACAAGCAGGAAAAGGCTCTGTTGTATATGAAAGCCTGAGTGGCCTAGAAGCTTAAGAGCTGTCTCAGGACAATTGAGAGCTCCCGACAGCCCATGGCGGGGGGCGGAGAGCAGGGCGGGGCAGGGGCGGGGACGGAGGCGGGAGGTAGACAACTTTTGCATAGCCCGCTCCAGCGAAGGACAACTGCTGCGTAGCACAGCCTCTGAGAGGGCACACAAAGTGATTCAGGCATTTGCAAAGAAAGAGACATTTCTCCATAGAGACCAGATGGAGGAGATGCAAAATCCACAAGCACATATCAGGTGACTTCTGTTTCAGAGAGGGCAGAGCTGGTGGCAGTCCCGACAGCTCAGCCTTCCTTTGCTGGTCTCCCCTAGCCCTGGCTGGACAGCCCTCACCACGCCATTTCCTCCAAGGTCCTTGAAACCTGCCCACATGCCACACTGGCTCCTTCAAGTAGATGTATCGTGGTGGGCACCCCCTGCCAGGTTTTAGGGTCCTCTTTGGTCATCTCTTCCACGCGGTTAGCAATCCTCTTCGAAGGTTTCTCTACGTGTTCCTATCCTTTCCTTTCAATTTCTGAACTGTGATATTTCTCCATCAAGATCCTGCATCCAAGGACGAGGAATGATTCAAGTATTAGAACCTAGGTCTGAGCTGGGGACCCCAGCACTAGGGGGGCAAAGACAGGCTGTTCCTTGGAGGAGTGCATTGGCCATCTAGCCTAGCCAAATGGATCAGTTCCAATCAAAAGTGGGAAACCCTATTTCCTTTTTCTTTTTCTTTCTTTCTTCTTCTTTTTTCTGTTTTTCTTTTTTCTTTCTTTTTTTTCTTTTTTTGGTTTTTCGAGACAGGGTTTCTCTGTGTAGCCCTGGCTATCCTGGAACTCACTCTGTAGACCAAGCTGACCTCGAACTCAGAAATCCACCTGTCTCTGCCTCCCAAGTGCTGGGATTAAAGGCGTGTGCCACCACTGCCCCGCAGGAAACCCTATTTCAAACAACAAGTTACAGAAGGACTGGAGAGGACACCCAAGTTTGACCTTTGGCCTACACACACAGACACAGACACAGACACAGACACAGAAAAGCACACACATAAAGACCCAGCATTCACTCTGTTCTGGGGCTGCCAGAGTCAGGCCCCAGGGAACTAAAGCCATTGGACCCTGCATAGCTGAGCTGTTCCCCGGACTGGCCTCCAGCCCTGTAAGTGCAGGTACCCCTCCCCCATCCCTCAGGCTCTCAGCTTCAACTGGGGTTTCTCAAATATGACCACAGAGTTTCCAGTCAGGGATCGTCTTGCTTTACAGATGCTGGTTGAGGTGGAGGACTGTAGGCTCTTAGTTCTTTTCTTGCTTAGGTAAAAAAATATAAAACCACATTCTTTGAGGTAGGGCTGGCCCTGGGAAGAATCTAGGAAACGGAATGACTGTAATGACACATGGAGATTCAAGTCTGACACTTGAAGGGTGCCTAGAACATCCTTCTTTGTATCAGTTCTGTTGGGATATAATTGCGCATCCTGAAGCTCACTCATGCGATTCCGTGATGTTAAGCATATTTAGAGTTCTGTAACAATAGCCATAATCTAATTTTAGAATGATTTCATTATCTCCAGTCAAGTCTCACACCCAATCCCCTCTAAGCATGTCCAGCCCTCCCCCAGAACCTTGACAACCTCTAATCTTCTTTGCAACCCATTTGGACACGTCACTTAAACAGGATCACACAGCGTGTAATTTTTCTGAGACTGGACTCCTCACTGGCACTTTGGGACATTTATTCCATGTTATTGCAGAATAAGATTCACCGCTACAGTGGGCCACGTAGCTTATTTTTATTTGGCAGTGAATGGATTTTTTGTTGTTGTTTATACATTTTCATTATGAAAAATGTCAGACTGAATACTCACGGGTGAGTTTTTGTATGGTCTTCACTACTCTCTGGTAACTCCATGGTTAGCATTTAGAGGGATTCCACCATTTCAAAGTCCCATCATCCATGTGTGTGTATAGGGGGAGACAGTCTCTCCTACCAATACTCAGTACCTTCAAAAAAGGATAGTTCATTAATTTAGTCTCTCTCTCTCTCTCTCCCTCTGTGTGTGTGTGTGTGTGTGTGTGTGTGTGTGTGTGTGTGTGCGCGCGCGCGCGCACACACACACACACATGTATGCACACACGTGCTGGGAGGGGGCGGTGCTGGACATTTAAACTCCGGACCCTGTGTGCTTAGCATGACTTAGAAGGTCAGATCTAGGTCCCAAGAGCCTACATTTCTGACAAATTCTCAAATGATGGCCATGGCTCAAGTAGTAAGAGGTCCTTGGATGCTGTCCTTAAGTTAAAGTCTTTGTTGTTGTGTTTTGTTTGTTTTTGTTGTTGGTTTTTTTTTAGACAGGGTTTCTCTTGTGTAGCCCTGGCTGTCCTGGAACTCACTCTGTAGACCAGGCTGGCCTCGAACTCAGAAATCTGCCTGCCTCTGCCTCCCAAGTGCTGGGATTAAAGGCGTGCTCCACCACTGCCCGGTTAGAAACACCACTTTTTGATCCCATCCCAGAGCAAGGATGTAAGAAACTGTGGTCCACAGTACCAAACATACTAAAACTCAAGGGTTACTGGTTTGAAGGAACTTCTGTTTAGAAACAGCCTGGCTCACGCGTCAGGGATCTTCCTGGAGCCCTGGATGCTGGCCCTTTCTGAAGGTTCTCTGGTCATTCTATTACGAATTCAGATTTGCACACTCCGGTTTATAACTTACCAGTTTAAGGTCACGCCACATGTATTCTCAGCAGGACCTGGGACCAAGCATGGTGATGCATCTTCTTTTCACTCATTCCTGGTTTATTAAGCATTCTCAGCATGTGACCTGTCCTGACTTCTGTGGAAGGATGTCACACATCCTGTCCCTGTATCTACAGAGGGACAAAGGTGTGTTGGGTGTGACTCACCTCCCTGTGAGTTCAGCTCTTCTCTTCCCTCCTCTTCTTCCCTGCCCTCTCCTCCCCTTCCTTCTATGCTGGTTAATCTTGGTTGTCAAGTTGACTGGACAATCAATTCAATACAAGATGCTAGGCACTCGAGTGAGCAATTTTCTTAGCCAGATTATTCAAAACAGGAAGACCCACCCTAAATGCAGGCTCCACCTTCTGGCAGCCTAGAATAAAAGGCAAGAAAAGGATAATGGTTTTCCCTGTTTGCCCTCATTCTTGCTGGCAACCATTCTATCCTGTTCCTTCACCAAGATTAGAACCAACTCCTTTTGGGCTTCCAAGACACACTGAAGATTAGCAGCTCCTCAGGAATCCTCCAGGCCTCCAACACCAGATTGGTACTGCAGAGACATCCAGCCTCATGGACTGGGCAACCACCAGATTTTTGGACCTTCCAGGGTGGGACAGCCATCATTAGACTTCCTGGACCGTATCCTATACACCAATCTAACAAATTCACACACACACACACACACACACACACACACACACACACACACACACACACCACATACATACACTATTTTTTTCCAAGACAGGGTTCCTCTGTTTCATCCTGACTGTCCTGGAACTCACTCTTCGGACCAGGCTGGCCTTCAATTCAGAAATCCACCTGCCTCCCGAGTGCTGGGATTAAAGTCATGCGCCATCATACCCAGAGAATCCCCTTTTAATATATATCCACTCTACCAGATTTATTCCTTTAGGGAACCCTGACTACTAACTACCCTTTTCCTTCCCTCTCCTCTCTCTTTACTTTTCTTCTCCCCACCTTGGTGAACAGATAGGGGAAACTCTCCTGGAGTGTGCTTTGTTAAGTCATGTCTAGGAGAATATCTAAGAGTTCGTCGGGTAAATGACAAGAAGCCCTTCTACGCCATGAATGGTGCACAAAGCATTCATCAATGACAGCAGGGCAGCTGGATTTGGAAAGGAATTGGTGATGAATTGTGATGGACATTTTGCACAAAGCTGAGGCTTGTGGGTGTCTACATCTTTGGGGAAGAAGATGATTCAATCAGTGACTCTTTTGAGCAGCCTGTAGGACCTTCTGGAAGAGAGAAAACTTGATGTCTGTGTCTTAAACTCTCAGTGATTTTGAAACGAAAGTTTCCTACCCACAGGGATACTGGAGGGTGTGCTTTCAGTGGGTGGGTTAGTACCAACCACCAAATCATCTTGCAAGAGAATTGTCTGAATTGTCTGGCCACGAGTTACTGGGAAGTGATGCTTTCCCATGATGGTAACAGATGATCATGGCCTCACTTCCAACATGACATCCAAAAGCCATCAGCATGGGAACGTAACACCAAAAGCAGCAGGAGCCTAAGACCAGACTGCATGTCTCTGACTCCATTAACAAGGACACTATCTGGAAGATCATAAAGGCAGTGTCCCGGTTCCAGAGCACAGGATAGTGCTCAGGGGTCCAGCGAGTCCCTGTACAGCTATTTGTAGAAGGCAGGACTTAGCTAGTATTTGCCCGAAGTCTCTTTGATCAGAACTGTTTCCTAGCACTTTTTTTTTTTTTATTAGAAAGTCGAAATCTTTAGTTAAGATGTATTTTATTTATATGAGTACACTGTAGCTGTCTTCAGACACACCAGAAGAAGATATCAGATTCCATTACAGATGATTGTGAGCCATCATGTGGTTGCTGGGAATTGAACTCAGGACCTCTGGAAGAGCAGAGGGTGCTCTTAACTGCTGAGCCATCTCTCCAGCCCAGTTTCCTAACACTCCTGAGCTGGGTTTGGGGGTGTGGTCAATGAAAAATGGTTCACTGTGTACTTATTCTAGTGTGCCTAAGACCCTGAGTTCCATGATTGAACACAAGAGGGGTTGATCTATGGTTTAGCTATTGGTATAGCTAAAAAGATGAATTGCGTTAATGCCACTCTTCTTTTTGGGGGGATAAAACAAGAGTAATAATAATAATAATAATAATAATAATAATAGTAATAGTAATAATAATAATAATAATAATAATAATAATAATAATAATAATAAGAAGAAGAAGAAGAAGAAGAAGAAGAAGAAGAAGAAGAAGAAGAAGAGGAGGGAAGACACTATCTATAGACCGGCAAGCATGAGGACCCTAGTTCCATTGCAAGTGCACATGTACAAATGTAGGCATGGTGGGGCTTATGTGAAAAATCAGTGCTGAGCAGGTAAAGACAGAGGACACCTGGCCAGGCTAGCCCAACCCTGTCTCAAAAAACAAGGAGTACAGCTCCTGGGAAACAATTTCACAAGCACACACGCATATGCACACACACGCATATGCACACACGCGCCGGCACACGCACTTGCGTGCATCCGCGCGCGCAGGCGGACACACACACATACACACACACACACACACACACACACACACACACACACACACACACACGGGGTGGTGATGGCTTGGTTCTGAGTAAGGAAAACAGCATCTGGAAGAACACTGCCAAGTAGAGGCAAGGCCCATGCCACGAGAAAGAGAAGTTGATGGGGACCTAGAAACAGGAAAGTGGACCAAGGTACAGACAGAGCAGGACTGCTTGAGGGGACCTCTGCAAAGCACAGTCCCTCAGACCTTTCGGGGCTGCAACCCATCTCTAGTTTGTGCAGAAGACATGGGGTTAGTCTTCTGTGGACCACTGCAAAGCCGGAGAAGAGAATTTCCCAGGAGCAGCTGATCCAGCTGCAGCGACGCTGTGGAAGCCGGGACAGTGAGTGTTTTGAGAAGCAAAATGGAATTCAAAACCATTTCAGATAAGGAATGGATTGACTTTAGTCATCAGAAACCTAAGACTGACCAAAGCCGTCAGAAATCCGAGACTGACCAAAGCGAAAACTCGTCCTGCAGGTGCCAAGCCAAGAAGTCATGGTTGAAAGCACAAGCAAGATCTGAGATCATAAGAACTGAGAAGGAACTGGAGGACACCTCAGTGGGTAAACTGCTTGTCGCACAAGCCTGAGGACCTGAGTTCGGATGCTGGAGACCATGTAAGGGTTGGGTGTGTGGGAAGCTGTCTGCAATCCCATTGCTGGGAGGTGGAGACAAAAAGATATAAAGGGAAACCCTGTCTCAAAGGAAAAAAAAAAAAAAAGGTGGAATGCAATTGATGAAGACTCCTCACGCCCCCAGGGGCGAGCGGAGAAGAGACAGAAATATCTGCAAAGGAAGTTAAGATTCGCTGGAGGGTCTATGCGAGGAAGAGCGATCTGTGGTTCGCAGCAGCTCCTAAGCGCGACAACTCGCCTGCAGTCCCGGTTTTTGCAGATTCGGGACCTTGCTCTGCAGAGCGGCTGCAGGGAGCAGCAGCAGCCTGGTTGCAGCTGTCACCCACGGGTGACCGGACGACGTCCTCGCGGGCGGCAGAGGCCGAGCCTGGGACTACACTTCCCAGTGTGCCAGGCGGGCGGGGCGCGGCGGGGAGGGCGCAGGCTCCTTCTCAGCAAGCGAAGGCGGAAACAAAAGAGCCCGGCGCCGCCGCCCGCACACTCGCGCACCGCGCCCGGGCGCACACGGAGCAGCCCCGCGAGGCGGCAGCCCGGGACCCGCGGACCGGCCGCAGCCCCAGCCGCCTGCCCCATGGCGCTGAAGCGGATCCAGAAAGTGAGTGGCTGCCAGGACCGGCCTGGGTGTCCCCGAGAGGTCCCCATGAATCCGGGGCGCACGGCGTGGGAGGGGCGCGGGCACTGGGGAGGCCGGGGTGCCGATCGGCCCGCACAGGTGAGGCATGCAACCGCAGGGTCCCGGTGCTTGGGACCCAGGGCGATCCGATCCGGTCGTGCCCTTTCCAGGCTGAGCCTAGAAACCCGGGTGCGGATGCCCGTGGGGTGGCCAGATTGTCCCGGGGTGTGTGCATCCCCGCTGGGCCGGGGCTTGCTCTGCAACGGGCAGCCTGCGTCCCTTATCACGCCGTGCGTCCACACAGTGTCCCCGGAGCCCTCCTTCCTGTGTTCGCACCCCGGGCTCCCCTGGAGGACAGGGGAGGTGTGGTGGGCCTACGGCCTTTATTCACAGAGTGTGGGGCTGGGTCTTTCTGGGCTCTGCAGTCGGCTAGTGCTCAGTGGGAGGAAAGGGCTGGAAAAAATGGGATTGGGGCCGAGGAGCCAACAAAAAGCTTTTGCCCCTGCTATTTTGGTGGTTCTGCATGCAGCTGCCACTTCAGGTCACATAGCTGTACTGAGAACATAGTTGCTGATACACAGCAAGATGACCTCCTGGCTGTGATTCATGGCGAGGCAAGCCAAGCAGGTTGTTGGTTTTGTTTGTTTGTCTTTTACACCCTCATGATAAACTTAGATGTTGAGTTGAAGACACAACACTAAGCACCACAAATTAAATTGTTTGGATGCTTTGATGCGTTAGTAGAGAATGAGGAAGACAATCGAAGGGTCGGTCAGTCAACACATAGGATCTGTCCCAACCCTCTCTTTGTATTCTTTACCGCACCCATTTCTCTTGTTGGTCTGTCCCCTGATTCAAGTGTCTTTTAACATTTTACAGAGGCAGTCTTTGCTTCTGGGAACGTGGTGTTTGAGAACGCTTTGGAAGCAAATGCGCCAACAGTGGATAATGTGTTTGGTAATTGATTTCACAAGAAATGGATGGCTCCCCAAACGTTTTATCAACCTTTCCAGCTATACTTGACTGCAAATGTTCTGAGTTAGACTGCTAGTAAACAGGCATCTTTCGGTACAGAGGACAGCAACTTTTACACGCAGCCAAATTTTGGGTTCTTTTTTGGTACAAACATTAGCTGTGTAGATCGTCGATGTTCTTTGTACCGCTGAAGGTCAACTCCGTATAAAATGTAAGATCAGCGTTTATTAAATAATGACGTTTTCTCGTTTGAAGAAAACGCGGCTGCACCTTATTTTTAACCACATAAACAGGACTAATTTTGAAGCTGCAGTCGTCATTACCGTGTTGACTTCTGCACACCAATGTACTGTTGGTTTCCATTTGTAAGTTTTCAAACTTTGCTTCCTTTCATGATGGTGAGGCATTTCCATGTGGCTTTGCGCTCTCTCTCTCTCTCTCTCTCTCTCTCTCTCTCTCTCACACACACACACACACACACACACACACACACACACACACGGAACTCTTAGATGCCATAGGAGTTACCTATAGTGTACATCCATTCAGAGAAACAAGACATTATTGTATGTGTAGGCTTGATGTGTCTTGTTGCTCATGCTAAGCCCACATATTTGACTTACGTTAGTATGGCAAATGGCCACATCTTTTTTTTTCCTTTTCTTTCTTTCTTTGTTTCTTTTTCTTTTTCTTTTTTCTTTTTTCTTTTTTTTTTAGTAGATATTGTGTGTTAAACAGAGTTGTCTACTTTGAAGATAATGTTAAGTACAACTGATGGAAATCTGTGACAACTGGTATTTTGGAGAAGACATGGGAGGTCATATGATTCTATGTTCCTGTCATTGACTGCCACAAATCATATCAGTCATACATGTCAGCCACCCCTTCACCCCCAACTGTTTCTACCGTCTTCTTTCCTCACCTGTCATCTTGCTTAGAACCAAGTCCGGGTTGAACAGGCTGCCTCATGAGCTGCTACAGCGGCCTCTGACATGCTGTGTTCCGATTCTCATTTGAATCTTGTTCAAATGGCCTTTTAGAAAAACAGATTTATTTTTAGTGTGTGTATCTGTGAGTACATGTCACACGTGTGGGGTGGCCACAGAGGCTAGAAGAGGGAAGAGAGGACATCAGGTATCCTGATGCCAGAGCTATAGGCGGTTGTGATGTGAGCTGTCTAATGTGGGTGCTGGGAATTGAACCTGGGTCTTCTGGAGGATTAGTAAATGTTCTTCACTGCTGAGCCATCTCTCAAGCCCCCTAGCCTTCTTTTTTTTTTTTTTTTTTTTTTTAGTATATTTTAAGGCAAGCAGATAATTTCAGGCCACTGGGCAGTGCTATTTCTTTACCTAAAGTATCAGGCCTTGAAGCTCATGGAATCCCAGATTTGCAGTGGCGTAGCCGGGAGTGCAGGTAGAGAGACAGACTCTAGGGCAGGGAGCAGAGTCACTACAGGGCCCAGGGTTGCCAGTGGAAAAATGCTGAACCTCAAGTTTGAGGTAGAGTTAACATGGAAAGGTCAAAAGCCCTGATGTTCTCCTCTGCGCTCTCTCTCTCTCTCTCTCTCTCTCTCTCTCTCTCTCTCTCTGGTTTTTTCGAGACAGGGTTTCTCTGTGTAGCCCTGGCTGTCCTGAAACTCACTCTGTAGACCAGGCTGGCCTCGAACTCAGAAATCCGCCTGCCTCTGCCTCCCAAGTGCTGGGATTAAAGGCATGCGCCACCCCTGCCCGGCTTCCTCTGTTCTCTTTATCCAAAAAGGGAACCTGAGGCTGGAGTCAAGACGAGTTTTGCCTAGGCTTAATCTCTTGAGAAGCGATTTGGCACGTTTGAGAATAATGTTCACAGCTTCTCGTTTCTCCACCTATGAAAAGAACAAAAATGTTGGATTAAAACTGTCTCTCTCCAAATCGTGTGGACATAGGCGCTTCACACAGATCCCCTTGCTGGAGTTGACTAAAGGATTTAATGCTCTAATTTAGACACCGTGTGCCAGTTCTGCATTTCAGCTCATAAATTTACACACCCGTGGCCTATTTTTAGACATAGAGAAAGATGTTATTACAGCCGCCTAAATCACTGAAGGGATAAAGTTTGAGCAAAATCTGAGGGGAGAAGCCTGCGGTGGATTTGACAAAAGAGAGCAGCTTTCAATCGGGTGTCTATTGTTAGTTGTTTTCTAGGTGTTTCTTTGGCGAACACTGTTTTTCAGTCCTCAGTTCACTTTGCTTTGAAGAAAAAAAAATCACTTTTTTTAAACGATAAATGTTACAATACAGTACTGAACACTTTGAGACCTAAGAGAGAAAGAACCCTAATGCAGCTGTCATCAACATCGTGGTCTCTCTCCCTTTGTGTTTACTTTCCAGGAGGAATTTTAGGTAATAGTCATGATACATGGTATGTGCTAGACCTCAGCCTTTTTTTTTTTTTTTTTGGTCTGTCTTCTGAAGAGTGAGACAAAAGGCTTTTCTTTCACAAATATTGTGACACAGATAATTGTCCTTCCCTGTACAGTGTTCTGTCCCAAAATGAAACATTTGGGGCTGGGAATGTGGCTCAGTGCTAAAATACACACCTACTGCTTTCAGGGCTCCAGGTTCAACTGCCAGCACCACAAGAATAAATAAGTCACCTGCGGATCCAAAAATTGAATATTTGGCTTTTTAATAATTAATCTAAATTGCGTGCATGAAGGTGAATTAAAATGCAGTTTTTGTAAGTGTTTTGAGCTGCTCTGATTTTGATTCGTATGATTCTGAATCACGGTGTCCCTGCTGGTCTAGGAAACAACTGTATCTCAAGCAGCCAGATCCTCTGTGCCTGTGTTATCAAGGGCAAGAGAGGGTCCAGGTTTTGTTCCTGGCTCTGTGACTGACGTCAGTTTTCGTACCCATACATGTCTCAAAGGATGGCCACCACCACCATGTGCAGTGGTTGCTCTGCCTAACACCATGCCAAAAGCTTACCCTTCGTGAGTTGTTTAATCCTTCGTGAGGCCGTAGAGCTAGAAACAATCTTATTCCCATTCTGCAGACAATGAAACAAAGGCACAGAGATGTTAACTGGGATTCACAGGATCACATGTCTGGAAATGGTTAGGGTTCCGAGTGGGACAGTCTGCCCAGAGACGGAAGCACAGGCTTCTTCCTCCATCACTGGACCTTTATGCTGTTGGGTGTTTGTTTGTTTGTTTTTGTTTTTAACGGAAAGATGTGAAGTCAGGGGGCTGGGGGTTTAGCTCACATGGTAAAGTGCTCACCCGACATGCACACATCCCTAGCATGGTGACTCTGTTATCCCAGCACTCAAGAGACGGGGTTGGGAAGGATCAGTTCAGGGTTGTCCTCAATTTCATACTGAGCTGGAGGCCAGCCTGAACTATAAGGACCCTATCTCCAAGACA
This sequence comes from Uromys caudimaculatus, assembly GCA_028551405.1. Classification (NCBI taxonomy): domain Eukaryota; kingdom Metazoa; phylum Chordata; class Mammalia; order Rodentia; family Muridae; genus Uromys; species Uromys caudimaculatus. Next base: position 33,182,494 of record CM052720.1, on the reverse strand, counting down.
AGCACATAAGAAAGATTTAAGTCAGACGAATTTATGGAGAGAATGCTCAGTGTGATGATGTTCAGACCTGTAATTAGGACTCTTCCGTGTTTAATTGCCACCACAGCTCAGCTCTGAGTGATGCTCGGTTACCCTGCTCCTCAGAGATGACCCTCGTCACTAAACCCTGGAGAATAACAGCCTCATTCATCTCCCCATTCCCCTGGAAACGTCGACTCCTCCAGAGGGATTCAGAAAAACAACTGCTTGGGGTTCTTTAGATAGTCTGATGGTTATCATTTTATTGTGGAATTTTCATTTGCCATAATTATGAATTGGTCTGATTGTTAAAGTGCCTGTCATGGCTTTGAGTAGTAATTCACATTAGAAGATCAAATGCAAGGTTACAGAAGGAGGGAGATTGCCTCAAAGAAAACACACAGAACCCAGTATCTTTATTATTTGTAGATGATCAGTTTGCCTCAAGAGGAGAGGAAGAATCCATAGTGGGAATTTTCCTGTTCTTAAACCCCTGTAATTAAACTCAGTCTTTTGTCCCTGTCTGTACTTTTTTTTTTCTTTACAATAACAAAGGTGCAGGAAGATGAGATAATGTATCATAGCTGAAATGTTCTGAGACCCCTTCTCTGAGGAGATAAATAGCATAGACTTAGATGAGACTGTTGACATCTGTTCACAGGAGCCAGACACATAAAGGTCAAAGGATGGATATAGATTGCCTCCAGAAAGCCAGGAGCAGGCCTACCCCTTCAGCTCCCTGAAGTACACAAAAAGCATTGGGGCCTGTATTTTCATTCAGTGTTGCTGATCAAAAGCGATACAAGGAAGCTAACAGTTGCTTAACAATATGTTGGTCCCCACCCCCTTTTAAATATTGGAGGAAATGATATTTTATTGAAAACAGGTATTAAGTGACTTGACCCTTCTCTTGCTCGTTAAAGTCCTGGAGTAGCATTGGGTTGTACATTAGGCCTGGCTTTGTAATTTGGAGGCCACCTAGCAGAGAACATCGGTGGGGCAATGCAGACTCGCTTCATCTGTGTGATGTGATCGCCCAAGAAGCTGAGATCATGTGCATTTAGTTTGCTTCTGGTTCAGCTTCACACAGATAGCATAAGGGTCTTCCACATACGATTCTCCTTGGGGTGGAGAGGAAGCAGTGTGCGGTCTAGAAGCACAGGATCTCGCTGTCCTGCCTCTTCCTGGGTATCTTTGCCAGTCACTCTTTCTGATCTGTGTATGTTGCTTATCTTAAGGGGTACCATATTGGGAAGGCTCTCGGGTTTAAAGTATCCCCCTCAAAGGACTATCTTTCCACTGTAAACTTGTTCAGATACCCCCCTCTTTGTGTGTGTGTGTGTGTGTGTGTGTGTGTGTGTGCGCGCGCGCCATGCTTAGGGTGGCTACTTTCCATTTGTGCCATAGAGTTTGGGAATACATAGCTGGGTGGTGCTGCAGAGAACTATGTATATGTGAGTACCAAGTCATGATGTTAAAGCCTGTTTCTTAAGGGATACAGCTGAACGTTTTGAAAATCACTAACTAATGTGACCAAACGAGGCAACTCTCCCAGGAAGCCCTGCCCTTGGGTATATATACTATCTCTCCCTTACCACCTGAGCTTAAATCTCTGTTAAAATCTTTACTTCAATTCCAACTAGGCATAAAACAGGGCCCGCCTGTCACCCACACACAAGAGAAAATGTTCTGAGCTTAGACACATTTCCAGTTGATACAAAGTGTCGGAACTCAGACTCTCATTGTTTTTTTGCCTCAATTAGCAACAAAGTATATAGTCAGTGATATCACTCCATAGTGTTCAAGAGTAGCACCTTGATTATTTTAGTTCTTGTTACTTTGAGACAGATTCTGTATAGCCCGCCTCAAACCCATGTTGTTTCTGCTTTAGCCTCTTGAATGTTGGGATCTGTTGGTGTGCAATACCGTGCCCAGTTTAAGATGGATTTTTTCAAACATAAACAATTATTAAGGGCCTACTCTTATCCAATTATTAAGAAGGGAACTCTGGGGCTGGAGAGATAGGGCTCGGCCGTTAAGAACACTAACTGTTCTTCCAGAGGTCCTGAGTTCAATTCCCAGCAACCATCATGGTGGCTCACAACTATCTGTAATGGGATCTGATGCCCTCTTCTGGTGTGTCTGAAGACAGCTACAGTGTACTCATTTGTTTTGTTTGTTTGTTTGTTTTTGTTTTGTTTTTCGAGACAGGGTTTCTCTGTGTAGCCCTGGCTGTCCTGGAACTCACTCTGTAGACCAGGCTGGCCTCGAACTCAGCAGTGTACTCATATACATAAAAAATAAATTAAAAATAATTAGAAGAAGGAGGGGGGGAACTCTGAGGGCTGGAGAAAGAGAGATGGCTCAAAGTGTGGCTCTTATTCCAGAGGACAGAATTTGGTTCCCAGCATCCATATCCTGTCTAGAGGTTTACAAGTGCCTGCAACTCCAGCCCTAAGGGATCTTATGCCCTCTTCTGGTCTCTACAGGAAACCCCACGCGTGTGCATATACACAGAGAAATAAAAATAAAATTAAGACTTTAAAAAAGAATAGAGCTGTGAAAGGTAATATTTAATAACAAGTACTTGGTGGTTATGTTCATGTTTTACGCACATTTAGAAAATAGGTTTTCTCTCTTTTTTGATTTTTTTTCCCTGAAACACCATTTCTCTTGGTTAAAATGAACTAAATGGTAAGTTTTGATAATGGAGCAATCAAAAGGCAGTATAGGGGCTGGAGAGATGGCTCAGTGGTTATTGCACTGGAGGCTCTTCCCGAGGACACTGGTTTGATTCCCATACCTACATACTGCCTCACAACTGTCTACGACTCCAGTTCCAGGGAACCTGACACCCTCCACGACCTCCAGATATGTTGCCATTCAGTCAAACAAAACACCCATGCATACAAAATAATAAAAGAAAACTCGTTTAAAGAAAATCAACCATTTAAGACAAGCAAGTAAGATTAAGTGGGGAGAGGTATTATGTAGCATATTCCTTATGTCTAGAGTCCGCCATGCGTTTTGTGAAGTGTGCAGTCATGTCCTGTCGTGTTTTTCTTGGTTCTGAGAGTGTCTTTGAACACAAATATTTCTCAAAGCTTATGAAGTAGTGTCATTTCAAACCTTTTGTGGGCTCCAAAGCGAGAGAGAGAGAGAGAGAGAGAGAGAGAGAGAATCCCTTTTCATCTGCCTACTCTTGTGTGTTGTTTCTCTTAAGCACATAGCCTTGCTTCAGCATAGGGGTATCATGGAGAGCAGAGCACACCAGTTGTCATGGTCTTGGGGTTAGTGGATCGGGGTGAGAAGAGTGCTGGACTGGAGGTCAGACAATCTGAACCTTGGTTCTAGGTTTACCATTTGACCTTGGCCAGGAAAGCCCGATCTAGAAACCCAATGAGTGAATTCAAGCATCTCAGTGGTCCCTACTGTGCATATGTGCACTGCATCCATTATACATATGCGTGTTCGTGCGTGTGTATACATGAGAGCAACCTCTAATTCTCTTCCCTTCTATGATAGGGGATCAAACCCACGTGCGATGCAAAGGCCTCTACCACTGAGCAATATCCAGAGCTTCCCTTTTATAATTTCAAGCAAACTTAAATGTCATTTGCATTTTATTTTGTTTCAGCAAATATCTGAACTTGTCGCAAAAGTTAAAAAATAAAATTGAGCGGTGTGCTCTACAGCCACATGAGATAAATTCTGATGTCTTTGAGATAGAAGAAATTTTCAATGTTGGCATCATAATGTATAATAAACTGTTAGTGGGTCCTCTGATTAGAGATCAATTATTTGCCATGCAAATAAGTGTTTCTATGGCAGACTGGTACTGTAATGTGTTTTTTCTAATTCTGTTTGGCTTCTATCTCTTTGACAGGTGTCTTGTCCTTTAAGGGTTGTTTTATCTGGGGAATTAGAGAGAGCGGCTTTACATAGCTGCCTCATCTGCAGAGTTTTAGGGACCCCAAGTGATACATTTGTAGAATACCTTCTGATACAAGGTATACTAAATGAGCGAGGAGATTTGGGGAAAGTAGTTACACTTAGTGATAAGGGCAAGATGAAAACTGTAACTATAAATAGATAGATGTAGGGAAATGCCACAAGGAAAAAACAATGTATCTATGCCCGAAGGAGGTGACAGACAGGGAGGGCAAATTTATTTGGAGGAAATCAGGAGCTCTTCAGTGGAAAAGATGGATGTAGATCTGAAGGAGGGTGAAAGGCATTGGGACTCCCTATTTGTACAGAAAACTATAGAACTCAGGACACTAGACTTGACTAATTTGGAGGAGATAACCATGCCTTTTGGGAAGCATCGATAGGGTAGAATGTGCGACCTTGGTGAATGGAGGATCTGGAAGGGCCATGCTGAGAATTGTCTGTTCAATGCAGAGCCTGTCTGGTGAAGCCATGAAACGTCTCCTAATCTGGGGCGGGCTGGGATGGATGCAATGTCATTCTCTGTGCGCAGTGTTATTCTGATGAATGTCCTAAACAAAGGCAGGCAAGGGATTCTGGGAATACAGTAGGGACCCATTGAGGGTGAGAGAAACTGCTAATTAAATGATATTTAAGGTAAGACCTGAAGATAAAAGATGAGGTTGGTAAAATTAATGGCAAGAAGAGGAGAGAGAGAGAGAGAGAGAGAGAGAGAGAGAGAGAGAGAGAGAATATGAATGTGTGTGTAAGTTGAAGAAGATTCCTAACAGGAAGCCGTGTTGAACAATACAGTACAGGCCAGATATAATATTTTGGAAAATTGAAAGTCATCTTAAGTAGGGCAAACATGTCTCTCTCTCTCTCTCTCTCTCTCTCTCTCTCTCTCTCTCTCTCTCTCTCCTAGGCCTAGCTATGTAGTCTCAGTCTGCCTTAAAGTTCCTGTGTAGCTCAGGCCAGCTTCGAACCCGTGATTCTCGGTATTCTGAGTTCTGAGAACCACCATCAGCGTATACCACCATCCCAGCTTTAAACCTTACTTTACAATGGATGGCCTGACACGCGTGGTGTCCTGTGGACACATTGGCATCAGCAGCGTGTTAGGTGGAGAAACCCAAAGAGCTGTTCACATTCAAGTGTTTTCAACTGGGTCCAAGCCAGGGCAATGGCAGGGGGGCATGAAGTGGGAAGGTGAGAACACTGAAGGGCTCTCTGGAGTTGCTCTGACCCAAACACCCCTGCCCCTTGCTTGGCCCTTCAAGTTCAGTCTTCAAGATTGTCTGGCTTCGAGTCTCTTCAGCCATCCAGTGCGCACCTGGATGCTTTAGTGAGATCTGTCTGACTCCTTATTCTGATAGGTCTCTGCTTAGAGTCAACAGACACCTTTACCCTGTGGGCCTTCACTGGCTTGTATGCAGATACCTTCAAGAACCCTCTGGGGAGGGATAAGGACCAGGGAGAATCAGAACACTTTGGTGTACTTATTAGTGAGGGGGTTTGGGACGTTGGGGTAGGCAGGAAGGGAAGGAGTCAGATGACCAAAGCTAGAGTTTAGGTCACTGGCATGAATAAATGCATTTTATCTTCAAAACTTCCTGAAACAGATTAATATATAGCTTGGATTTGTCCAAAGTATATTTTACATAGTTTGGATTTGTCTAAAGTGTATTTTATGTAATTCCTCAGCCGGAACTATATATGCAATTATATGTATATATAAAAGTAACTGAGGGCCTTCTATTTCAAAGGATGCTACAAGGCTGGGATCGTTCAGTGGGTAAAGCATTTGACACCCAAAAGTGCGGACCCCTGAGTTAGAATTCACGAAAGCCACATAAAGCCAGGTACGGGAGCATGCGTGTGAAATCCTATACTCCTAGCACTCCTATGCTGAGGTGGAGACAGGACAACCCCTGGAAGCTTGCAAGTCAGCTAGCCTGGTGTCCACAGAGGCCCTATTTCAAACAAGGTGGCAGATAAGGACCTGTGTGAGGTTGTGCTCTGATCTGTACATACCCTCCATGGTACACAGACGCCTACAGTCATACACATGGATGTGCACACGCACAGACATACACATGCACTCAGTGAAAAAATCAAATACGGGCTGTTTGGAATTAGACACAAAATAACAATTGGGGAACGCAGCCATTGCAGCTACTCGGAAGTCTAGAAAAGTGGATTCTGAGATGGCACATTGGGTAGAAAATACTCCCTATCCTTACCTCCAAATTTTATTCTAAATTGGACTTTGGTCCTGAGGGTCACTGCTTTCTTTACCCGCCTCCTGCCCCTGTGGATTTTGTCTGTATTCTCTCTTTGGAAAGCTGCCTTGGGCTACTTGACTTAGTGGGGCAAGTGCCTGCTCTCCATAAGAGTGGGAACCAGAGTGTCCATATAAGAATCTGAGTGCGCACGTAATCTCAGTTCTGGGGAGGCAGGCAGATTCACTGGGCTCACTGGCCTGCTTGCCTAAATTACTTTGCAGGTTCTAGGCCTATGAGAAACGGCTGTTTTAAAACATACACACACACACACACACACACACACACACACACACACACACACACACCAAGCAGGGTCTCTGAGATGGCTTAGTGGGTAAAGCAGTTGCCGTACAAGTCTGACGACCTGGGTTTGATCGATGGAGGAAAGCCAGATGTGGTAGCACACATCTGTACTCCTAGTGCTCCTATGGCAAGATCGAAGAGTCGGCAGAATCTCCTAGAAGCTCCCAGGTCTGCCAACCTGGTACAAGCAGAAACAGCAGTAGAGACTTGCCTCAGTGAGGAAGAGCATCAGCCCCAAGAGTCGGCCTCTTCTGCCCATGTGCGCATAACGATATACTCATACGTATGTTCACACATGTACAGACACCACACATGTAAATGTACACACTCGGAAGAAGAGAGTTGGCCTTTTACATCATTGTGTGCGTAACAGTAGGATGCTCACACATGTGTATACATCACACACATAGACGTGTACACGCACACACACTAATGGTTAGTAAAAACTGAAAAACAAGGTGAACTACTTGAGGAGGTTAACCTATGGCTTCCTCGTGGACCTGAGTCCCAAACATACTTAGGCCTACAGTTACAGACCCCTGCTAAAAGCAGCCTTTGACAGACATCCCTGATGTAGGAAGCAGCCAGGACCAGCCTGTTGAAGTGAGTTTGGCTCCTATAATTGAATGTCAGCATTTTGAAATCTTCTTAGGAAGAAACCATGGGGTATAAAATCAAGATGTCCTTTAACTCAAATGCATAGAGAGGACCTGTGTCAGGAGACACTTTGGACTGACATCTCTCCATCAAAAGAGCTCTAGTCTACCAGGTGAGGATATCAGCGTGTGGACTATAAGCCCATAAAATGGTTATTTACAGACAAACCAAATGTAGCTCATATGTCCCTTAAGAGGCAACACCAAATTAGGGACCAAGGAGATACGGTCCAGTAAGGGTCATTGGCTCGTTTGGGGTTTTGAGGTAGAAGTGTTTTACCCTATTAATTAATTGCTGGTGAAGCCAGGGGGGTTGAAATAATGCTTTCCTGTGCTTGGCCCTAGATAATTTAAATTTGAGGCCATCAATCAGTCCTTGTATGTAACCGAGTGCTGCCAGCTGGATGCAACCATCACGGAGTGTATTGTCTCATCCGCAGGTTCCGACCTTCTGCCTCTTACAGCTAGACAACCACAACAGCATTTTCCAGTGTGCTCAGCATCAGTTCTGCACAAATATTTACTGCACGACGTCATATTAAACCTTAGGGTAAACAAGGCCGCTCTGGCTCGCCCTTCCCCTCTACTGATGCTGATGAAGGAGCCAGGAGATGGACACAGGCTCCTTCTCTCCAGTGCCTGCTTCCCTTCCATGTATTTGTTTGCTTTCTTTGAATTAGGCGGGCCTTGTCTACTTTTAGACATTAAGTCCCTAGAGGCAGGGGCTGTGTCCTGGTTGGTTTTGTGGAGAACACTTAGCATATTGTGGGGGTGTGTTATAAACACGCCATCTGTGCCCATTTAAATTCAGTCGAGGCCTCCCAATGCTTCTCTTTGTAACTTGCTGATTATAGAAGTCTGCACTGAAATAGACATGCTTAGCCGAAGAAGGCTCTAGAAATCCTTTAAGTAAGGACACATTTTTTCAGCCTTACTAGGTTTTTGGGTTTTTTGTTTGTCTGTTTGTTTTTGTTATTTTGGATGCTGTTGTTTGGTTGGTTGGTTAGTTGGGTTTTGTTGTTGTTATTGTTGTTTTGGTTCTTGTCAAGCTATAAGGACATTGGTCTGTAACCTATTAATAGCTTGCACTCTGAAATTTAGATACCCCCTACTGCACGTCCGTCACATGAACTTAGAAAATTGCTTCTTTGGCAGAGACCCCTTTCCTCTCGGGAGTGTTTTCATCCGTGTTGATGGTGTTTATTCATCGGTTGATCTATATTCAGATATAGAGGGTTAGCTTCTTTTAAGCGTTGTCTCAGATGTGAGGAAACCTATCCCATCAACAGTCCATTTCACCTTTGGAGTTCTGGAATGACACTGAACTGCGTGTCTACAAGGCATGCGCATTTTCGCCCAGTGAGCTCGCCTCGGTGTAACTGATGTCATTTTTTAACAGCCGCCCTTCACATGATGCAAGCTCCATGCATCCTTGTTTTTAATTTCATGTTATTCATTAAGGAAAGCCTCATTTAAAAAGTTACAGTGTCGGGCTGCAGAGATGGTAGAGTGTTTCAGAGCACTTGCTGTTCTTGCAGAGGACCCAAGTTGGAGTCTCTCTCTCTCTCTCTCTTGCACTCTTGCTCTCTCTCTCTGACACACTCACTCACTCACTCACACACACACACACCATTAAAATAATTTTTAAAGTAACAGTGTAAACTTCTGGTGAACTACAAAATACATGGGCACAGCACACAGAACAAGTGAAGGATTTTTACAAAATGAAGACCGTTGTGAACCTAACACTCAAGAAGTCCATCACAGGAGCCCCAGAGGCATCTCTCCCTAGCTCTACCCACCCTCGGGCAAGCTGATGGTTTTGAACTGCCCTTAAAATGGAACCTATGAGTGTCTCCTTTTGTCTGGTGTCTCCTGTATACTGTTGAAGACCTTTACCTGAACTGTTTCATGGAGCTCAAGATCCTTCACTGACACTGCCTCAAGACACTGCAAGCTCTGCTGCTGTTGGTGGGCATTCAGCTTGTCCTCAGTTTGGGGCTATTGCCAATGAGGGCCCTAAGATGAACCTATATGTGTCAGGTGTGTATATGACAGCAGGACCACTTCGTGGCACACTAACTATATCTGGGCTTACATGTTGCTTCTTACCAGTTTCCTGTGTGCACAGACCAAGGGTCCCACTTGCTTCACGTTTCCCCACATGGATACTTTTCTTCTTTGTCTTCTTAGCCATTCCAGCGAGTATGCTGGAGTAGCATTTGATTCTAATTTACATATCCTTGGTGAACCTGGGCCCGTTTTATGCGTGTGTGCATGCGTGTGTTTATATGTAGATGTTTGCACATGGGGATCACAGGTTGACAACCTGGTTTCTCTACTTTTTCTGTTTATTGATTCTTTGTTTCTTTGTCCGTCCATCCTCCGTCTGTCTTTCCTTCCTTCCTTCCTTCCTTCCTTCCTTCCTTCCTTCCTTTCTTCTTTTTTCTTTCTTTTTGATACAATGTAGTGCTTGGCTGGCCTGGAACTGGAACTCACAGAGAGCCACCTGCCTCTGCCTCCCAGTGCGGAGATTAAAAGCATGTACCACCTTGCTGGTGCACTCCTTTCTTCTTGGAGACTAGGTCTCTCACTGAATCTGTAGCTTGCTGATTCAGCTAGGCCGGCTGGCCAGTGAGCCCCATGGGTCCTTTGTCTCTGCCTTCCCAGCACTAGAATTTCAAGTGGGTCTTGCTGTGCCCAGCTTTGATGCGAGTGCCAGGTGTACAACACTTTAAGTGTTAGCATTGTATGCACAGGCACTTTGCATCAATTAAGGTATCCCTACCTTGTTCCTTAGTAAGCCCCTTTACTGTCCCAGAAAGAAGTCCTGAACTTTGAGGATCACATCCCTAAGGTCACCCTGAGACTAGTTTGGCTCTTAAGTAGGTTTCCTGGTTGGCTTGGCTGTTCACACTTCTAAGAATTCAGGACCTCCTCCCTATCCTTTTGGACCACGTCTTGTGAAGACACCTTTTTTTTTCTCCCTGCAAATGTGGACGTTCACTTTGAATTCCGTGCCTCAGGCAATTACCACGAAACACACCTCCCTAGTGACCTGAGAGGGTTTGACCACCATTTGGTCTTTAAGTCGGAGATAAAATGACAGAATCTGAATTGTGTGTGTCAGGGCAGAGTGTGTGTGGAAAGACCCTTTGAACTTTTATAATTAGCCCGGGTGGTTAAACTGGGCAGGGAATACATTCTTGTGAGATCTCCGTCCACACCACAGACCACAGCCCTTCTGGTCATCTTACATACCATGTACTAGACACCTTTGCCAGATATCTCATTGGTTGATAGCCTCTTGGCATTCATTTTCACATGCCATGATGTTTAGTGATGAATTATGACAAAGGGCTCTCCAAGTTAAGGGACCTAGACGGTTTTCAAGTAACTACTATGCCTTTTACTTCAAGCAACCCACGTACCTGTCAGGGGAGTGAGAGGTGTTTATTTGTTTGCTAAGTCTATTCATCCTCCATTTCTTCTGAAATTTGACGGAAACGTGACTCAAATTATACTTAAAAACATCTATGTGTGGGAAGCACCCTGCCAGGTGTTGTAAAGGAACGCAGGACAAGAGGGAGTGAAGGTCTTGATTTCCAAATGAAAATAAAAACATTCCAACACTCCAAATTGGACAAGGTGCACACACCTGTAATCCCAGAGCTGTGGAGGTGGAGGCAGGGGAGTGGCAAATATGAGGCCAATTTGTTTCCCTAGTGAGACCCTCTCTTGGAATACAAATGAAAATAAAAAGTAAAAGACATTCTAAGGGGAAATCAGCATTAGGAATCTATTACAGGTGCCCAACACTAAGCTGTGTGCTTTTCTTGAACTCTAGAGTTCAAGGTCACCAGGGATGTCTCCACATTGCAGGCTGTGTGTGCACTTGGGACTCGGAGGGGTATTACATTCTTAGGGCTACACAGCTACTAGTAAAGGGCAGCAGATTTGACTCCGAAGCTTTTACTTCTAAAAATGGTCTTTGAGGCTGCGGAGACTGCTCGGGTTAAGAGGACTGGGTGCTCTTGCAGAGGACCCAGATTTGATTTCTAGCGCTCACGTGGCGGCTTATAACGTTCTGTGATTCCATTTCCGGAGGATCTCATGCTGTCTTCTGTGGACACCTGCACTCATGTGCCCATGTTCCTCCATACAGACAGACAGACAGATAGACAGACAGACAGACACACACAAATATAAAGTAAACCTTTAAAAATCATGGCCTTTGAGGGTTTAGCTCAGTGGTTGCCCAGGTGACACAAGACTTGGGTTCAACACCCAGAACATTCATTAATTAATTTGAAATACTTTTAATATTCCAGAAAGATTTCAGCACAGTCTAAGCAGCTGATACACACTCTTCCCCTGATGCCCACAGCTTATTTAAACCATAGTGTAGTTACGTTCATGAGGAACATAGCTTAGGAAGTTAGCTTCCTGGGCTCCCCCACTTGGCCCTTTCCTTGTTCTAGGATTGAACTGTCTGCAATCTCACACTGGATTTGCTTGCCTGGTCTTTTGCTTATCTACCCTACAGTCCGTGACAGTCACTCCGTTTTTCCCTGATCAGATCAGAAGGTGTTAATAAAAAGAGAAAACGCTTGTAATATACAGAGAGATTTAAAAAAAAAAAAAAAAAAAGAAAAAGAAAAAGAAAAGCAGTTCCATTCCATCTCTTTTAAATAGTACAAGGAACTAGCTGAGGCAGGAGGGTTTAAGTTCATGGCCAACTGGGGCTATGTGAGTTCCAGGCCAGCGTGGGCCATGTAGTGACACCCTCTCTCAAACAGGAAAGTACAGTAGAAGTAGCAGAATACTCTAAGGATATGCGTTGTTCAGAGTTCCATGTGTGTGTTTTCAATCACTTGCTTTCTGTGTGGGTGTAGTATATAAATCTGGAGGCTGTGATAGCAGAGACTGTAGTAAATGTTGTAATAGCAGAGACCGTAGTAAATACTGTAATAGCAGAGACTGTAATAAATAGCATACTTTCCTTGAATGCTGTGTAACCTATGCTCAGCATCCTCAGCTTGTGGGATCTGTGTTGTTCTTTTCTATGGCTGTCAGGATTTCACCCTGTGTGGTTGGTAAGCCATTGGTGGACCAATAGTTGCTGTCAGTATTTTGTACTTAGGCAAGATGCTATGCCAAATATCCTCTCTCTCTGTCTCTCTCTGTGTCTCTGTCTCTGTCTCTCTGTCTCTCTCTCTCTCTGTCTGTCTCTGTCTCTGTTTCTCTCTCTCTCTCTCTCTCTCTCTGTGTATCTGCATGGTGATTTGTATGAGGTAAGTTTCTGGGCCAAGGACCAAATGCATTTTCCACCGTCATAGTCATACCAAATTGCCCTCCCCAAAGTTGTCTTTCAGCATCCGCCCCTCCCACGCGGAGCCGCATGCTCACATCACAGTTGAGCTGTGAATGGGAGTATTCTCATCTGTTGACAATGGTTTGGTTCAGGTCATGGTCTGGCGGGTGTTCCACCCATTGTGTGTTTTGTTGTCCTCACAAGACACTGCTTTGCTTTCATGCACACGTGTAGACGCCATCATGAGTTGTAAAAAGACTGGTCCTGAGTACTCTGAACTCTTTTGGTTGAACATGGCTAGGAAGAGGTCTGCCTAAAGCTGAAGAGTGCCATCAGACACTAGAAGACTGTCGGTGGTGTGTCTGAGATCCAAGGTAGAATTTACAGTGCTGTCAGCCCACATGAGGACCCTGTGCTCTTGAGCGGAGTGTATAATTCAGTGTCAACTCTTAGAGAACAGAAGATTAGAACAAGTGGAGAGACAGCTTAACTCTAGCGTGTTATTGCTATTGTTTTAAAGTTTATTTAACTCACTCTCACTGTTCTGTGTGGGATGAGGTGGAGGTCAGAGGACAGCTTGCATGAATCAGTTTTCTCTTTCCACCACGGGGTTCTCAGGGATCGATTTTGGATCATCAGGCTTGGCTTCCATTTAAGAGCCTTCCCTTTCTGAGCCATCTTGCTGGACATCTGGTTACCATCACTAAGTTATTTGTATTTTTTAACACTCAAAACGTACATTTTCCATCACACTCTTAGGGTATCTATTCATGACGATTCCTCTTAGAGCAGAAGTGAAGCTTATATGTCAAATTTAGGTATTTTTCTATTGACCTACTAAAATATACGAAAGCAAAAATACCAAATACATATGAATGATACAGCAAAGTTAACGCTGACCACTCAGGGACTAGCACTGCAGGCCATTCAAGTACATTAATAAGAAGCAAGTAAGTATAAAACATCTTCCTGTAGGTATAGAAGTTGGTATTTTATTTTCATATTAATGTAAAGCTGTGTTCCAGTTGGCAAGTGCAAGTGAAATGAATTTGACATAGTTCTCTGATGAAAAGTTGAGGTGAAAAACCCACAGTTAGTGCACAGAGACGACACAGGAAGCTTCAGGTGCTTCGCTTACAGTGATTACGTAGCTGAGCCATTTGGGTGATTACACTTGAGTTATCGCACTGAATTATTTTTTTAACCGTCAAATATATGATACGACAGAAGTAGATATGTTTTAAGATACCACTTACTGCAGAGAAAGCACCTCTAGGATTGTAAGGGAGTTGGGACAGAGCATTACCCTTGCCTCCTTGGGTCCCCTCAGACCACACTGACTGATGCTGAGCTGACTTAAGGGTCAGTGTGGATGCTGATGTGCTTGGATGCAGATTTCATAGACCACATAGTCATAGAGTTATATTTTCACCTCATGAGGCCACCTCAGAATTTCCTGTCTCCTCGTTTCTCTCTTTTTGCACTTAAGATCTGTATTTTTGCAGGTGAAGGAGGAATGTGTGTCTGTTGCTCTTTCTACCTGAACTGTACACTGTGGCTGTGGTTACATATTCCCTGACAGCCTAGCAGGACATAGTGCAGGCTGTTTGACGTTCTGTCAGCTTGTTCTCCATTACTGTGGGTGAGCTCTCCGGGGATACCTTAAGAACCCGGCCCTTGCAGAGTTTACTTTTTTTTTTAAGATTTATTTATTTTATGTATGTGAGTACACTGTAGTTGTCTTCAGACACACCAGAAGAGGGCATCGGATCCCGTTACAGATGGTCGTGAGCCACCACGTGGTTGCTGGGAATTGAACTCAGGACCTCTGGAAGAGCAGACAGTGCTCTTAACCGCTGGCTGAGTCATCTCTCCAGCCCCAGAGTTTACTTCTTAAGTTTATTGATTTATGCTCTTATTCATCACCCTCCCTCTTCCAGACAGGAAGTGGAATCAGGACTTTAAGAAAAAAATAATGAGGGGCTGGAGAGATGGCTCAGCCGTTAAGAGCACTGACTGCTCTTCCAGAGGTCCTGAGTTCAATTCCCAGCAACCACATGGTGGCTCACAACCATCTGTAATGGGATCTGACGCCCTCTTCTGGTGTGTCTGAAGACAGCTACAGTGTACTCATACATACAAAACAAAATGAATCTTTTAGAAAAATGAGAATAAGCCATTTCTTGTAAGTGTAATACTTTAAGGAGATTTGAAGAACAGCTCGACATTTGAGATTTGAACATGGCTCAAAGCTGTTGCAGCTACTATGTGGTTTTGGCTCGTCTTGTTAATAAACAAAAGTAATTAGTGTGCACTTGCATCTATACCTGATTTATTCTTGGCACATTATCACGACGCAAATGTGCATATGCAGATCATAAATATTTTTTAAGCCACAGTTAGAGCCTGCATTTTTCTGATGGACCAGTTAAAATAAGTGCAGGCTAATGAGTTTATGCTAATGTTTAGAGCTAGGTGTGTTGGCTCATGCCTTTAATCCTAATAGGCTGATCTCTGTGAGTTCAAATCCAGTCTGGTCTGTATAGAGTTCCAGGCTAGGCATGGTTACATATTGAATTTTGTCTTTAAAAAAAAAAAAAAAAAGATTTGGATATATTCATGTTTAGAAGACTCCACAAGTAGTTTTAGAAGCGTTTCCCAAATCCCAAATTAGAAAAAACGATAGAAGGCAGTTCTGCAATTGGCTGTAACTGAGAACAGCTCCTCTCCCACTCTTTCACACTGTTTAAACCGTGGTCTCCTGCTCCAAGAGAATTGGCAAGAACTACCTCCATCTTGTCTCAACATTTATTATGATGGCTGCTGTGGGCTGGGGCGACCCTGCTGCACACTTGACCTGCATCCTGCCCCGCAGTTGTCATGGAAACTGTGGATGAAATAGTAATACCACCCTGTACAAAAGAAAATTGAGACCTGGAAAGCAAAAGTCACTCCCCCCATGGTCACCAGGTGAGGGGGGTGCCTGGCCTTGCTTTTAGACACGAGGATCTTAGAAGACTGGTGTCTCCTGTTGCTCAACTGTACGTGGAGCAACCCAGGAGCTGAATTAGTTCAGTCTTGTTTATTCAGGGGAGGATGGAAGGAAAAAATGAAAGTAGCGAGAGGCATTGGAGGGACACAGATTGGAAGGAAGACCCTGGGCTTGCACTGGGCTCCCAGCCCTGCCTCAGGTCCCATCCTTGTCTTTTATCAGACTGAGGTGAGCAGGATTGTTTCACTACAGCTCCGAGCTGACATCCACCTGGTTTTAGTATTCCTGAAGTCTAGACACATGGTTGGTAGTATCTTAATGTTAGCCAGCATCTTCTTTCTTTGATTGTTGGGTGCACAAAGACAGATGATCCACAGTTGGGGGCATTTAGGAGTCGATGAAATGTGCGGTTTGTTTGCATCTTTCCACTGCCATATTGTTGCCCTCACAGGGATCAGATACAATGTGGCCATTTTCCTCACCACATTGTCTTCTGGAGGTCCCTACCTCAGTAAACGAATCTTTGCACATCTGTAAAACTACGAGGTGAGAAGTCGGGCTGCCTGGGTTCACAGATCTATAGAATGTGCTGATACCCTCACCTCTGAGGATGACAGAGATCAAAGACCCCTCAGCTGCCTCGACGCCATTGTGGTGGCCTCTCCTTACTTTGTTCTTATAGCTCCTGGGGTAGGGAAGTTTCTGGAATGTCCTGGGTCAGAACCACCTGTCTTAGAACCCCGTCACTCCACGTTTATGCCCCTACTTGTCTTTGTCAGTAACTAGTCTTACAGATCGCTCTCCTTCTGCCTCATCTTTGACATCACAGGGCCCTTTAAATAGGAGTGACGCTTCTTTTTGTTCTTTGAGAGTCTCATGCAGTATGTTTTTGTCAGCTTCTTCTCCATCCCCTAACTCTGACCAGATCCTTCCTTCTTCCTACCCGCCCAACTTCAGTGCACTCTGTATAACGAACACTCTGTGCTCCGTGGGGGGGGGGGGTGTTCTACTTCCTCTCTGGCTTCCACCTACCTTCCCAGGCTCATCTCTCACCCTTCCCCCTCACTTCCAACTTCTGTTCATCCCCTATGGCTCAGCTGCACTGCTTCCATCAGGGATAGATGGCTTTTGTTCTTCCAAACTAAACCGGGTTCTTCGGGTATAATCTTTTCTTTGTGTGGTGGTAAGGTTGGAGCCTGGGGCTTTCACACGCTAGGCAAATACTCTGCCCCCTGAGCTACATCCCTAGCCACATACTGTCTTCGATATTGTTTTTAAGACTCATCTTTAATTATGTGCATGTATGTGTGTGTATGTGTACCTGCACACATGAATGTGGTTGCCTCTGGAGGCCAGAAGAGGGCATTGGAGCCCCTGGAGCTGGAGTTAGCAGGTGTTTGGGAGCTGTTGTTTTGAGTGCTGATAAGTGAACTCGGGGTCTTTTGCAAGAATAGCCTGCTCCCAGCTCCTGAGCCTCTTCTCCAGTGTGCGGTACTCAATACCGAATTCATATCTTTCTTATTTAAGAAAGATGAGTTCTTTTCCAGCCAAGGCTAGGATGGTTATGTGACTTTCCCAAAGCTATGGAGCCACTTATATTTGGGATTTCTGGGACAGGTCTAGACAACCTGAAAGAGGTGTCTGCTGTTGGCTTTTCCTTCAATGCTTTGCGGCCAGAGAAGAAGCCATGAATCAATACTGTAAGTTTCAGAACATGGCCTGACTGCTTTCCTACTCTGTGTTGATATGTTGTGTATGTACGTGTGTTTGTGAGTTCCAATACACGTGCGTGTGTGAACATTTGGAAGCCAGATGTTGATTGGTGTCCAGTGTGTTTCTCAATGGCTTTCCACGTTATTCTTGAGATAGGGTCTTTCACTGAATCTGGAACTCACCAGTTCAACCAGGCTGGCTGGCCAGCAAATCCCAAGAATCCTCCAGTCTCTGTCTCTCTCACCAGTGCTAGGATTACAGGCTCGCATCACTACATGCAAATTTGTACATGGGTGCTGGGTATTGAACTCAGGTCCTCCTGGTTATGCAAGAAGCACTTTGTGGACTGAGCCATCTCTCCCTCCCAAGCCATCTCCTCCCTTTGCACAGATCCTTGACTCCTTCGAGCCATTCCTTAAGTACCCATATTTCCAAGCTCTCACTTCCCCTCATGGGACTGTAACTTCCTGGAAGTCGGACCTTGTTTGTTTGGGGCTGGAAACGAAACCTGAGGAGTGGATGTATGAATTACTGGGCCAGCAGGGATCTGCTTGCTGCTGTCATCTGCAGAGCAAAGACATAGATGATCTTGCATGAGGACATACTAGGGAAAACACTCTTATTCTGCCTCATCCTTTCAGAGGCTGGGGCTCTCTCACAAAGGAGCTTAATATAACTTCATTCTTCTACCCATAATGGCAGGGTCCATGGTGAATAGAATCAACTGAAAATGATTGAAAGAGAAGTTGCTGGTCCGTCTTTCTGGGTTCTTAGTGCCTGTTTCCCTGGAGAGGGAAGGATTAACTGTGAGTCTTTCTGCTCTCCTTCAGGAATTAAGTGATTTACAGCGTGACCCACCTGCTCACTGCTCAGCGGGACCCGTGGGAGATGACTGTAAGTTTACCTATTGCTGGGTTTTGCTGCCATTGAAACGATGGCTTTGAGCAACTGTAAGTGACTCCTGTTCTTCTGTGTTTCAGTGTTCCACTGGCAAGCAACCATCATGGGGCCCGTAAGTACAACCCACACGTGTGGATTAACCCCCGTGGCTGTTCTGCACGCTTGCCTTTTGACCTGTGAGGAGATGTTCATGACTCAGGATGAATGTTCTCGTCCTCTGAATCACCCAGGAAGCAAAATCTGATTGAGGGTTTGCAGTGATTATTTTCCTAAAGCATGGCTGGCAAATACCTACTGGGTCACAGTGCTATTTACCTGTGCTAATGCCTCCTGGTTACATAGCAAGGTGACGCTCTCTGTGCAAGCAGTCTCTGTGTTGACCTTGTTAGTTCTTAATACAGCATCAGTTGTTTTTAAAGAAGGTGGAGTCTTCCTCAACTCCAACCCAGGAGTGGAATTGCTACATCCGGCAAGCATCAGTTTGCAGTGGGTCTCGTCACGACTCTTGACTTGAAGTGGAAGAGTCCTGCTGTGGGGTGGTCTCTGTCACCTTTTGAGTTTGCTGCTTTGCCTTAAACCGAAGATGACTGTTTTATCACTGGCCTCTCCTTGTTAACTATATTTCTCTCCCCACCCTCGAAGCAGCAATAACAGTGAAACGGGCTTTGTCTTTCTACGAACAAAATGCTAATTAGTGAAAGAGCAGGCGCCCAGTGAGAATGCACTAGCAATGTCCTTTCTGAATGGCCTTGCATACTTCCCCTGGGATGCTCTATGTACTCAGTCATCGAGTTTTAAATCATTTGCCCTATAATCCAAACTGAAAAAAAAAAAAAAAAAGATGCTGAATTTCAAAGAAGAACCCCTGAGGAATCATCCTAAATGACTAAATTAGTCTATTATGTTAAGAGGGGAGAGTGCAGCCTATTTACCTAACAGCTTTCAGTAGGAACGTAGTTCTTTCGGCTTGGGGTTCATTATCTGCATGAACGTTCAAAGCCCCATCGTCATCCAACGGTGTGCCTCCCCGTCAGAGCTGTGGCCTACGCAGCATTTCTCTGGTGAATCACATGTAGGAAGCAATCGTGGTGTTGTTTTGTGTGCCTCTTATTGCAGCGGCGTGGACTTGCTTCACTGTCTTCTGTAATGTCACGCGACTGTCCATGTGGACCACGCTTGTCTTTGTCATTTGTTGCCTCTTTGTTTTTTTAGTGTTTAATGAACTATAATTAAGCAATGTAGTGAGAATAATGAGACAATATAACCCTCTAATCTTCATTCGGAAGAACGTTTAAGGACTGAAAGAATGACAGACCTGTTTTTATTACCCATGATGCATTCCAGTAAATATGAAGGAATTAAAGTACAATCTGAGGGGGCTGGAGAGATGGCTCAGTGGTTAAGAACACTGACTGGCTGCTCTTCCAGAGGTCCTGAGTTCAATTCCCAGCACCCACATCATGACTCACAACCATCCATAATGGGATCCAATGACCTCTTCTGGTGTGCACGAAGATATCATACACCTAAAATATGTGTATATCTGTTCTCATATACATAAATTCTAAAAATAGAATTTGGAATATATTTTGCTACTATTTTTGTTTTTTCCCCTTAATCTTTTTTTTTTTTTTTTTTTTTTTGGTTTTTCAAGACAGGGTTTCTCTGTGTAGCCCTGGCTGTCCTGGAACTCACTCTGTAGACCAGGCTGGCCTTGAACTCAGAAATCCACCTGCCTCTGCCTCCCAAGTGCTGGGATTAAAGGTGTGCGCCACCACTGCCCGGCTTTTCCCCTTAATCTTTTGCTTTTGTTTACATATAGTTCATGTACACACAACACACACATATACACATACATGTACACACACAAACACTTACACACACATATACACATGCATACACACACACACACCCTCTCATTAGGCAGCTGACCAGGCCTTGCTAAAATTGATTCTTAATTCAACATATCACAAATACTGAAATCATCCGGCTTGGTTTTGGAGTTCTGTCTTCTATAATATAAAGTACTAGCAAATGAATTGGGGTAAATTGTACAATGGTGCCCACTTAACCCTCTCACTAACTTTTTTCCCTTTCGGTTGTACCTGTGAGGACATTATAACTTAATATTTGGAAATAAAAAGGTAAATATTAGTTGTAACCTTCTAAAAACATCGATGACTGCTCTAGAGAATCTTCCTTCCTCCCAGCTGACCTCCTGTGTACGCTGGTTAAATCACACTGCTATGCGCATGCGCGTCTGTTTCTTTTTTAAACTTGGTGGGCACCTTGGGTAAACTTCATTCCTGGGAAGGAGCCTTGTCTCCATGTCCTCCAACTCATGGTGCAGGGATCATGGTTCTTTTTTACAAGCTGATACTGGTGGAATTGTGAAGAAGATGCATCTCCTTCGCACTGTTAACCCCCTGGGGTACCATTCAGAGGGGTTGAGTACGAGCCGTGTCCAGACTCTGATGCGCCCTCTCGTGTAATTTCAGCCCGACAGCGCCTATCAAGGTGGAGTCTTCTTCCTCACTGTCCACTTTCCGACAGACTATCCTTTTAAACCACCAAAGGTATTTATCCTGTGACTCACCTGTCCCATAGCGGGGATTTGTACTGTTTATCTAGAGGTGGACCATGGGTAGGTTAGCGAGTGCACGCCCCTTTGTATGACATCCAGGTCTAAAGTACCCCGCCTGCTTTTTAATTTATTTTATGTGCATTGGTGTTTTGCTTACAAGTTTATCTGTATGAGAGTGTCAGATCCAGGGTTACAGAACAGGTGTGAGCTGCCATGCGGGTGCAGGGAATTGAACTCGGGTCCTCTGGACTCTTAACCACTGAGCCATCTATCTGGCCCTAGAGTACTCTTTCTTAGTCAATTATTTTCCTATGCCTGCAAGGCTCCTGGACTTTTCCTCCTTACGAGATATGAGTTGTTTGGAATGTTTTTACAGTCAAAAGAGCAGGCTTTCCCATCCGCACTATGACCCACTACGCACCAGCAATGGCGGTGTCCCCACCCCCATGGGGAGCCCCAACCTCCGTCAGCCTGAGTGGTTCCCTCCATTAGCTGCACTTCCCAAGCCATCTGCCCCCTGCGGCCAGCCTGTCGAATGGGGGTGGGGAGACCATTGTCGGTGCCTAGCTGGCCGTAGTGTGGATTGTTTTTTATGACTACACGCTCAGTGACCGTACATTGCACACCAGCACGTCCCCTCACAATGGGAACCACAGTGGGGACACTGAAAGGCAGAAGGGGATGAAAACACATTTTCTCAGGTTTAAAATCCAAAGAAGAGGCAAGTGCTGGAAGTGTGAAGGAGAGGAAAGGAATCTATATGCCACCAGGGAAATAATTATAGCACTTTAAAAACACACCGCTTAAAACCATATGGATGACGTCACACGACATTGGCTCTTGTCGAGACTCAGATTCTCTGTGGTTCACCAAGGACCGGTGATAAGCTGAGGCATCCCACTTCCGCCCTGACAGACTCCGTGTCCTGGGTATAGATCCAGGTAGCCTTCTGGGTATCACTGACAGGTTAAGAGAAGTGTTCTGAGGTATGTCGAAAGCCAGAGTAATTGGTCCAGGTGTCAGGTAGCCTGACATACCAGCGGCTGCAGACTTCCTCATTCTACCCCAGACACTTCCCAACACCTGGAAGAGAAAAGGAGGTCAGACTAAGTTGGTCTCCTTCAAATTCCCCGGGGCTGAGCAGCATGTATACTCGCCTGTTCCAAAGCTGGGTAGAGCCGAGCTATTTTACCCTTGAGTCGATTGGTTCTGTTTGTTCCTATTTGTGGGAGTCAACACACTTTTTGTTCCCTTTTTATCTTTAGATTGCTTTCACAACAAAAATCTATCACCCAAATATAAACAGTAACGGGAGTATTTGTCTTGACATCCTGAGGTCCCAGTGGTCGCCCGCTTTGACTGTATCAAAAGGTAATTTTGTCTTTCAGATTTAAAAATAGACACCGGGAGGATTGAGCAATATCTAGGGACCAGAGTTGAAACAAGCAAGCCAGACAGACAAACACCTCAACCTGCCGTGCTATCCCCTGTTTTGATTTTGCTTTTTCTAGTAACTCTTCAGTCACTCTGGCTTTTAGTGAACTTTGGAGTTCGGGCAGGAACAGGAGGAAATGAATGAATGGATGGACAAATCTAAATGAAACCAGAGATTCAAAATACTGGAACTGAGGGTTGGAGAGAAGGCTCAGTGACTACAGGAGCATACTGCTCTTCCAAAGGACCTGGGTTAGCGTTCTCAGCACCAGAGCTGGGTAGCTCACAACCACCTCTAACTCCAGCTGCAGGAGACCCAATCTTCTGGACCTACACATTAGTAAAAATATAAAACAAATCTTTAAAAATTGCTAGAGGTAGGAATTTTATAGTAAGCCTGTTGATAGTTGTGCTTCTGTCTTTACAAGAAAAGCAAGAATGATACCAGTTAAAAGATTTTGGCTGTCTCAAAGGAGAGCGGGGGTGGGGGGGTGGGGGTGGCAAAGAGATTTGGGGACTTGTTCCATTTATTACAGTGTCTATTATCAATAAAAAGTACAACTCCAGGACTGGCTAATAAAATAAGCCATTAAGCCAGTCAGGGGTGGTGCATGCCTTTACATCCCAGCATTCGGGAGGCAGAGGTAGGTGAATCTGTGAGTTCAAGGCCAGCCTAGTCTATAGAGTGAGTTCCAGGACAGCCAAGGCTACACAGAGAAACCCTTGTCTAGGAAAAAACAAAAATAAAAAATATTTTTAAGAGCTGGAGAGGTGGCTCAGAGGTTAAGAGCACTGACTGTTCTTCCAGAGGTCCTGAGTTCAATTCCTAGCAACCACATGGTGGCTCACAACCATCTGTTATGGGATCCGATGCCCTCTTCTGGTGTATCTGCAGACAGCTACAGTGTACTCACACATATATACATAAAAGTACATAAATAAATAATTTTTTTGAAAAGCACTTAAAAAAGGAAAGGTGCATTTTGTACTGCAAAGTGATGCTGTGTAGGTAGCAGGCATCTCTAGCATGAATAACCATTAGCCTCACTGTGATTGGCACCTGACCAGTGCTGATCCATGCTGGTGCTCGTCCTTCAGAAGAGGCCTCACCTTGTTCTTTGCTGAAATGTCAGCTGCACTCCCAGATCCTTAAGGCACCAATTTGTTCCATCAGCCAATATCATAGACTATGCCATGTTTGGTCTTTTCCCGCTAATAGAACAGAGCCTGGCAGCCGGAAGGAACTCCTAATTCTCCATCTCTACTTCCTGGGTGCTGAGATTACAGGCATGAGCCTCCTTTATTAGATGCTAGAGATGGAACCCAGGGCCTTGTGGGTGCTAGGCAAGCTCTGTCAATTGAGCTATGTCAACCCTATAGCTTGTTCTTAGAAGGGATACTTTTTTTTTTTTTTTTTACCAGAAGCAAAGTTCATAGATGTAACTGTTTCAAGTCTTGTGTAGAGCCAGAGAGAAGTCTTCCAGTAGATTACTTTATAATTGGTCATTTTTCTGACCTAAAATGGTTGTGTAGCAACCTTTCAGAAAATCAGCATGAACTCACCTAAAAGTGAGCAAAGGAAAGATTCTGTCTGTAGTTATTCAGATGGTTATAGTTTTTCCTGAAATGGTGTCACAAAACAGGTGTCCATCCTTAAAGGGCTCATATCACTTAAAGAAATGGCGGAATGCAAGGTACTCAGTGCCTATTTGCTGATGCTGTGGCTTCCTAGAAAAAATAATTACGGGGCTGGAGAGATGGCTCAGCCAGTGGTTAAGAGCACTGACTGCTCTTCCAGAGGTCCTGAGTTCAATTCCCAGCAATCACATGGTGGCTTACAACCATCTGTAATGGGATCCGATGCCCTCTTCTGGTATGTCTGAAGACAGATACAATGTACTTACATACATAAAATAAATTAACAAAATTAATTTTAGAAAAGAATGAGTATTGTTAGCTTCTGGGAAACTTCCCTCTGAGGATGCAAACGGCTTCAGACTCATTCCATACAGACTAGGATCACTCAACGAATGATCTGACAGATAGACATGCAGGCAAAACACCAATGCCCATGAAGTAAAAAGAAATTTAAAAAATTATATTTTCCTACCGACTGAAGTTAATATAAAATGTAACTCCCAGGTGAGTTTTTTGTTTGTTTGTTTTTATTTGTTTTGTTTTTTTGTTTTGGTTTTTTTCTGTTTGTTGGTTTTTTGGGTTCTTTTTGCGTGTGTTTTTTTTTTGGCTCGGGCCTCGGGCTGGGATTAAAGATGTGCGCCCCCACTGCCCGGCTCCGGTTCATTGTCTTTACACCCAGTGCAGTTCTGTTCATCTGTGTACATTTTACAATGTAACAGTGGCATTGCCTAATGGAATATTCTCTCTCCAATCTAGTCTTGTTGTCGATATGCTCGCTGCTCTGTGATCCTAACCCAGATGATCCCTTAGTACCAGATATTGCACAGATCTATAAATCAGACAAAGAAAAGTAAGTGTTTGCTGCTCTGTACTTCCTGTGTGTGTGCATTTCAATAAAGTTTGCCACCTGTGTGTGCTATTTGAAGTATATTTAACTCTGTGTAGGGTTTTTCCCCCAGTAGACTTTTTAACTGTCTTAAAAAACAAAAAACAAAACAAAACAAAAAAACAACCAACCAAATCTGTTTCTTGGTTAGTGTTTAGGTTTAATAGTACATGTCTGTGCTGTGACCTCACCATTTCTAGCTGCTAAATTAAACATGGAAGGCATTTATCACTGGAAACCATGGGCATTATTTCCCCATCTTCTGGAAAGGGAAGTTATTTCTCAGCCTCCCATGCTGACCTTACTTCAAACCACTGCATCCTCCTGGCGCTTGAGTTCTCTTGAATCTTGGAGATGCTTCGCCCTCCGAGTTGGCTTCTATATTCTATTTGAAGTTGGGTTTTTTTTAAATGTCTTTTTTAAAAAAATATAATTTAGATATATTTTTATGTAGATTGTTCGAGAGTCTAGGAATTTATGTTTGCATGCATTTGTGTTACCCACCCCCTCCCCCACCCCACTCCCCTGCGGACCCAAATGACAGGCGTATGCATTGATAGTTCCGAAGAGGAGGCAGAAGACACAATGCTGAACAGGCAGAGGCTTCTGAGGGTTAAATGTCTGGGTTTTTAATCTCTCTCTCTCTTTTTTTTTTTTTATATATGCCTACAGATACAACAGGCACGCAAGAGAATGGACTCAGAAATATGCAATGTAAAGATTCAAACACTTTCACTTACGCCAGAGTACTGTAAAATCTATGTCTTTTCCAGCGTTAGCAGTAAGCCGGGTGCCGTTTGCCGCGCACTTTGTTCCACAAGCCCCTTGGTTTTTACTCATTTTAAGTGTGTTTATGAAGCAAGACAAAACAAACTTCCAAAAATACCCTGGAAACTCCGCTGAGAGCATTTAGTATTCTCTGCTCATTGACGAGGACGTTTATTTCGGTTTCCGAGACACTTGGACCCCTGCATCTCCAGCAAGATCTGCAACGTGACGGAAAAGCAACTGGACGCTTTTCTTTCTCTGAAAAACGAGACGTTTTCACACGAGAAACACTGTATGTGCCGTCCAAGGTGTCGTCACTTTTATAAATCTGAATTCAGATCTCATTCTTCGTTAGCTCACTTTATAATTTGTATTTTTTTACTGTATAGACTAAATATATTCTATGTCAACTCCTGACTCCCCCCAGCACCCCCCCCCCCGTGAACAGTATTGAAGCCCCCAGCAGCTGATGATAAATTAACTGTCTCCCGCCCCCTTGTCTTAGGATACTCTGTGGGTTGAATGCGTATTTCTTAAACCGGAACTGATCTGCACACTGTATTTCTCAGTATACTGATTAGAATGGAGAAACACTTGTTTGGGTTTTATTGTACTTGACTTAACTTTATTGCAATGTGAATTAATTGCACTGTTAGGTAGGAAGGTGTGTGACTTTTTTTGTTGTTGCTCTTCACCTTTGACCTTTTTTTTTCCTGTATAGGCAATATTATATTGACACCTTTTACAGATCTGACTGTAGCCTTTTCCATATAAATAAAATGCTTTTTCTACTATTCGTCTTGACAACTTAATGCAAAACCCCAAACTGCTTGGTCTATTCTTAAGGATCAAAACTCCATGTGGTTTTTTGTTTGTTTGTTTGTTTGGGTTTTTTTTTTTTTTTTTTTTT
>CM052720.1:33131301-33146572 GCA_028551405.1 Uromys caudimaculatus | reverse complement strand
GCTCAGAAAACACTTCTCAGAAGATTTCACCTCAATGATGCTGGTCTCTTCCCAATCACCGCCCAGTTTCCCAGCTCCAGCTAACCAGCATCAATAGTCCCAGTAATGCAATGGTTTTGCTTTAGTAGTTCTGGTATCTTGTTAATCACAGCTGATCCTTCAGCCCCAGCTAACCAAAACCACAGAATCTTCACAATCAAAATAGCAACGGCCCTGATAAGAGTCTTTAATCTTCCCTTTGAAATTTCACAAGCCAGGCCTCCATCTTCTGCACTGTTCTCAACATTATCTTCCAAGCGCCTCTACAACATCCCACAGAGCAGCCCAAAGTTCCAAAGTACTTCCACAGTCCTCCCCAAAACATAGTCAGGTTGTCACAGGAATACCCTACTACGCTGGTACCAATTTGTCTTAGTCAGGGCTTTTATTCCTGCGCAAACATCATGACCAAGAAGCAAGATGGGGAGGAAAGGGTTTGTTCTGCTTACACTTCCATAGTGCTGTTTATCACTAAAGGAAGTCAGGACTGGAACTCAAGCAGGTCAAGAATCATACTGTTAGTTCTCAAATCCTAGAAAATAAATGTGTGTCACTCTCCAGTGTGAATTCTTTTTTTTTTTTTTTTTTTTTTTTTTTTTTTTTTTGACTTTATTTAGTATGCAGCATTCTCCCTGCATACCAGCAGAGGGCACCAGATCTCATTACAGATGGTTGTGAACCACCATGTGGTTGTGGTTGCTGGGAATTGAACTCAGGACCTCTGGAAGAGCAGCTCTTAACCACTGAGCTGTCTCTCCAGCCCCAGTGTGAATTCGTGATCCTGTACCCTTGTCCACAAGCATTAGTAATGAGTGCAAAGGATTGTGGTGGTGGTGGTAGCAGCTGTGGCCATGCTGGAAGTCCTTTGGTTTTTATTTTTTGTGACTCAGTGTTACTGAAGCGGAGGCTTGCTTTTTGGTCATTAGGATTTCCTCAGTCACTGGTTTACTTTGGGTTCAGGTAGGTTTATGTTTTTGTTTTTAAAAGCTGCTATAGGAAAGCTCTATGCAGGTGAGAACTTTTAACTACAGTGCTTCTAGCATGCAGGCAGTCCCTAGAGTTACCCAGCAGCCTGAATGGGCCTTGTCCTTAATAATGAAAATAGAACTTGATTATAGTTCTGTTCATTTAAAAATACTGGCTGAGTTGGGGCATGGGGGGGGGCTCATGTTTGTGATTGCAGTACTTGAGAGACCAAGGCAGGAGAAATCACGTTTTCAAGGCTAACTTAGATAACAGAGGGAGAATTCCAGGCCAGCAAGAGCCATGTGAAAACTCCACCCAGCCTTCTAATGCCCATACACATAGACTCACACACATATACATGTGTACTTATGCATATGCACACATGCACACTTAGGCCTACATAATACAGATGCACACATAGACACACGCACCTAGGCACAAACATGTATGTATCCACAGACATGAGGTGCTTGTCAGCAGTTGTATACCCTCACATATTTACAAAAGCATTACTCAAATTATCCAGTTTCATTTATGACCCTTTTGAATCTCAGTTTGTTAGTCACCAACTCAGTATATCTGCATATGTTGTGTGATGTTAGTTTAGTTTGAAGCATCTTGTTTATTCCAGGTGGGCAGCTGCCACCTGAGCAGTGTATGCCAGGGTGCCAGTTCCTCCTGCATCTGTCTCCGTGTGCCGGTGCTTCTGTTTTTCTTGACTTATTCTCATTTTAGCGTTTCCTTAATTAAGAACATGTGGGAGTTATATTTCAGGTTTTACATCTCTTAAAAACTGCCTTTTTCCCCCTGTATTTTTAGATTGGACAGAGTTCTGGTTTGAAAGTAATGCTTCTTCAGCCTTTCAAAATTACTACTGCTTCTTTGGCCTCTATGATTTTTGAGAAATACAACCAGCACTTGGATAGTTAAGGCTAGAGGATCATAAAGCCATCAAGGCTGTCTCCAAAACCACATATTAAGAAAATAAAATGTGGACTGGTCAAAGGCAGATGCAGCCAAGCCTGTCCTGAGTTCGATCCCCTGGACATGCGTGGTAGAGAGAACTGCAAGTTGTCCCCTGACCTTCACGTGTATGCGTGTATGTGCACACACACGGAAAATGTAATAGAAATTCTGAGATGACAAGCCAGTTTGGGTTTCTTTGCATGTTGCTTTCCGCTGAGACTTTGAATAGAGAGCTTCTAAGTTTGTCCTCTCACACCGTCCGTTCCTGAGCTGCCTTCCTCTAGCCCTGGCCCTGTCTCCAAGATCTTGTATGTTTTCACGGACTTCCCTTGCCCTTTTGCAAGGTTCCCTTAAGTGTGCCTGCTCTTCCCCGGAACTGTTTGACTTTGAGAATGTGAATGTCCTGGAATCTGCCAGAGTGGGCATTTAAGATTCTTTTCACCTTCTCTATGACACCTGCCTGGTGCTGCCCCTAGGAAATTGGATTTTACCTCGTAACACTTATGCTTTCAGGTCCTCCCCACTGCCAATAGGTACTCCTCCAACGTCAGTCACTGCAGTTACCACTCAGGCCTGCCAGTGTCCACATTGTGTGTTGGTGTTGCCCCCTTCTGTAGCTTTGTCCACATTCATTTATATCTTAAACTCGAGTTTGGAGGAGTGTGCAAAACTAAACAAGTTATCCCCTATTTATGTAAACAAGGCCCAAGGGGTGGAAAGTGGCCTGTTTCCCATGACACCACTTTGGTCAGCTGGTGGGCTGAGTAGAATTAAGGGCTGCTTTCGCTGTTCCTGTGATGGTACCTAAACACCTAGGCACAGAGTTCAGAATAACACATGGCTACAGGGAAGAAAAAACAATCTTGAAGTTAGTTCCTGACAGAGTCGGGATTGTACCTGAATACAAGCATTTTTAATCAAAGGATACTCTTTCTCATTTTGTAGCTGTAACAGTTGAGTAGACAAGTGTCAGTTGCTGTTGCTGGTGGATGGCAGCTGAGTTCTTGGTGGAATACATGAGGACTGTTCTCCTCTGCTGTCGTAGTTGTGCATCTTAACTATCTTGTCTTACAGGGAAAATTGAAGATTGTAAATCAGGCTTGGAAAAATCTGTCTCCTGATGAAAAGCAGGTAGGTATTAACGTTTCTGATTTTACATGTCCGTTTAGAGTGCCCAGGATGTGTTGGGACAAGGCTTGGCTCAGCATCAGCCCAGCAGCAGTGATGGTGGGATTCAGGACTGCCTTCAGTGTTAGCGCCAGCATGGCCTATCTCTCAGTAGTGTTTGTCAGTAAATAAACTGGCATTTAGAACATGGTTTGACCCACCTGTCCCTTGCTCCTCTCTCCCAAGTTCTGAAACTAACAACCCACCAATCCTTGGAGAACACTTTCCTAAACTCTTTCTCTCAACCTTTTCTCACCTAACATTTTATATAAAAATTATTTTTGTATTCCCCCTTGGTGCATGGAGAATAGTGCTAACCATCTCCGTGTAGATAGAAGCATTCCAGAGATTAATTGCTATTTTCTAAGTAAAGCATTGTCACGTTCTTTTTCAGACGTATATTCAGCTTGCTAAAGATGATAGAATTCGTTACGACAATGAAATGAAGTCTTGGGAAGAGCAAATGGCTGAAGTTGGACGAAGTGATCTCATCCGTCGCAGTGTGAAGCGATCAGGAGACACCTCTGAGAATTAAGATAGAAGACGGAGTTGTCATTGGGATTAGGCACAAGAAGCCAGTTAGGTCTCAAAGCCTTAAATTGTCAAACTAGAAAGGATAAAGGTGGTTAACCTTTGACATTCAGTTCATTTTCTGTAGCCCTTGGACTTCTGCCTGTTGAATGCATTTCTATTAATGTTTTGGACACTGACAGTAGATCAGGCCAGGTCCTGCCTTTTGCCTAAGAACTGGGGTCGAGACTGTCCATGCATCTGCATGCAGAGACTGTCCATGCATCTGCACGCAGTGGTGAATCATTCTGCATCTGACGGAGTAGGTAGACTGTGAAGTGACTTTCACATTGGTGACAGTTGCCTGTGGTTTTGTGACGTTTTTACACTGATGACCGTTACATATGGGTGTGCTCCTTGTGTTCAGGCCAGAGCTGCTCTCACAGCTGTGCAGAGCTATGAATAATTGGGTTTTCAGAGAAGCTTCCCGGCTTTACTAGATGAAGTGATTCCTAGACATAAATCATGTGTAGAGTTGATACTTGTACATAAGTAATTGTTGATGTCCTAATAGCATTTTATAGTAGGAACAGAGAGATTTACAAATCTTTCTCAAATTAAGAAATTATGTACTAAGTCTATGCATATGTTTTTATTGCATAGAATAAAAACTCTTAATTTTCCAAACATGTTTCTGAATTATGTATTTTAAGATGGAACCATTTGGTTAACAGATTTTTTTTTTTAATTTTAGGTAGGGACTTTATTTTTATGAATTACTTTTCATTTGAGAGTATTCATAGAGCTTGTGTGGTATAATTTTTTAAATGGGAAAATGTGAAAAATGAGTCTCCAAAGTCAGAAATCTGACAGATTATCCATGACAGCTAAAGGCCTGTGCAGGAGAGAGCCAAGTGTGTTGAGCCGGCCAAGTCCAGCCCACTAACTGACTGCTTTGCCGGGCCTATTCATCAAGAAATGTATTTATGTTCTAAATAGGTTTTTAAAAAGGAAAGTATCGATGTGAAAATTAATATGATCTTTAGTGTTTGTGAATAGAATTTCTTGGAACACAGCCACATGCTTTCTTGGGTTTATTGTGTGTGGGTGCTCTGTGCTCCAGAGACTACACTGGGAAGCCACAGCCTACAGGGATGGCCTATTGCAGACATTTTTCAGATGGTTTGTAACATGTTGTCTCATGGCTGCTGGGCAGGCATGCAAGGCTGTTTTCCTCAGATGTCTTTGATGTTTTTGTGTTACTGTCACCCTATCTTGGGGTCATCGCTGGGTCCCTATAAGCCTAACTGTTCTCAGTGCTAGCAAGGAAAATATTCTTTAGCCTGGAGTACAGAAGGCCTCTGTATGGAGTGAAGCCTTCCTGATCTTTATTGTTGCACAGGAGAAAGTGTCTTCCCCACTTTGAGCTGACACATCCCACAAGCCCTTGCCAAGCCAGAGCCTACACTCTTTGGTATCTGTCTTGTTTTAGAGAACACTTGGCTTCAACCACCACACCACTGAGCAGATCTCAGAGACACAAGGCAGTGCAGAGTTCATACTCACATATGTTATGTATTGAGGAGACTTAGAGGTTGTACACTTTGGGAAAATAAGTTTGTCACTGACCTTGACAAGGTAGGAGCAGAAGCACACATGAAGAGTTACATATGTAAGACTGGGTACTTGAGCTGGGTAGAAAACTTGCGTAGAATGTACAAGGCCTTGGAGCCAAATCCCAGAACTGCAACTCTCCCCAGAAGAGATAATGAGAATTTTGAAGATAAATTTAAGAAAAGTAATTTTCCCTGTGGATTGGAATTCAGGCCTGTAGATGGCATGGATTTAAGCCATAGTTGGAAGGTGGTGGA
This sequence comes from Uromys caudimaculatus, assembly GCA_028551405.1. Classification (NCBI taxonomy): domain Eukaryota; kingdom Metazoa; phylum Chordata; class Mammalia; order Rodentia; family Muridae; genus Uromys; species Uromys caudimaculatus. Next base: position 33,141,053 of record CM052720.1, on the reverse strand, counting down.
AGAAGGCCAGTGCGAGTTGGTGCCGTCTCATTAGTCTTTCTGAAGTGCAATTCCAGGAGAGATGTGAGCTCTGCGCTCCCGTGGTCTCTGGAAAGGAACTCCATGCTGTCCTTAGAATGGAGAAAATGGTAACTCAGGGCACTGACCATGCGCTTCAGAGCAACTCAGGAGCAGCAGGCACTAGAGAGGTGCAGTGATGTCAGAGAGGCCCAGAGCTCTAAGCATGGAACCACTTAGCTCAGCTCAGTCGAGGAAGGGAATGGGAAATGGGAGAGGCCTGGACCAGAGCCTCTTCATGGCACTTGGTTCAGTTTGGTTTTCCTTTTGTAAAACAATCTTACTGTTAACACTGCAATCTGCTTTTCTGTGCTTTCCTTTCCTAAAGACAGAGTCTTTTTCAGCAAAAATCAGTTGCCAGAGGAGCCAGGAAGGTGTTTTGGGAGGAGCTGAAGGCACAGCAAGGTTCAGATCATTCCAAGGCTGACAAGGGCTTGGTGCTGCTTCTACTTTCTTACTGTCCCATGACTGCAAACGGCTGCCCTTTTTTCCAACTCCGTTTTCGGCAGTGCCTTAAAAACAAGAAACCCTAGTTGGTCTAAGTATATTTCTGAATCTAAAAGCTTGTGTTAGCATCCTTTAAATGGTCATAAGGTAAGCTAGAAAGTCTTCCTGGGTTCGGCTACACTCCCTGTACCACCAGGGGGCGCTGAAACAGAGGCGTGAATGCAGTGGGAGCCATAGTGCCCATCAATTCTGTTGGTCACAATGTAAGCATTTCCTTCCTCTGACAACAGCCCTTCTCCCAGGTTCTGTTTTGTTTTGTTTTGTTTTTTTGATTCATTTGTTTTCTTTTTCAAGACAGGGTTTCTCTTTGTTGCCCTGGCTGCCCTGTAACTCACACTGTAGACCAGGCTAGCCTCAAACTCTGAGACCTACCTGCCCCTGCCTCCCGAATGCTGAGATTAAGAGCGTGCCTCCCCACCACCGTGGAGGCTTGCTCCCTCCTCTTTCGAATTTGCCACCAGCCTGTCACTGATAAGTTTGGAAATGCTAAAACAGTGTCTGTATGTTCTTGAAGTGTAAAGCAGTACTTTTTTTTTTATATATAGTTGAACTTAAAAGATAAAATGAGTCTATTACTCTGAATTTGTAAAACTTCCTAAGCAAAAAGTAAAATGCACAACTGGTACCATCAATTGTTTATCATACACAAATCAAGTATTTTTGCTATTTAACCACTGATTATATTTATTATAAAATACATTGAACATAAAACCATGCTTTTGCACAGATAGAAATGCTGACCAAGAAGCTGCATATTTAAATTAAATGCTAAACAAGTATTTGAAATGTGCTTAAACAAAGAAAAAACATCCTACCATTTAAATCAGACTCCTTAGAAATTTATAATGATTTCTGATATAAACGTGATGTTCAAGAAGGTCAAGTGGTAAAGGATGTATTCGCACCTTCCTTCTGGGTAGAGACCGGGACAAGCTGGGAGTCCCCAGCTTCCTTTGATCCAGGATGTTGCCAGTCCTAACCCTTAAGCACTGACACTGCAAGGAAAGAAAGCCTTTATGGCAGGTTTGTAGGAAGTGGAAACAGCTGGGAATGTGTGAGGTGACCTTCAGGGGTGTGTGTGTGTGTGTGTGTGTGTGTGTGTGTGTGTGTGTGTACATATACATGTACAAACAGTGAATTTCATTTTTAGATTGGGGTTTTACTCCAAGATCTTATATGTAATTTTTTAAAATTTATTTTTATTTCTTGTGCATTGGTGTTTTGCCTGCATGTATTCCTGTGTGAGGATGTCAGATTCCCTGGTACTGGAATTTAGATGCTGTGAGCTGCCATGAGGGGCCTGGGAATTGAACCTGGGTCCTCTAGAAGAGCAGCTATTCCTCTTAACTGTTGAGCCATCTCTCCAGCCTGTAATTTTTTTAAGTTTCTAACATCTGAAAATGTCTATAATCTGATATATGTCTAAAGTGCACCAGGGTAAGGAGCCTGTGTAACATCCTTGAAGCCCTCAGCTCAGCCCCCAGTTCTGCCAGAGGTTGGCAGGGCTGAAAATCTTTGAATGGTTAAAAATCAGATTGGGCGTGTGTACTGGCTGGTTTTGTGTGTCAACTTGACACAAGCTGGAGTTATCACACGGAAAGGGGCTTCAGTTGAGAAAATGCCTCCATGAGATCCAGCGGTAAGGCATTTTCTCAATTAGTGATCAAGGGGGAGGGCCCCTTGTGAGTGGTACCATCTGTGGGCTGGTAGTCTTGAGTTCTATAAGAAAGCAGGCTGAGCAAGTCAGGGGGAAGCAAGCCAGTAAGAAACATCCCTCCATGGCCTCTGCATCAGCTCCTGCTTCCTGACCTGCTTGAGTTCCAGTTCTGACTTCTTTGGTGACGAGCAGCTATGTGGAAGTGTAAGCTCAATAAACCTTTTCCTCCCCAGCTTGCTCCTTGGTCATAATGTTTGTGCAGGAACAGAAACCCTGACTGCCTCCTGTGGGATTCAACTAGAACTCTAGTCCAGTGTCTTTCTAATACATAGTTGAGGATATTTCACTTCTCCATGTTTCTTTGTAGGACAGAATGCCTGGAAACTTTGAGGGGAGGAAAGGTTTCTTTTGCCTGGTGGTTGCAGAGATTTCAGGCCACAACTTGAATCTTGATAGGTCCATGGTGGAAGCATTTAGAGAAAGAGGCTATGATGGATAGTGGACAGGGAGGAGAGAAAAGGGATAAAGGAAGCATTTGGGACAAGATCTAGGTCTCCAAGGAAACCCCCAGTGATCCCTAGCTGGCCCCACCTCCTGCACCACAAAGTAGGAGCCGACTCCAACACATAAGCGACTCCAACACATAAGCTCTGATGGACATTTGAGATGCAAACCATTAACACCTAAAGGTAGCTAATACTCATCTAGAAGTACTGAAGCAGGCCTTCCTTTCCAGCTACATGCACGGTTTACACCATCTAGCTCTCAACTGCCCTGTTGAGATCTGCACATCTGGATGCATATGTTTCCACAAAACATTGATGTTTTCATTATAGTAGCACTATGGGATTTTCAGTTTTTCTTAGGTTTAAGGTTTGTGGGGGTTTTACTTGTTTTTGCTTTTTTCAAGGCAGGGTTTCTCTGTAGCCCTGGCTGTCCTGGAACTCCTGTAGACCAGGCTGGTCTTGAACTCAAGAGTTCTGCCTGCCTCTGCCTCCTGAGGGATTCAAGGTGTGCATTTTGCCCAGTAGCTTTAAGGTTTCCCATAGGCTAGATAGCTTTAAAAGAACATAGATTTCTTATTTTTAATGTTCCTTTTGTGTTTTTTTAAATTTGTGCGCATGTATGCAAGTTTGTAACTATACATGTAGGTGTCCGAATGAGGCCAGAAGAGAATTGGCCCGTCTGGACCTGTAGTTTGAAGCAGTTGGGAACCACTTAATATGGGTACTGGGACCCACACTCTGTAAGAGCAATATGTATTCTTAGTACTCTTAACGGCTGAGCCCACTCTCCAGCCCGGCTCTAAATTCTGTTTCTCTAGTGGATTGTCTTTCTTTGGCATGTCAGGCATGGAGGAATTTCCTCATGCCTGATTTCTGATGTTTTGTGTTTACATTTTCTGGGCTTGTTTTATGCCCTAACACATCTTCCGTTCTACATTGTAATCTACATGTTGGCCACGTGATAGCCGCCTGATTCCCCACATCATAACCTGGACCCTCCCTCCCCATTCTGGCCCAGGCCACGAAGATTGGCAGCTCCTGACTGGAAAGCCTGTTTGCCATGTAGTAGCACATCACAGTGTTGCTCCAATCAAACAATGCTAGCTGGGCTAACGGCAAACCTTTTCATTTGCGCCTACCCCTCCCTCAGTTGATGTTGATTAGTGGCCATTGTTGCTCAGGCTGGAGAGACTTTGGTTGTATCGCACGCAGGACACTGGCACTCCCTACCCAGCTGCCTTGGCAAAGGCCTAGAAGCCAACATCCTACTGATGCCCACTGAGATGTCTCTTGGAAAGAAGGAACCTAGTAAGACATTGCCTCTAAAGGGCTGGAGAGATGGCTCAGTGGTTAAGAGCACTGACTGCTCTTCCAGAGGTCCTGAGTTCAAATCCCAGCAACCACAGGGTGGCTCACAACCATCTGTAATGAGATCTGATGCTGTCTTCTGGTGTGTCTGAAGACAGGGACAGTGTACTTACATATATTTAAAAAAAAAAAAATTGCCTCTAAAAAGATTAGCCTATTGGCAAATCTATGGGATGCTTTCTTGATTGCTGATCGATACAGGGCCCAGCCCACTGTGGGCATGCCACTCCTATGCATATGGGCCTGGGCTGTGTAAGAAACAGCTGAACTTGAACCTGGAAGCAAGCCAGGAAGGCAGTGGCCCTCTGTGGTCTGGGTTCCTGCTTTGAGCCCCCTTCTTTGCTTCCCTGGATGGACTATTTCAACCCTTTCCTCCCCAAGTTGTTGTTGGTCATGGTGATTATTCTAGCAACAGAAAGCCAACTAGGACATGCACTGTGGTGGTTTGAATGAGAATGGCCCCATAGACTCATGCATTTGAATGTTTGGTCCCTAGTTGGTGGAACTGTTTCAGAAGGATTAGGAGGTGTGGCCTTGTTGGAGGAGGTATGTCAGTGGGGGTGGGCTTGGGGTTTCAAAAGCCCATGCCAGACCCAGTCTCACTCTGCTTCCTTGTGGGTGAGGATCCAAGTGCTTAGCTATTGTTCCAACACTATGCCTGCCTGCTTGTCAGCTTATCACTCCTTGCCGTGATGACATTAGCCTCAGCCTCTAAAACTGTAAGCATGCCCTCAGTTAAAAGCTTCTGTAAGTTTCCTTGGTCACAGTGTCTTGTCCCAGCAACAGAACAGTAGCTAAGATGTCCACACTACTTCCTTCTGCATCTTAGTCATTTTCATGCAATTTGGGAGGAAGGAGAAGCTGTCCAGTTTCATTGCTTTGGAACTCTTTCCTCTGCTTGACTTTTAAAGAGGGTTAGGGCTGGTTCTAGCTATTTTACTTGTGTGTGGGTTTTGTGTGTGTGTGTGTGTGTGTGTGTGTGTGTGTGTGTGTGTGTGTGTGTGTGTGCGCGCGCGCGCCATGTGCATGTGTATGTAAACACATGTGAGCCTAAGTGTTCTATAGTGGCCAGAAGAAGGCATCAGATCCCCCCAAACTGGAGTTTAAGATTTGCCTGACATGGATGCTAGGATCCAAACTCAGATCCTCTGGTAGAGCAGCAAATGCTCTTAACTACTGAGCCTCCTCTTAGCCCTAAGAATTTATGTTCCTCAGAGCTTCTGGGGACAGTCTTGAGCTTATGGTGGCTGCATCTTTGACCCCCATCCTTGTCTTTCATCTGTGCTGTATCCCAAGTTCTCTCTCCATTCTTTAACATGGTCCCTTGTCATCAGGATTCTTCTTTGGAATATAAGGAAAGACCCACAGGCTCCAGGGTCAGTGTTTGAACACTTCCAGCTTGTGGATGCCATTTAGACTTATTCAAAGCAGAGGACCCTCCTTTTCTATAGGTTATTTTATCAGGTCACATGGCTAGTTAATGTGGAATTTGGCGTTAAGTTCTGTGATGGCTGTGATGTTAACTGTTACCGTGACTGGATTTAGAATCCTCTGTGGGCATGTTTATCTGAGGGGGGTTTTGCAGAGAGCGAAGACTCGCCTTCCATGTGGGCAGCACAGAGACGTCCCTAGTTTCCACCAATGAAAGGGCTAGGAATGCTGTCAGATAACACCCGGGAACTGTAGCAGAGGTTGTTCCACTCTCCTTTAGCTGGCTACCCAGTGTTCCCACCAATGTATCTGTGGGCGTCTTGATTAACTTTGATTTGTTATAAAGACGCTTCTTGCCACATTGGAACATAGAATTTGGGGTAACCTAACTGGCATGACATCTTAGAGTGATAATTTTCTTGAGTTTTGTGAGCCTCTTCTTTCTCCAAGGGAGATATTTAAATTAGGAGAAAAGAGCTATGAAACAGCTGTTAGCAAGCACAATTCTAGACCTGAGGAGGCCAGGCTTATCACAGTCTCTAAAGATGCCTTGCATTATAACCTGGGGTGTTGCCCCCCCCCTTCTACCTTGTTTGAGACAAGCCCCTCCTAGTTTTGCTTCTGAACCTGAGCTGTCTGGAGATTTTCCTGTGTTACAAACTCTCTTGTACATCTAGGTTCCACATGGAGTTCTAGGATTTGAACTCAGGTCCTTATACCTGTGTGGCAAGTGTTTTAGCCACTGAGCCATCCCCCAATCTCTGCATAAGTCTTATGTTCATTAACATGCAAGTTGTGATACACAGAAAAAAGAAAGAGGCGTGTATGTATGTATGTATGTATGTATGTATGTATGTATGTATATGTATGAATGAATGAATATTTGTATGCTTTTTTTTCTCAACCAAGTCTACCCTGTATAGGGACCTCTGGAAATCCAGCTGATGGGGGGAAGGCTGCCAGGGCCTATGGACCCTTATCAGATGAACTCTGTCCCTCTTTATCCCCTGACCCACTCTGTTTGGTTGGCCGAGTGATAGCATAATATACAATCTGCTCTGAAACTTCATCTTTTCGTTTGTTTCTTTGTTTGGTTTTTCGAGGCAGGGTTTCTCTGCATAGCCCTGGCTGTCCTGAAACTCTCTCTAAACTAGGCTGTTCTCTCTCTCTCTTTTTTTTTTTTTTTTTTTTTTGGTTTTTCGAGACAGGGTTTCTCTGTATAGCCCTGGCTGTCCTGGAACTTACTCTGTAGACCAGGCTGGCCTCGAACTCAGAAATCCACCTGTCTCTGCCTCCCAAGTGCTGGGAACTAGTCTGTTCTCAAACTCAGAGATCCTCCTGCCTCTGCTTCCTGAGTGCTGGGATTAAAGACTTGTGCCACCACTGACTCCGTCATCTTTTAGACTGCATTGTGTTCCACTGTGGCGATGCCATTGAAGGACAGTTTCTAAGGCTTGGCATTTCAGAAACCCGCTTCAATGAATAGACTCATACATCTCATTTTGTGAGACCATCCATACCACCCAGATGGATTCCCTAAAGCAGAGTGCTGCACTTGTATCTGACTTTGATCTGTGGCGCTGTAGTAGCAGACACAGGTAGCTCCAACTACAGACCAGCTAGCAATGTGTGTCCAAATCATCTTTATCGGAATGCACATTGTGGTATTGTAGCAACTACCTCGATTTGTTTCCAGGAACAGCTCTCTATGAATGATGTGATTATTTATGCCACCCTGACTTGTCCCTCTGAGCCACACTCCTGGTCCTCTGATGCCCCGCTCATCACAGGAGTCTGGCAGTTGTTCTCATGATCATAATAGCACAACAGCCTTTTTTCCTAAGTGTTTGTCCCTCTATGGTCACATTTCTCTGGCTAGGTGGCCACCTCTAGCCCTTGAGAATTTCCACTGAGAACCCAGCAGGACGACATCCCATGATTCAAATTCCAAAGCCTTGAAGTAGATCAACCTCCAAGAGACCTGATCACACCAGCCTTGACCCCACATGCAGCTTCAAGCTTGCTGTCACCCCATGTCACCCCATGTCCTCTCATGCCTCCACCCCCACCTCCTGCAGCCTTTCATCCTCTCTGCCCCAAGGGGAGCCCATCTCTTCCCTAGGAGGAAAGCAAATAGCAGATGTGTGTGATGACAGAGTGTGGTGTGTGTCCCCAAGCCATGCAGGGGACCTCTGATCTCCTTCTGGCCTTGTTTGCACAGAAATGCCTTTCCCCAACAGCCAGTGCTTCAGAGAGGCAGGACGGGGACAGCCCCAGCACCTGGAAGCTAAAAGGTTTTGCTGTCTAAGCAGAATATAAGAAGTGTTTCTGTTGACATCTCCAGCTTGCAGGGGTTTGAAACTGTGTGTCAAAGAGTTTGCAAATATTTAAAGGTTCCCAGAGAGGGTGATGTTGGGGTAGAGACAGTTCTCACGAAAGGCACTGAAACCAAAGACTCATTTGGAAGCCGGCTAGGTAGAGCCCCACAGAGGCTTGAAGAGAACTGTGCGCTGAAGGTCTGTAAGCAAAGGGAGAGTCTCGGTTGATAAATGTGCTTCCCTAGTGTGGACAATTCAGAACCAAGTTGTCCAAAGTGAGACTTGATCCTTATAAGATCTAAAACCATGTTCTAGTGTAACACAAAATGATTGAGGGAAAGAGAGAAGAGAAGGTGGTGGAGGGCTAATCTGGGAGTGCCAGCTCCAAGTCTCACCTACTGGGCCAGAAAGACAGAACCTCCATCCGGTGCAACCCCAGATCCAACACGGAACCAAACCAGGGAGGCAGGCAGGTTACTGCAGCAGAACAGACTCCACACGAGCATGGGAGGGACATCCTCTGATCTCACCATTCACTTCTCACCTGTATTTTGAGTCTATAGATTGAAAATCGTCAACACATGACTTTAGTTTGTTGGTTGCACACGGAGTAACAAATACGTCATTCCAAGACTCTTCTTGTTGATGGTTGTTTCTTATTGACTGAGTCCTGAAAAGTCACAGATCTTACCCTCTAATCTCCAACCATGGAGATGACGGGTGGAGTCGGGGCAGGGCTCAGGGCTCTGTCAAGACAAGCAAAAGAGCAACAAATCAGACGCTTTCTTGCTTTCTTTTTTTGGTTTTTCAAGACAGGGTTTCTCTGTGTAGCCCTGGCTGTCCTGGAACTCACTCTGTAGACCAGGCTGGCCTCGAACTCAGAAATCCGCCTGCCTCTGCCTCCCAAGTGCTGGGATTAAAGGTGTGTGCCGCCACTGCCCGGCTAAATCTGATGCTTTCTAGTATGGCTTCCTGGGAACCGTGACATCATGAACCCTTCTAATTACAAAGGATCAATACCCTACAGCAGGAGAGCTGAGCTAGTAACATTGGGGCAAATGTGACCCGAATGTCAACTGATCAAATCAGTTGTGATAATTTTGTTGACTAGTCTGGGGGTCTTTTCCTGGCATCGGGGAACTGTTTCTTAGTATCAGGTGGAGAAGCAGTTTGTTCTGCAAACACTAGAGGGCAGCAGAAGGCAGCATTTGACAGACTCCAAGGGCACCAGTGGCTCCAGCTGATGACCAGCTCAAGTCCCTGGGGCTATGCGCACCTCTCTTCTTGCTTAGTCACCTCTGTTTTTAAGCTAGGAGATACCTTTCCCTGGCTAGGGAAACAGCCTACTGCCCCCACCCCCTTCCTCCAGAGACACTGGGCTGAGGTTTCTGGTGCCTTAGCATTTCCTGCCCCTCCTAACATGTCTCTAGTACTTAGAAAGGTTGGGAATAGGGGTCCCAGCTGTGATTGCAGTGTGGTCCCTGAGACAGGCCAGGGGACATTTGGAAGGCACATCAGGCCAAGTGTGGAAGAAGTGTGGAGGCAGGGGTGTGGCTTGGAAGGCGACAGCTTTGAAGGCAGCCTGGCTCCTGACGACTGCCAGTCCCAGAACAGTTTTCCGACTCCACCATCTTGGTTGTGGCAAGGGTGTCTTCACCACCGGGGCCAGTTCCTCATGTTGCTCTGTGTTTCCTGAGCTCCATACACACATGTGCTGGCCTTTCTACTCTTTTGTCTGGAGCCAGTCTCCTACATTCCTTCAGTCTCTTCCTGTTTAATTAAAGTGGTTTCTATTTCTGACGCTGACCCTGAGTGATACAGGGGCTGAAAGTGAGCAACAGCTGTAGCCTGAATCCAGCACCAGAATCTGGGTCTGACTGAATCTCATCAGATGACTCAGAGGGCATT
>CM052720.1:33115892-33130801 GCA_028551405.1 Uromys caudimaculatus | reverse complement strand
GTAGATACCGTCACTTTTCCTTTTGTAGATGTACTGCTCCATCTGAAAGTCAAGGTTGGTGCCACCTAAGTGGGTTCCCGCAGCAAGGAATTTGAGGACATCCTCCTCCTTCATCTGCAGGACATCAAGGCCTCCGGACATTGTATAAGTTTCCCTTTAAGTTACGATGGAAACCAAGAACAACGCCGTATGGACCCGTACCCCGGTAGCGCAGAAAAGCGACTCTCTGTCTTAATTAGCGTTTTACTGCTGTGAACAGACACCATGACCAAGGGAACTCTTATAAGGGCAACATTTAATTGGGGCTGGCTTGCAGGTTCAGAGGTTCGGCCATTATCATCAAGGCAGGAGCATGGCAGCATCCAGGCAGGCATGGTGCAGGAGGAGCTGAGAGTTCTACATCTTGTATGATACATTATACATACATACATACGTACATACATACATACATACATACATACATACATACATATCACATTTCCCTTATCCATTCATCTACTGTTAGGCCTCTAGGCTGGTTTCATGCCATAGCTCCTGTGACTAGCACACTCGTCAGCAGGGATGTGGGGGAATCTGTGGTGTACATGGATTCTGTCAGGTGTACACCCAGGCATGGTGTGGCTAGGCATATGGAAGAAACTTCCTGATGAATTCCATAGTAGCTGCACTGGTTTGCTTGCCCACCACCTAAGTGTGAGCTTCCTCCTTCCTGCATTCTCATCAGATAAGAGTTATTACTCCAAATGGGGTGAGACAGATTATTAATGTGAAAGCACTATTTTTCATTTATGAACAAAAGTCATGTTTATGTGGAGGCCAGTCTCACGATGGTTCCTGAGCATGTGTGAGCCAGTGAGAGAGGCTCTCTCACTGGGTCAGGAGTTCACTGACACAGCTTGGCTGACCAGTGAGCCCTGGAGATCCACCCTTCTCCACTTCCCCAACACTGGATCACAAGCACACACCACCACGTCGGCTTTTGACATAGGTGCTGAGGATTGAACTCAGGTCCTTGTCCTTGCTCAGTCAGCACTTTACCAACTGGGCTATTTCTTCAGTCTTAAGAAAAGTTTTTAATTTTGATGATATCCAACGATTAATTTACTGTTTTACAAACTATCCTCTGGAGTGATAACTAAGACTCATTTGCCTAAGCTATCACAGCCTTGTATTTTTCGACTCCTCTAAATGTCAGTTTCATCTCAATTTCTGATTTTTCGTTGCGCGCGTACAGATGCTTGTACTCTTTATTTCCTCTCCGTCTTGCCCCAAGAACACAGTGCCTGTATGTTCCACTTTCCGTGGTGTTAAAACAAGGCAGGGCGTTGAGGAGTGTGGGCATAGTCATTCCAGCAAACCATTCTCCAGATTCTTCCCTGAGCATTTCTGGATATCTGATACAGCCTTGATGAATTAAAGACTTTATGCGGGTCCTTTTAAAAGCCATGTAGCTTTTAATTAATATTATTTGACAGTTTCATATGCATAAACAGTTCGTCTCAATCATATACACCCCAGCTCTCTCTTCCCACTCCAGGCACCTCCAACTTGACCCCCCACCCCCACCGGGCGTGTCTCTCCATCTCCCTCCTGTTCTCTCTATGGTAACCCACACAGTCCAGTTAGCGCTACCTGCTGAAACCCTGGGCCCATCTTGTTGGCTGGGTCCCGTGCTTGGCGACCACAGCGGCTATACGTTCATGAACGATGGCGGCATCACATCCAGTGGACAGCCTGTCACAGCCCTCCGCCATCCCCAGCCTCTGCCTGTACATTCTTTTCACCCACTCTGACACTGTTTGCTGCCCTAGTTGGCTGTGTGGACCCGGGGAAGCAGGGCCTGAAAATGAGTCGGAGTAAAGTCTCATGCAATCACCAATTTTATTCAGAGCACTTGGGCCATTTATACTCGGAGGGTTAAGAAGAATCACGTGTGTAAGATGTTCAATCAATCACAAGGACACACGGGGCAAAAACGTGTTTTTCCATAGAGGCATCTAAAGAAATAACAGTCAGTTATAATGAATAGTCTGAAGTAAACCCACTCCTATCTACTATACCTGGGAAGGAAACAAAAGCACATTCCAAGAACAATTCTGTATCTTTTGAAGAAACTGAGATCATAAGAGTCTTGTCCTGTTTTCTTGGAGCTTTCTCACAAGCATTCAGAAATCTCCCACACAACTCCACGCTTGGACTGTGTTCTGACATGCCACGGTCATGAGCTTTGGGGCTTTTTGGGGAGAAGCTGCTATATATTTCCCATTTAGGGCTCAAATGGGTGATTAAAAAAAAAAAAAGGTGTCATTCTTCTGTATGCTAACTACAGTGTGTTTCCAGAGAAGATATTTGCTTCCTGACTGACTTGGCCTGAATACAGGCACAGAGAAAGGGATACACGTGACTCTTTACTTTTGAGCGTTCTTTTTACAGTTCAGATCTCATACTCTAGTGATCTCTAAGAGTGGTCAGGGGCTTTTAGTTTTGGAATATCATGATGAATTTATCTGTCTGTCCATCTATCTATCCCTCCAGCTGTCTATCCTATGTATGTATGTATGTTTGTATGTATGTATCTATCTATCCATCACCCATCCATCCATCTGCTCATCTGCCTTCCCACCTCCCTCCCTCCCTCCCTCCCTTCATCCAGTTATCATTATATATCTTCATTGAAATTTTAGTCACATATGTAATGTGGTGTAGTGTTTACATATGACCTATGCCACTCCCCAGTATCTTACGTAAGTGCTGTGTAAATAGGCACTATACTGTGGGTTTATGTTTGGTTTTGTTTGTTTGTTTTTTATTGTTGTTATTTTTGTGACAATGTCTTGCTATTGGAGCTATTTGTAGCCCTGGTGAACTTGGTAGTCTATCTTATACCCCAGGCTAGCCTTGGACTCATGAAAATCCTGCTCTAGCCTCCAGAGCCCTGGGATTTCAGGCATGCTCCTCTGAATCACCACAGGGCAGTGTCTGAATACATTTAGAACACAGACCTGTCCCCCCAAATATCCACAGCCAACAGTTGGCAGAATGCACCACTGCAGAGCCCATAGTGACGAAGGTGACTGGGTTTTGCATTTGCCAGTTTCCTTTCTTACACAGGGAACTCACTGAGATGATAATCTTGCTTGGTACCTGTGCAGACAGGTGCCTGACCAGTGACTTGTGAACTGGAAACGAAAAGGTCAGAGAGGATCCTTTTTCTTCCCCAGGCAGATATTACAAGCACCTGATGAACTCTGACAGCTGCTGGGAATGGCAGGTGCCACAGGCCCAAGAATGTACAGGGATGGTCTCGAGAGATGGCTCAGTACTGATTGCTCTTACAGAGGCCCGGAGTCTGATTCCCAGCACCCACATGGCAGCTCATGACCATCCATAATTCCAGTTCCAAGGATCCAATGCCTTGTGTGGGCACCAGACATGCACATGATACATATACATTCATGTGAGCAAAACATGCATTAAACCTATACCTACATTATACACACATACATAAAGAGTGCACGGAAAGGCCCCACCCATTAAGAGGATAATTAGTAAATACCCTCTTACCCTCCTCTTATCTGATGCTCATGAATCCAAGATAGCAATTTAGAGGTTTGTCTTTGCTTTCCACGTTAAGTAAACCAGATCCAGAGACATGGCACAGCTGGGTTAATTTATGCCTGTCATAGGTTAATTTCTGTGTCTGTCATTCTTTCTGATCTACTTTTGTGTGTGTGTGTGTACCACTATTACGCTGTCTTTCTGTTACTTTGGCTTGGTAATATAATTAGAAATCAAACATTGTGATACTCCAGCAGTGTTGGTTGTTTGTTGTTGTTTTGGTTAGGTTTTTTTCCCCCAATTCTTTTTTTTTTTTCTTTCTTATGTGAAATGCCAAATATTCTGGAAACATTATACATTAGTTCAACATTCACCAGTTCAAATTTATTGATTGGTAATTTTAGGCTTCGTAGGTTTTGCGTTGTAACATGGGCTGTTTTTCATCCCGACCCAAGCTCCCGGGATAACAATTCAGGCTCAAAATGTATTTACAAATACCTAGCTAACCTTGTTCCCTCACTAGCTAATAATTTAAAATAACTCGTTTACACTAATCTACATTCTGCCACGTGGCTGGTTACCTCTGCTCAGGTACCATGTGTCTGTGCTCCTCATATCTTCCCTGGCCTCTCTCCCATGCCTGGTTCTATCCCAGAATTCTTTCTGCCTCCAGGATGTCCCACCTTCTACTCTATCCTTTCCTATAGGTCATAGGCTTCTTAATTGACAGGTGATACATCCATACAGTACACAAGATATTCTCTCAACAGTTTTGTTCCCAGTTTAAGAATCCCTTACCATAGCAAGGAGATTGCTCAGTAGATAAAGTACTCGCTTTATGAGGACCCACAGCAGATTCCTAGCACCTATAGAAAAAGCTAAGCCTTGAACCCACAGCAATCCTCTTGCCTCAGCCTTCTGAATGTTGAAATTATAGGCATGAAGCCAGGAGGTAGTGGCACATGTCTTTAATCCTAGTACTCAGGAGGTAGAGGCAAGTAGATCTCTGTGAGTTCGAGGCCAGGCTGGCCTACAGAACCAGTTTCTGACAGCCTTTTTTCCAGAAACCCTGTTTGGAAAAAAGGAAAAGAAAGAAAAGAAAAGAAAGGAAAAGAAAAGAAAAGGAAGAAATTACAAGCCGTACACTCAATAATCTAATGATTCACCCTATCTATTTTGTTAGTGGGACTAGTTCATGCATGGTGCACCCCTACTTCCTCAGAAGCGGCATACTTACCCTTTTGCAGAAGCTGCAGGCTCAGCTCATGTGCTTTTCCACCTCCTGGCTGCACACAGGAGGACTTAGGAATTCTGTCAAAGGAGCCGTGAAGTAGAGGAAAGGAACCATTCTAGCTTAGTTCACGTCTTGGTAATGTCAGCAGCTACTGCGACCTGCAGATGCTGTGTGGGCACACATGCCTGCTCCATGAGGAAGTCATTCAAGCCAGGACAGGATCCTCAGGAAAAGAGATCTTTAGACTGAAGGGCTAAGCTACCGGACAGTTTGAAAACTGGAGACTGAGATGAGCTCATGGGGGTGAGGGGAGACGAGAAACCGAGCTCACACTATTCCACTGGGAATACAGGAAGGAAGCAGGTTGGAAACAGAATTAAAAAGAGAATCACCGTGTCGCTGAATATATTATGTGTTTCCTGCAGCACAAAGTCATTCAGCAATATAATGGGTGACGATTCCCCAAAGGTCTCCTGCATTATGGACTTGTAGGTCAGGCAGTATCACTGTTGAGAGAAAATGGGGCTCTTGGGGGGGGCAGTAGTAAAAGTTAGGCCACTAGGGATCTGCCCATCAGAGGAGACTGAGACTGTGTGTTCTTCTTTCTTGCTCTCTGACTTCCCAAACACTGAGGGTTGGACAGGTCTCTGCCATAGGCTTCCCATGGCAGCATTCTGCCCTGCCACAGGTTCAAAAGGCAACGAGCCAAAACCATGAGCCGAAATGGCTGTTCTCTGGTTTTAAGTTGAGTCCTTCAGGGATCTTGTTGTAGTCATACAAACCTGTCCATTGCTGAGTGAGATATTTATAAGGATAAGAAGTCTTAGAGATGGAGCGATGGCTCCGTCAGCAAGCTTGGGGGCCTGAGTTCCAGTCTCTACCACTCACAGAAGTTGAACATGGCCCCGTGTGTTCCTACGACGCAGTACTATGTGTATGGTGTGGAGATGGAAGGGTCCATGGCTCTTACTGGCATCAAGCAGGATACCCAGAGTTCTCTCCTGGTCTCCATGTATGCATGCAGACATATACACCTACATAGAAGCTCACATGTATCATGAACACACAAAGAAATCTCTCCCATCTGTCAGATATACCATATACCAGGATATACCAGCATCTTGTTTGGCTTATACAAGGAAACACATTGTAAACAACTGAGACAATACATAAGCTATTCCATTACCACTACTATAACTACAAATGTCTCCTGCTATCTTCCCAGCCTTTTATAAGACAAATGTGTATTTTTCAATCCTCAAATTTGAACTTTTTAATGAACAGATCCCGTTTCTGTTATTTCTGTTCTCTCACAAGTAAGCCAATCTGTGTCTCTATGAACTTTCCATGTTTGCACAGTAAGCCGTTGCTTTACACATTCCAGCCTTAAAAGTCTTGCCCAATGTTTGATGAACATTCATGGTGCTCCATCTAGAGATGGTGCTCCATCTAGAGATGGTGCTCCATCTAGAGATGGTGCTCCATGGCTTGTATTTGTAAATAACCGGTGCTCCTTTGGGAGAAGGATGGTGTCTCAGTTAGGGTTTCCATTGCTGTAAACAGACACCATGACCAAGGCAACTCTTATAAAGGACAACATTTAATTGAGGCTGGCTTACAGGTTCAGAAGTTTGGTCCATTATCATCAAGGTGGGAAACATGGCAGCGTCCAGGCAGGCATGGCACTGGAGGAGCTGAGAGTTCTATATCTGTTCCAAAGGCAAACAGGAGAAGACTCTGCATCCTCAGACAGCTAGGAGGAGAGTCTCAAATCCCACCCCCACAATGACGCTCTTCCTCTAACAAGGTCACATCTCCTAATAATGCTACTGCCTGGGCCAAACAGATTCAAACCACCACAGATGGATTCTTAGCTACACGTTATCTGTGTAGAGAGTAAAAACATCAAAGAATTTCTTGTGTGCATTAATATTGGAGCGTTAAGGTTGGACATTACAAAGCCTTAGAAATTCTGTTGGGGAATTTTTGCATTTTAGGTCACTACTGAGTCATGAGTCATGAGGACTTGGTCTTGCCTGTGGTCAGGATGGCACTTTGGTGTTTCATGCACACTGGTGCAGCCTTTGCCGGGTTTTCAGTGAGCAAGTCAATGAATGGTTCTAACTCATAATGGGCTATCAACTCAATGTCTCACCATCTGGATGCAGTTTATTTTCAGTGTACTCTGATGCTGGCAAGATCTGGACAGTGATTTAGGCAGAATGTGCACTTCTGTGCTCGAGGTTTGCCTGAGTCTGGAGAGCTGCCCTGAGAACATGATCTACGGCGTCTGTGTGAGGTTTGGGGCTTTGCTTGCTGGACCATTGTCCACCGGTGTCTCCACACGCTCCCCCTCTGAGAAAGGGAAAGTTCACGCCCGTGGTGGAAGGACTTTCCCATACTTTTTATCTCTGTGCGGTAGACAGCTGACCCTGGGCCAGGATACTTGGCAGCTTGACTCTGCTCTCTGTGAGCTCCAAAGTAACAAGGAGGTTTGTGTTCAACTTGACGTGAATTTTGTTGTTATCACCATGATGGTTTTTTTTTCCTTTGTAAAGGGAAAACATAATTTTAGTTTAGATCTGTGTTTGATTTGGGACCCTGCCAACCTGATCTAAGACCATTTGAAAGGGCTACTTTAGACTAGCCTCAGTAATGATAGTAGTGTAGAGGCTGTTTAGTACTCGCTCTGAACACCGCATGGAGCAGTCAGTGCCCGTCATGAGTACTGTATGGCAGAGTGCTTAGTACCTACCTTGGTACTGTGTGGAAGAGTGCTTGGTATCTGTCCTGAATTCTATGTGCAAGAACATCTGTTGTCTTCCCTGTTCTAGCATTCTTTCTGTCATCAGTTTTATCACTATAGTGAAGTAGGAATGGTTCCTTCCACTCTTCATTGCTTGATAAAAATGGAACTTTGAGACTTGAAATCACCTGCCCACAAACATACTGAAGTGTTCCAGTCAGGATTCAAACCTTGGCTTGTGTGATCCCTAGGTCTCTGCTCCTGTGATCCCTTGCAAAGTTTTTTTCCATGAGTTTCAACTCTCCTTCCTTCCTGCTTGCAATCGAGGGGTGTGCAGATTGTGTGGTACAGATTAAGTAGTCATGTCCCGCAGAGGTAGGACACTTTGGAGATGGCGTTCTTATTATCCAGGGCCATGCTGGTAGAACCAGAGTGTAGATGAAAACCTCTTCTCCTCGCCACCTTGCTAAGAGTATTCTCCTGACCCCTCTCTTTAGAGTTGAGCATCTAGGAAACTAGAATGTCCCAGTGGTTTGCAGGACCACAGCTTACTGTAAAATTGAGACAAGTACTCAGGCCTTCTACTTCCCAAGCTAATATCTTCCCACTCTGTTTATGTGGCAAACAGACGTTCATTGTCAAATGCTCAGTATGAGTTACAGTCCAAACCACAAAACACAAAAACCCCAGGCTCATCATTTTGGTTCTGTCAAAATGTCCTCCAACATTTGAGACACTTCATTCCCCATTAATCCTCCCAGACTAAGCAGATGAATGTGCCTACACTGGTGACCTTGCTTGACTGGGTCTCCACCATCAGTATACACTGAGTCTGAGAATGGGTAGTTTTCCCCCAGCCTCCAGTGTAGACTTCAAAAGAGCCAAAGTAAATAGAGTTTTCCGCCTCCGCCAGCTGTATTTATTCTGGGCAGCTTCTCCACCTACAATGCCCTTTGACTTCCTAGGAGCTCCTGAACCTGTTTATTTTCAACCTCCCAGAGGCATCCAGCTGTTGCATCCCTCATCACAGCAGAGAGGAGTCAACAAGTTCTTCTGGAAAAAAAAAAAAGGTTTTTTTTTTTTTCAAAGATCTTAAAGGATATGGCCCAAAAGAGAGCTCACCATATAGCTATTTCCTGAGACACCAGTCTGCTCTCACACGGTTCATCCAAGCTAACCAGGAGATGTCACTGGGAAGGACTTTTGTGTGGCAACTGCAGAATAATGAGAACTGGGTGGAAGTAGAATCAGGCGACTATGCTTTAACAGGGTACTCCCCAGTGGTAGACTGGTTGGAGCTCATAGACGTTTTGATTGGTGTGTGTGTGTGTGTGTGTGTGTGTGTGTGTGTGTGTGTGTGTGTGTGTGTGTATGTAACCCATATTGAGTATTTGACAACTGCTTGCTGCGTAAACATAGTGGGAAGACGATTAGGCCAAGCAGAAGGTCTGAGCGCTTGTCTCAATTTCACAGTAGCACGAATACACTAATCCTATAAAAATTGGGTTTTAACAAAGATGCCTGTTTCTGCCTTCTTTTGAAACACAAGGTCTAACATTGGTCCCTTGGGCATCAATAAAGCTGTTAGTGACTTAGCTAACTCACACCTCAGCATCTTGTCCCAGTCTTAGAGCTCCTGTATACTTCCTGGTGCTGAGGCTAGCTCTCAGTTGCCTCATGGCTTCTCTTATTAGCATCCACTTCAGATTGCACTGGGCCCCAGACATGTGAACATTCCCTTCCTATGGGCTTTGCCCAGGTCAGTGAGTTTGGAGGCAGACAGGATGCCCAAGCACTGGTGTGGGTGTCACACTGATCACAACATTTCTTTCTAGGACACTGTACCGTGCTCGTTCCTAACTTGAAAGTAGACTTTCCATCACTAAACATCTGGCTTGTGCTCCTGGGGTAGAGAGCAAACTTTGGTCATGAGAGTGTAGAAACATACCAGGAAACTATAAAAGGAGCTAACTAAAAGCAGCATAGAATCCTACAAAGAGGCTAACCTGGAACTATAGATTGCAAATGGCCAGAGCGTGTGAGACAGCAGTAACACCTTTACTTGAGACATTCAGGAGCAAATCTAGATGAACCCCGTCCCCTCAGTAGGGGCCACCAGAGTGAATGTCAATGGACCAGAGACTAGCACATTGGCTGAGAATGTGCTTGGTGTGGATGAGGCTTTGATGCTCAGCTAACACAAACAGGAACAAAAACTCCATTTTGTGTCTTGTTTCATTGCAACAAAATACCCAAGTCTAGATGATTTATAAGAAATAGAAATTTCTTTTCTTGTAGTTCTGGTGGTTGGAAAGTCAAAGACCAAAGAATGTGAAGACTTGGATGGCTGCTGAGGGAGCTTCTTGTTTGTCATGTGGCATCTGAATGAGCGTCCTCACAGAGGATGATAGTGTGCTCAGATGAGAAAAAGGAGCAAGGCATGATGGGAAAACACATTCCGTCCCAGAAGGGGGAGTTCATCTGATCTGAGAGTGAGTTTGGGAGGGAGGAAAGGGGAGAAGGAGGGGGGAGAGAAAAAGTAAAGGGAGGGAGGGAGGGAGAGAGGGAGGGAGAGAAGAGCAAAAGGCAAGAATGCTTCCTGTATCATAGATTTGTGCTGCCTGAACTCAGCATGACTTTCACAAGGCATCTCTTAGTCTCTCCCCAGGGAGGCAACGCCCTGAGGCACAGGATGCTCTGGCGGTGGCTCCTCCCTCTTCTCTTAAACCACGAGTTGTCTCTTTAATTTGACCCAGGAGTCCTGTGCCTTCCACAGGAAGACTAACAGTTTGGCCTGCAAGGAAGAGCATCTCAGACCCTGCATAGTACTTGGAAAAACTTTATTATTCCCATTTTGCAAAGTAGGAACTAATGTCAGTTGGTGTTGTGACCGTTGGTGTTTACTACACTTTTGTTGCTTAAATCTCAGTCCATATTTGAGATGTCCTGCCTTATGGCTGAGGTTAGGTCCCATTTCAAAGCATCTCTTTGCCCCTGAACACCCAGTTTTATTTTCTTTCCCAGTGATAAGGACCCACCTGTATTAGTCAGGGTTCTTTAAAGGAATAAAACCAATAGGATGGACACACACTCATGCACGCACACACGCATGTGGAATTTATTAGAATTGTTTTCAAGCTGTGGTCTGAGCAGCCCAATAATAGCTGTCTCTCGATGGAAAGGCCAAGGACCTGGTGGCTGTTCAGTCTGTGAGGCTAGATGTCTCAGCAGTCCCAATCTGGTGCTGGAGCCCCAGGGACATCCTAGGGAGCTGCCAGTTTTCATTGTCTACATTGGAATCCTGAAGATGTGGGTTCTAACAGCAGCAAAGGACTGCCTCAGCAACAGGATAGATGTACTTGCCAGTGAGAGTGAGGGCCAGTAGGCAAAACCCACAAGCTTCCTTCATTCACGTCCAGAAGGTGTGGCCCCGATTTAGCGAGAATCTTCTCATCTCAAATGGTCCGGCCTACCTGCTTGGGTTTTAGTGACTTCCACACATAGATAGGCAAATTGACAACCAGGATTGGCCACCCCAATATTTACCAAACACATTTTTGTCCAACCTGTTCTCATCAGTTCTCTCAGAGAAGGCAGTTTGGGGTTTTTCTTTTTACACCAAATCTATTATGCATGGGACAAGAGTGGAAGTTAAGACATAGCTGTAAAACCATCTAATACAGGGATGCACACAGCTCTCCATTATCACGACAAGAGTTTCAGGGAAATATAAAGAGGAAGGAACCATTCTGGCTTGAGAAACTTCCATCTTTGGCCGCATTGCTATGTTGCTTCCAGGTTGCCCCATAGTGAGCATCTAAGCCACAACAGAAGGCTGTCTCCAACCATAGGCTGCCTCTGGAACACTGGGTGTTGCGTTTAGAGTACAGCCCCAGACATCGTGAGAATCAAGGCTGGAGCCAGAAGTCTTCTACCAGCTGCTTCTGCTGCATCGGGGGTCATGCTCTTCTTTAGGAGCATTGGCTGCTGGGTAAAGGGAAACTCGGGTGCAGAGGCACCCTCATGCGTAGTTCTTGCTCACACCCTATGCTACATCTTGTGCTAACTTCTACTTTCATGTTTTATGTATTATTCCTCTCTCTTCTTATGTAGGCCAAACAACCTCAACTCCTCCATGAGCCCTGGCAGCATCTCCTCTTCCAGGTCAGGGCTGTGCTTTCTCTTTCCTGCCAAAGCTTGTTACACATACCTCCATTTACATTAACTACTTTTTAAATAAATTTATATATGTATGCGCCTCTGGCATCAGACTATAAAGTCATTAAAGTGCCAATACACTTCTTATATGGGGAGCTCTTCTGGGACATTGCAGTCTCTATAGTAGGCACTGGACTTTTAACATCAATTTTTGTTGAATGAGTAGGAAAAAAAAAGAATCAAACATGAGTCAAGTTATCAATTTCCAGAGACCTTTTCATGTCAAACCCCATTAAAGGCTCATTCATTTTTCCCCAAAGTGTTTATTACCATAGAAATCCAGAAATGTGAGAACAGTGGGAAATGACCTTTTAAGGTAAACAGGGGCATTAAGATGATTTGCCCAGGCCTCTTTATTTTGTAGAGAAAGAAATGACTGCTCAGAAAGGGTAAGTGGTTTACCCAGTAACACACAACATGCTAGCAGTAAAGAGTGCAAGCTGCGATTAGTCCCATGTGTTGTCAACTGACCGGGTCCTTCCCCTCCACTGAATTAAGTGCCACCCCAAATGTCCACACCAGGACCTCCAATGACCTCAGTAGGTATTGATCATGGGATTATTTCATATTTTCTTTTCATAAATTTGCCTAATGAACGTATCCAATCTTAGAGCTTTTTTTTTTTTTTTTTTTTTAAATATTTCCATATTTATCAACTTTGCTACTTGTATTTTTGTTTTCAAATGCTGCCAGTCACATCTGCCTTCTCATCAGACCAGAGAGATTTTCCTGGAGACTATCTCACTCACAAGCATTTAGGAAAAGAAAATATGATATATCAACTGTATCCTTGGTCTCACAAATTCATCCAAAGTACAGTCACCTCCATCTGTGTTTCCTCTCTCACTTTCTGTAATCAGATGTGGAAAATATTTAATATCCCGGTGAGTTCTTAGTTAAAATTGGCTTCCGTGATAAATGCACGGGGCCGTTTAATTTGCTTTCCCACGAAAATCTTTATCTCCACCCAGCAGCCTCACTGTAGTTTAATAAAAGAAAGACCTTTTGAATAACTCTTGTGCAATATGAGGTCCAAAGCAGATCTATGAATAATTTATCAGGCCAGGATCTTGTTTCTGTTTTTGAATTATATTATGGAAGCCCTTGGAACTAGACCTGAGCCAAGTTCCGTGGGGGTTGGGGGGGGGTGTCGCGGACTTCTTGTGTTGTAGCCAAGTTCCGTGGGGGTTGAGGGGGGTGTTGAGGCCTTCTTGTGTTGTATCCAAAAGGTTCTCAATTATCAACAAAAGATAGCATACCGACCCAATGACTCCTCGTGGATTCCAGTGAGGGATTCCAGGAAACCATAGCCTCGTGGGCGTATGTGGTCCGAAATAACAGGAATCAGTGAAAACTTGAAGTGTAAATACACAACTGACATTATTTACATATTGCAACCAGAAAAACACAACCCATCGAGCTAACTGTGCCATCCACAAGAAAACAGAAACTCCTGGGCTGTTTCCCAGTCCGGATCCCAGCCTTTGTAAACCAGCCGAGCTCCATCTTGTCTCCGATTTTGCAACTAGCGTTTCCAGCAGCCCATTTGCTGCATGTGTCAGGAAAGTTGACCCAGCGCCTCTTGCGTAAGTCAGTCAGAGATGTAAAATACCACCGAGGATGCCCTGCTCACCCCTCAACTCTGGTGTGAAAGCAACCCTGTTTTGCTGAGCTTGGGTCTGACTCCTTCATTCCTAGATAACTACTGTTCATTCCTTAAAACAGTCGTTTATTTTTAGAGTGATTCTGAAACTCCCAAACACCAGCAAAGTCAGGAGAGAAAGATTCACGTATCTCCCGCAGAGCACAGGCAGGCTGTCTTATGGAAACCGTCTCTGGATATGGGGCTGAAAGGAGATTCCTAACAGGAACTTCTGGCTGCCCAGATCTTGTGGCTACACATGCACGAATGCATGCATGCATGAACACATGTGCATACACACACACACACACACACACATACACACACACACACACACAGAGACATGCATGCATGCATGCACGCACATGTGCCCGCGCGCACACACACACACCACCAGCTTCATTTGTCCAACTTCTAGAAGAAATGTTGGAGACTCTCTATGGACTGGCAATATCTTCCCTTTGCCTCCTTTGAGTGCTACTGAGCTCATTCATGTCAGTGAATTTTAATTGGCTTTTCACCATTTATAGCATTAACTGCATACTTGTTTTTTAAGGTTTATTTTATTCTCTCTCTCTCTCTCTCTCTCTCTCTCAATCTCTCTCTGTGTGTGTGTATGTGTTTTGTCATATGTGTGTGGTTTACCTATGGGGTCACTTGGCTCTGGAGTTGCAGGCATGTAGGAACTAGCTGATATGGGTGCTGGAACCAAACTCAGATCCTCTGCAAGAGCAGGGTGTGCTTTTAGCTCCACACTCTTTAGCTTGCTTTCAGTGATAAACTATTTCCTATTCTACAATAGTGTGGACCCTAAGAGGTTCCCAAACGCCTGTGTGGTAAAAGCTTGGTCCTCAGCTCTGCTCTATCAAGGGTGGCTGGAGCATATAAGAGCTGGGTCTAGCAGTAGGTCTTGAGTCACCGCGGGAGGGACCCTTTGAGGAAGTTGTAGAATTCTTGCCTATTTCTTCATGTCTCAGCCTTAGCCACATGTTACATACAACATGATGTACTATGTCACCATAGGAATAAATGAGAGGGCTAATCAGTTATGGCTAAGACCCCTGGAAAGGTGAGCCAAATCCTTGAGAACATGTCTACAAGTAACGTACAAACTGAGCAGGGTATGAATGTGTGTGTGTGTGTGTGTGTGTGTGTGTGTGTGTATGCATGTGTATATATTCATCTTTTTTTGATACTTTATTTACATTTCAAATGTTTCCCCCTTTTCAGGTCTCCACTTTGGAGACCACCTGTCCCCTCCTCCCTCCCCCTGCCTCTATGAGGGAATTCCACCTCCCACCCACCCGCCAACCCACTCCCGTCTTCTCCTTGGCATTCCCCTATACTAACACCCTCAGGCCCAAGGGCCTCTCCTCCCCCTGATGGCCAACAAGACCCTCCTCTGCCACATATGTGGCCAGCACCATGGGTCCCTCCATGTGTATTCTTTGGTTGGTGGTCCAGTCTCTGGGAGCACCGGGGTCAGGCCAATTGACACTGTTGCTCCCTCC
>CM052720.1:33053172-33115792 GCA_028551405.1 Uromys caudimaculatus | reverse complement strand
ATGTACCACATTTTCTGTATCCATTCCTCTGTTGAGGGACATCTGGGTTCTTTCCAGCTTCTGGCTATTATAAATATGGCTTCTATGAACATAGTGGAGCATGTGTCTTTATTACATGTTGGAGCATCTTTTGGGTATATGCCCAGGAGTGGTATAGCTGGGTCCTCAGGTAGTATGTCCATTTTTCTGAGGGTCCACCACACTGATTTCCAGAGTGGTTGTACCAGCTTGCAATCCCACCAACAATGGAGGAGTGTTCCTCTTTCTCCACATCCTCGCCAGCATCTGCTGTCACCTGAGCTTTTGATCTTAGCCATTCTGACTGGTGTGAGGTGGAATCTCAGACTTGTTTTGATTTGCATTTCCCTGATGACTAAGGATGTTGAACATTTCTTTAGGTGCTTCTCAGCCCTGCGAATTTCCTCAGTTGAGAATTCTCTGTTTAGACCCATTTTTTGATAGGGATATTTGGATCTCTGGAGTCTAACCTCTTGAGTTCTTTGTATATATTGGATATTAGCCCTCTATCGGACATAGGATTGGTTAAGATCTTTTCCCAATCTGTTGGTTGCCATTTTGTCCTATCGACAGTGTCCTTTGCCTTACAGAAGCTTTGCAATTTCATGATGTCCCATTTGTCAATTCTTGATCTTAGAGCATAAGCCAATATGCATCTCTTAACAATGAAAAAAAGCAGTCATGTATGTAAAAGTAATTTTTATTCACCTGATGTAATTGTTGTTTCAAAGGCTCACTTCTGTATACGCTCACCCTTTCTAGTTTTCAGACACACCAGAAGAGGGCATCAGATCTCACTAAGAGGGTTGTGAGCCAGCATGTGGTTGCTTGGAATTGAACTCAGGACCTCTGGAAGAGTGGAAGAGCAATCAGTGCTCTTAACCAATGAGCCATCTCTCCAGTCCCCCAAAAAAACGGTCTTTGCAGAGCAATCTCAGAGTCTTTAAAATGTTAAATATGCTCCTGTGAAATGGCTCTGTGGATGTGGGATGATGGACTGTGCCAGGAAACTTGGTAAGGTTGAGAGGGTTTAGAGTCCCTGGCACCCAGGCATCTACCTGGGATGGTAGGTGGCTCCCTGCTCCCTACCAAATTCCTGGCCTGGAACACATGCCACACTTCCCACAAAGGAAAAGTCACCTGTGGTCACTTAGACCAGTCTCCATGCTAATGAGGTATCTAGATGAGCCCTGAGGGTTTAGCCAATAAGCTTCCCTTCCCAGACATTCCTTCCTGCAAAAGATAATCTCTGGTCCAACCTGAGGAGTTGCTATGAACCCATTTTCCATAATGAACAATCAATAAACAGTTTGGGGGCAAGGGTGGTCTCTTTCATCAAGAGCCACTGTAAGGAGCATGGAGAAAGCCTTTGTCTACAGAGCTGAGTAACCTAAGTCTCCCGCAAAAGGCCACCCTGAGCTCCCAGACAACCACAGTTAGTCCTCAGCCTGAGGGCCTCTTCTGCTCTTGGCTCCTCCACAACTTCTAGTGGTGTCTAGATGTCTATGAGTCTGAGAACCCCTGGTCTGGACTCCTCATGGCAGGCCCATGGACGCCCCTCCTCCGTTCCCGACTCTTCTGCGGTTTCTGGTGGTTGACTGGATGTCGGGATGTGAGGAAGCCTCAGCTTCGACCTCCCACATCTATGCTGCGTTTTCCTACCCCCTGAGCGGTGTATGAATGCTTCCCTTGAGCCTAGCACCAAACTAGTGCTCCAGTTTTCCACACTCCAGTGGCAAGGCGAAACGTGGACCACATGTGGGTATGGGCACTTGCCACCTGATGGCTCCGTGGGTATACATGCTTGCCACCAGGCCTGCTGACACGAGTTTGATCCCTGAGACTCACATGGTGGAAGAAGAGAACTCCAATATATTGCCCTTTGCCCTCCAAATGTTCATTATGGTATTACTGTTCCTCCCACCCCCATAGAAAATAAGTACAATGTAATTTAAACATTAAAAAAAATACATTAACTGCGCTCTGGGAGCCTTGAAGGAGGTAGATTTAGGACATAGCTTTCTCTAATCTCCTTTGATCACAGAATTCTTTTTGAGAGACTCTTCCTGCTGTGGAGCACATTTTGAGCCGTGTTATTGTAATGGGATTTGTTCCTTCCATAAATTCAAGATACATGTTTTAAAAATCTCAAAGAAATATGATACCCTGTGTTTAAAGATGGTAAGACTATCTTTAACAAAAAGCCACTAATGGGAGCAGTAGACTTGGCCATTTATTATTTAAATTACGGTTTCGTCCTCCAGTGATTTCCTCCCCCCCATAATCAGCCTCAGATAGCCTTCCCTGCTCAAATGCTCGAGTAGTAGCCTATAAGAAGTTAATTACTGACAAGGCAAATGCTCAGCCTTCTTATGGACAGTTTGGTAGCACAGGTGCAAATTCCAGAAAAACATTAAGGGGGCAACTGTTACTGGATGATACAGTGGGTTTTTGAATAATGGGGTCTGAATGTGAAGCCCCACCCCCTCAAGTGTCTGAAAACCCGGCACCCAGATGGTTGGGGAGGTTATGGACTTGTGGGGCGGGACGGGAAGGAGTGGGGCGGGGCGAACCTACTTGAAGGAATGGAACCTGCCTCTGGAATGAGCTTTCTGTTGCCTAATTTACTGAGAGATGAGAAATAAACTCCCATCCTGTAACCACGGATCAATCCAATTTAACAGCCATATGTCTTCTTCACTGTGACGGGCTGCTCCCTCTGAATTATGTGTCAAAATTGTAAATCCTTTATCCCTTAGGGTGATCCTGTCACAGAAATGGAAGAAATAGCTAATATATACAATTTGTACAGTAAGTAGGGTTCTTGTCTTGACAAGCTTAACTTTGTGGTTCTGAGGCCTTTGGAGGAGGAATTTAGATGGGTTTGGAGCTGTGGGCCAGAGAACCCCAGAATGTTACAAGTGGAGCTTAGTGGTTCATTCCGGTGAGGACTCAAAGACTAAGGTACAGAATCGCTAAAGGCCACATTTGTGGGATTTCAGAGGGGTAAGGACTCTCTTGAGAGCCAGGCTAGAGATCATTTGTATAAGGTTCTGGTTAAAATCCTGATGGTGTCCTGCCTATGCTCTGACATTTTCAGATCTGAATCGAAAACAATTTGTTTGGCACCGGAAACCTGATTATTGCACAGCGAGCTACACTGTGGCACGGTTACTGATTTGAGATGCTTTTCTCCCCTCCGTGTAATGCCCATGAGGTCCCGGGAGCCAGGAGCAGAATGTTAGGTTTGAATGGGAATTGCTCCCATGGAATCACGTGACTGAATGCTTGGTTCTCAGCTGTGGCCACGGTTTAGGGAAGTGGCAGATCCTTAAGGAGGTGGGGCCCGCTCTGGAGGGAATGTTTCAGAGGGCAGACCTTGTTGAGGGATGTAGCTTAGCCTTGTTTTCCTGATTCGTTGAGGAGCTCCTGCATGACAGGCCAAATCCAAGTTCATGACATCATTGTCCTTCCCTACGTGACAGACTCTTTGCTCTGAACTGTGAGATAAAAAAGAAGCCTATCTTCCCTTAGGTTGTTTTTCTGAATTATTATTGTATGTGCATGTGTGTATGGGGTGGGTGGGTGTGTGTGCGCGCGCGCACATGGGCACGCACAAGTGCCATTGCTCACATGTGGAGATCAGAGGACAACTCTGGGGTTGGCCCTATCCTTCTACCCTTACATGGCTCACTCTGTAGTTCTCAGGCTTGTGTGACAAACACTTTCACCGCTGAGCCATCCCAGCAGCCTCATCTTTGCATCAATTCTATCAGGCTGTCTGCCACAGTGATGAGACGAGTAATCAATACCCCACACAGATGGTAACGCCCCAATCCGTGTCACCCAGAAAGAATCTGTGAAAGTCCTACCGATAACATTGTTAGGTCATAAGGCTGTGGATAATGGTTCTATTTTAAAGTTTTATTTGCATTTAGAAACTCAGCAATGATTATAGACTGTTTTTAAGATAAGAAAATGAGTTCATCAATTCATGGAGAGAATCTGCCATTCCTGGGCCATGCTTGGTTGCCGGGTAACACCAGAGCTCATGCCATCAATGCCTGGGGTGTCTCTCCACTTCCTTAGACAGCCACCAGGATTCAATCTAATGACTAAAATAATCCAATCACTTGCCTAAGTTCTCAGGCTAGCCTGGGCAAACAGGAGACCCCATGTCACTCAGGGTAAAGAGGACACTCAGCCCAAGCTCTTTGCCCCAGTAAATATCATTACCATGGCTTTGGGGGGGGTTTAACATTCTGTACAAGTCAGGGTATGTGTGGCAGACATCTAACCTAGAGCAAATGTTTTGTTTATAAAAGGATTCTTGCAATTATCCCAAAGTACAGATAAGATTTATTTATTTATTTATTTATTTATTTATTTATTTATTTATTTATTTATATAAT
The DNA here is from genome assembly GCA_028551405.1 of Uromys caudimaculatus. Taxonomy (NCBI): domain Eukaryota; kingdom Metazoa; phylum Chordata; class Mammalia; order Rodentia; family Muridae; genus Uromys; species Uromys caudimaculatus. The sequence goes on along the minus strand of CM052720.1, from coordinate 33,111,362 downwards.
TACATATTTACTTAACTCTTGGGCTCATGGTTGGATGCCTGGGATCCTATGTCTGTGTGGAGGTCTGAGGAAAACTTGCAGGTATCAATTGTCTTTTCCTATCATATTGGACCAGGGGACTGAACTCAGGTTTTTAGACATAGAATCAGGTGTCTTTACTTGCTAAGTCATCTCATTGGTCAATCCTTTATTTTCCAAATCCCATAAGTAAAGTATCTAAAATTATATTTATCTATGTATCTATCATCTAACTCTCTCTCTCTCTCTCTCTCTCTCTCTCTCTCTCTCTCTCTCTCTCTGATTTACATGCCATTGCACATACATAGAAGTCAGAGGACAACTTGCAGGAGTTGGTCATCTCCTTTTACCATTTGGTCCTGGAATTGAACTCAGGTTGTCAGGCTTGGCAGCAAGCACCTTTCCCTACTGAGCCATCTTGCCAGCCTTAGATCTATGCTTTAAAAGAAGAATCTGAAGTGTGTGATAGCAGTGACTCCAGATCACACCGTCTGTCCAAGGTCAAAGGGGAATTCTTCACCCCGACCGTGTCATGATACTGTAGACCCTTTGTCATGTTACTATAGACCTTAGTCTCACAGAATGCGTCCCTGCAGGCTGTCTCTCTTTGGAAAAAGAGTTCTCAAACAAGAGACGTGAGCTTCTTGGGTGGCTAAGCCAGTGCCTGTTGGGACCAGCAGAGAAAAGACTTGTGTTTCTGCTTTCGCTTGCCTGTGGCTCAGGGGTTATGATCATCCTCTGGCTTTGGGAGAATCCCAAGAGGGGGAGAGTTTACATTCTGTGTGGGAGACTTAGTTCTTCAACTTGAGAATCATGGAATATGTGACTTCTGCTGCTCTAAACTGAGGACCATTGTGGGGCACCCCCCAGAAGACAGGGAGAAAGAAGGCCAAGGGCTCTTGTGGGGACTGGCCCAGAAGTCATGGAGAAAGAGTGTCACTGGGATGGGAGTCGCCCTCTGGAGAGAGTGGCTTGAACTACCTAGCTTGAAAGTTCAGGGGATCTCTGGCTGCGGAGGTTGGAGAGCTCGGGAGGTCTGTGGTAGTGCTGGGATTCATTTTACAATGCAGACAATGAAGTAATTGATCGACTCACTGTTTTCCATTATGATTACATTTCTGTGGTTTTCCTTATGAAAATAAGAGTCAGCGGGAAGGATGGTACAATACGGGGGAATGGCTTGGAGCCCTGCCCACCTGCGCTGAGGGAACTGGGAACTGGGGTTTGAAATAAGGACAGGGAGAGGTCGGCCTCTCTCACAGAGACATCGTAAGCCTTGACACCAACATCTTCCAGTTTCATGCAGAGGGATCCAGTTCCCCAGATGGAGAAATGGCAAGTGTTTAAATGTTACTTGAGCGTCTAGTATGGACTGGATGCTGTGCCGGGTGTTGGAAACGCTGCAGAAAGCAAGAGATGAGTGTCTGACTTCTGTGATATACAGGCCCAGAGGTGCAATCTGGAAACAAACCCAGAGCCAGACTCCAGAGCTCCTGGTCACATTGTATGATATTTTAAAAATGTCCCATCTTGTAATCTTCATCCCTTTAGATCTGACACATGACTCACTGAGCATCTGGGAGCTTTAGCAGTACAGACACAAAGAGAAAGAGGGCAGGGAAGGTGGCTCAGAGGATACGTGTTTGCCATGCAAGGACGAGGACCTGAGGTTGGATTCCCCAGAACATACATAAATCTGGAAGCAGTAACAGGTCTGTAATCCCAACATGCATATGGTGAGCTGGAAGGCAGAGACTGGAGAATCACTGGAAGCTTGTGGGCTAGCCTGGTATAGGCTGAATGTGTGGGCTAGCCTGGCATGTGCTGAGGGGAATAACAAGAGCCAGTGTCTCCAATATGATAGAAGATAAAGTCAGAAACCTGAGGTTGTCCTCGAACTCACAAATGTGAACATTCACACTCTGACATCGCACACATATGTATGCACACACACACACACACACAGAGACACAGATACACACACACAGACAGACACAGATACATACACAGACACACACAGAGATACACACACACAGACATGGACACACACATAGACACACACACACACACACACACACACAGAGAAATATAAAAGACTATATATTCACTCATTACTTATTTATATGGTATTTACTGAGAACCTGATACATCCCAGTCTTAAAGCTCACCAAACTCACAGACTAGGAAGGTTTACCTGGGAGTAAATTTCTATCTGTCAGTGACTCGTTCTGAATATTAACCCACTGATAGCAGGCAATCCTGGGCATAGTCTCTGTCATTTTGCCAAACAAAGCTGGTGTATTCCTGCAAGCACCTGGTAACCCAGCCTGGGTCCCCTCTTCCCTCCCTCCCTCCCTCCTTCTATCCAGCTGCTACCTTCCAACCTGAGGAATGACCTCTTACACCAGCTGAATTAACAGGAGACGGCAAGGCCATGTAGGTGAACACTGGGGTTGGAACGGTTAACATACTCTCGTTGCCCCACATTACAAAATCTGTGTTTTCCAAATGAGAACTCTTCCTGTGTCAAGATTTTATTGAACACAGTGGGGATGTGAATGCTGGATTATAGCCATCAGCGTATGGGGCGAGCAGAAATCTGGCTCTATCCCCAACAGGGGCCAGGGCAAGAGGGAGAACAAGGAAAAATGCAAGATGTCATAACTATGCTTGACAAGTTCAGATTAAGCAAAGGGAGAGAGGCCAACTTGTTATCAGAGCAAACAGTGTTATCTCCTAGCCTGCTTGGGAACGCCCAATATTAACCCACCAGGACCCCAGAAGATATTTCCTCATAGCTGAGGAATCGAATTCCTCTGGCAGCTGAGTTTTCAAGGCAGGAATGTGGGTCTGGCCCCCTACCTTGTTAGAATGGAGATTGTGGGGAGTGTGTGTTTGGTCTTCAGTTCACTGATGTGTGATTTTGTTCTCTCAGCTTAGAGCAAATTAATGGGAAATAATCACTGGAAGTCAACAGGAACAATTTATTTATTTCTTATTTGTTTTTTCCATTAATGAATTTATTCACTTTATATCCCCAATCATGGTCCCCCCCCCAAGAATAATTTAAAGGATTTATTTTACTTTTATTTATGTGTAAGGGCCACATGAGTGCAGGGCCGTTGGATCCTTTGGAGAGAGAGTTCCAAGAGGCTATGAGCTGCCCAGTATGGGGTGCTGGGAACAGATCTCTTGTTCTCTGGAAGAGCAGCAGGTGCTCTTGACTGCTGAGCTGTCTCTCCAGCCCCAAAGTTGGCAGGAATTGTTTAGCACACATTTAAATCCTGTGCAAAAATAGTTTGAGGGTCTTATTTCAAAAGAATAAACATGTTACTTTACATATTCTTTTTTTGAAACATTATTTGTTTTATTGATAAATAACATTGTATCCTTTCAACACGTATTGGGTGACTCTTGGAGAGATGTGAACCAATGCTCAAATGTCTACTCACCTCAGATAGAGCAACAACGACAGACCAAAGGAAGGAGTCTGACCAAGATTAGAACCAATGCGTTTATTGGGTTTATTCATAGGAGCAAAGGTGAGGGGGTTGCAGGCACATAGGTGACTCTAAAAAAAGAAAACAGTCACATCATAAAAGTCTCGTCCCAACCTCCATAAAAATTGGCCCATATGAATGTTTGTTGGGCATTTTCTTGATTAATGATTGATGTGGGAGGGCCCAGCCTGCTGTGGATGGTACCACCCTGGGCTGGTGGTCCTGGGCTGTATAAGAAAGCATCCTAAGCAAGCCATGGAGAGCAAGTTAGTAAGCAGACAACCCCCCCCCCCCCCCATGGCCTCAGTTCCTGCCCTGACTACCCCAATGACAGAGTATGACCAGAGATTTGTAAGCTTCACACACACACACACACACACACACACACACACACACACACACACACACACACACACCATTGCTTTTGGTCATGGTGTTTTATCACAGCAATAGAAACCTAACTAAGACACTTTGTCTTTTGAAGCAATTTTCTTAGAAGCTTTTGAATCTTGGTGGACTTATACTGTTGATCGTTAGCAAAGTTTTTTTTTTTTTTTTGGTTTTCTGAGACAGGGTTTCTCTGTGTAGCCTTGGCTGTCCTGGAACTCACTCTGTAGACCAGGCTGGCCTCGAACTCAGAAATCCACCTGCCTCTGCCTCCCAAGTGCTGGGATTAAAGGCGTGCACCACCACTGCCCGGCAGCAAAGTTTTTTTTTTTCTTCTTTCAGTTTTGTGCTCCCCAGCTTTCCTTCTTGGCTCTCCCCTTTTCCTTCTCTTCAGGTTGCTATTAAATTCGAACTGGCATTTAAGCATGTCCCACGTGAAGATACACTCTCCAGTTCTGTTCTCTGCAATCTAGTCGGAATAGTTTTTCTCGATTGGTCTTTTCAAAAATTCATTTGTTTATTGTTTGTTTGAGAACTTCATATGAGAATACGATGTGTTTTAATCAAACCCACCCTACTGTCTCTCCTCTGATTCATCCCCCCCATCCCTGCCTGCCTTTTTTTCCAGTTTCATGTGTCCCTTTAAACTCACAGATTCCGCTTAGTGTTGCTGGCGTGAACATGGGAGGTGGCTGTCTGCTAGAAGGTGAGCAGCTCATCAGGGGCCACATCTGAAAAGACCTGATTTTCCCTTTCCCAACAGAAGTCAGCAGTTGTCTATAAGTCCTCAGTTAGGGGTGGGTGTTAGCCTTCTGTCTAGGCTCCCCCCCACAGTTGCTTGGCAACAGCCTGGTATGCCTGACTCACTGTAAAAGGGGCTGCTTGCCCCCTCCTCGCTCTCTTACTCCTCTCTTGCTCTTTTGCTCTTTCTCTGCTCCCCTTTCCCCCTCTCTCCCATTGACTTTCTTGACATTCCAGAAGCATGCATATACATGCTGGAAGCCCCAAGAGCATGTATATACCTTCTGGTATCCCACAGAAGCATGCATATACCTGCTGGCACCCCCAGGAGCATGCATATACTTTCTGGTATCCCTCAGGAGTATACATATACCTTCTGGTATCACCCAGAAGCATGCATATACCTGCTGGCACCCCCAGGAGCATGCATATACCTTCTGGTATCCCCCAGAAGCATGCATATACATGCTGAAACCCCGAAGAGCATGCATATACCTGCTGGTATCCCCCAGAAGCATGCATATACATGCTGAAACCCCGAAGAGCATGCATATACCTGCTGGCACCATGAAAGTTAGGCAAGAGGGACAGAGTTTCCAGATCAGCACCAGCCTCATTTCTCCATATTTTGTGACTAAAGTATATGTCTTCAATAATAGTGTCTAACCATCAAGTTCTAGAGCATAGCCAAGAGCAATGACAGCAGTCTATTTTGTTTTGGGGGTCTATAGGACCCCATTAACCACAAACCAAAGGGAAGCAACCCATTCCTGGCCCTGGGATTCTTTCTATTTGCTGTTCTATGACATCTGGGACCCATACAGGATAACTCCATTTAAACTCATCTATATATGAACTGAACATATATACATATATATGCATATATGAATGTGTATATATGTGAATATGTATATGTATATATGTATATGTGTATGTGCAATATGTTTGTGTATGTGTATATATGTATATATTGTATATATGTATATATGTGTATATATATTATATATTATATGTGGATATATGTATAGATGTTTGTGTATATATGCATAGATGTATATATGCATATATGCATATGTGTATGTATGTAAATGGATATATGTGTATGTGTACATAAGTATATGTGTATATGTGTATATACGCATATATGTATATGTATATATGTATATATATGCACATGTATATATGTGTGTATGTGTAAATATGTATCTGTATATGTATAGATATATTGTATATATGTATACATGTGTGTATATGTATATATATTATATGTGCATGTATGTATATGTGTTTGTGTATATATGTATAGATGTAGATATGCATATATGCATGTGTGTATATATGCAAACATAAGTATATGTGTATATATACATATATGTATGTGTATATACGTATACATGTATATATGTATATATTTATATGTGTACAAATGTGTATATGTGTTCATATGCATATGTATATATATATATATATATGTGTGTGTGTGTGTGTGTGTGTGTGTGTGTGTGTGTATATGTGTATGGAACTGAACAGGAAGTTCTTGAAATGCAGTGAAGACAGGCTCTCCCTCCCACCCCCAGTTTCCAGGTTATTATTTCAGTATGTATATTTATTTATTTAACAAATGATGGAAACCATACTAGTATCCACCTATTAGGACTGGCAGAGTGATGAGATAAAGAAAGCCATGTGGGAAAACTTCATAAACTGCAGTCATTCTTATCATTCCTATAGGAATTTCAGCCACTGCTTAACCATCTGGTCTTATGTTTCTCTGGGGCACTAAAGCTTGAGATCAGGTACCACAAACACAAAAGCAAGGGGTGGGAGAGACAGCTCAGTGGGCAAACACACTTGCTGCTCAAGTACTAGGCACACAAAGGTGGGCATGCAGAGAAACTGTCTATAATCCCAGCCCTGTTGTAAGGAGTTGGAGGCCATACAGGAGAGTCTCAGACCCCTACCAGCCAGATAGCTTGGAGGATGAGCAGAAAACAGAGGGGACTGCCTCAAGCACTAGGAAGGTGAGACTGATATCCAAGGTCATCTTTTGTCACATTTCGTGGTATTCATGCGCGCGCGCACACACACACACACACACACACACACACACACACACACACACACGCAGTCATAAAAATAGCAACAGCAAGCTGACCAAATCTGGTCTGTGCCTGGCTTTTTATTACTAATTTATCAAAACCGAGTTATTTGTTAATGTATTATTCCAGTGGACATGTCAGGACTCAGAGCTGTGACTGAGGATACCAGGCCTGAAGGTAAGTTTGCTAAACTTGATTGATACGGTTATATTTAAAAATTTCTTTTACAGTAAATAGTTTTGTATACAGCTATAATCCGTTACCTCAACTTCTTTCTATAACTCAAAAATGTACACACAAGACAGGACAACCTGAGATGGTTATAGTGTGTCTGTGGCCTATCACCTGTCATGAGAAGTGTCTTGTTCCAGAGATGGGATGGCAGGTTTTGTTTGCTGGAAGCTGGTAATTGATTGGCCACCGCTTGGAGGACTTAGCAAGATGGCTGATTCTTTGGCAAGATGGCTAATTCTTTGGCAAGATGGCTGATTCTTTAGCAAGATGGCTGATTCTTTGGCAAGATGGCTGATTCTTTGGCAAGATGGCTGATTCTTTGGCAAGATGGCTGATTCTTTGGCTTTTCTTCCCCTTCTGTTTTGTGACAGATTTGTTTCTTCCCCAGTAACTAACAGCTGTCTTTCCACCTCCTTTCTAGGTGGACTCCCTTCTCCAAGGCTTTCTAAATCTGAGACTCTCCATGTCCTCTTTCCCAAATCTGAACTGGTCATGTCCCAGCCTCCCTCCTCACCTGGTGTGCCCCCCCCCCCCCCCCAGCAGGCTCTGAGCTCCATCATACCAGGGAGTCACAGAACCAGGACATTTCAGCAGTCCTCTGTGGCCTTTGAAGTTCAGACTTGGGAAACAGGGGAGGCTGACAAATGTTTGCAACTTCCCAGGTGGCTTCAGGGCCAAAACTGGAGCTCCAAAGCTTTGGAGGGTGGGACATAGAAAAAGTATAGCTTTGGGTCTTTCATTTGTTTCTTTTTCTTTTCTTTCTTTTCTTTTTTAATCCTGGAAAGTTCATTCCTTTCCTATTGCTCTCATTCCTAGTCCAGTCCTGTAGCTCCCAATATCTAAAAAGCCATGTTGCTTTCTGCTTACTTTTAAGAAAACACTGAGAACCTACTCTTGGACCATTCTGCATGGCTTTCCGTGAAGTCCCCTTTGTTTAGGCTGACAAAATGTATTATTTTGTTGTTTCTAATGAAACCCTGTCCAAATGACACACACGCCATTTATAAAGTGTGTCGGGAGAGTATATACTTAGGGACCTGCGTTTTACAAAGCTCTAAAGAGATAGATACAATGACTGCCACACTACAGGTGAGAAATCTGAGAATTTAGGACAGGGTGTCTACCCACCTTTGTCTAAGGAGCAGGGGTCTACAGTATACTGAACGAAAGGGTTCCAAGGTGTCCTGTGTTGTTTTCCACGCCCCTTCCTACACATCATTGTAATGTGATTTCCTTACCTCTTGCCCCATTAAATGACAGCCCAGTTGCCCCTCGGTCAAAGCAGAATGTAGCTGGGCGGGACTGGTGAGATCTCTCTCCAGGATCCTCTCTGGGACTCCAGGAGCTGTGTGGTACTGGCAACCTCAGTCTAATGTTGTCCTGGCTGGTTTTGTGTCAACTTGACACAAGCTGGAGTTATCACAGAGAAAGGAGCTTCAGTTGAGAAAATGCCTCCATGAGATCCAGCTGTAAGGCATTTTCTCAATTAGTGATCAAGGGGGGAGGGCCCCTTGTGGGTGGTACCATCTGTGGGCTGGTAGTCTTGGGTTCTATAAGAAAGCAAGCAGAGTTAGCCAGGGGAAGCAAGCCAGTAAGAAGCATCCCTCCATGGCCTCTGCATCAGCTCCTGCTTCCTGACCTGCTTGAGTTCCAGTCCTGACATCCTTTGGTGATGAACAGCAATGTGGAAGAGTAAGCTGAATAAACCCTTTCCTTCCCAACTTGCTTCTTGGTCATGATGTTTGTGCAGGAATAGAAATCCTGACTAAGACAAGTGTGGTCATCCTTCACAGGCTTGGTAAGAAGATAAAGCGCCATAGTGTGTGGGAAAGATTTTCACTTCTTAGTGACATATCAATAACAACTATTCGATACATGATAGAGATTTTAATTTCTTTCCTTAGAGGAGCCCCTCCCCCTTATCCTTTTATGAATCACCATTATACTTATATGCATTAATTTAAATATTTTATAATATTATATACATTAATTTATTAATGTATATAACTATTAATCAATTATTATATAATCAAGCAATAACTAATGAAACTTATTAAAAGCTATAACAGTTAGTTATACAATAATTACATGATTAATTAATAATTAATAATATAATGAGTTATCAATCATATAATAATTTATGATACATATATGATAATTAGTAACTATATAATTAATGATTATATAATGTATGCAATTATTAATACATTATATAGACATTAATTTATACTCAGAATGCTTTAAATATTAGCTTATGCTCACTTAATATGGATCTTAAAGGCTATGGAGGATTTTCCCTCTAGTTTTAAGATTTATTTTTACTTAGGTGTGTTTGTGAGTGTGTACCACATAAGTGCAAGGTCTGTAACGTCCAGAAGGCTTTGAATCTCCTGGAGCTAGAGTTACAGGTGCTTGAGAGCCACCTACTGTGGGTGCCACCTACTGTGGGTGCTGGGGACTGAACTCAGGTCCTCTGGAAGAGCAGCAAGCCCCTCCAGCCCTGCTCCCTGGTTTCAAGCGTGTACTCTTTGACAGTCTGTGTGCACACGTCCTGAGCCTCCCCTTTAATCATAGCTGTTTCTGCTAGGCCTGAGGAAGGGGGAGCATTCTCAACCTGCATCTCTTTCAGTGCAGCTCAGGAGCTTCCGATTTTTAAATAAGATTTATTTATTTATTTTATATGAGTACTCTGTTGCTGTCTTCAGACACACCAGAAGAGGGCATCAGATCCCATTGCAGATGGTTGTGAGCCGCCATGTGGTTGCTGGGAATTGACCTCAGGACCTCTGGAAGAGCAGCCGGTGCTCTTAACCACTGAGCCATCTCTCCAGCCCAGGAGCTTCTGACACTGTCTCACACACCTCAAATCCTCCCTCAGGGTCTAGCTCTGCACATGCTTGTGATCCCAGCGCTCAGAAGGATGGCTGCAGGACTGAGGCTATCATGGGCTATAGAGGCTATCAACGGCTATGGAGCGAGTGGGAGTTCAGCCTCAAACAACAGGACTAATGGTAAATAAACACAGAGGCCTGAGGTAAGATAGCAATGTCCTCAGAAAGGAAGCTGCAAGGGGTTTTGTGTTTTTTCTTGCTTTTAATCTCTTTCTAAAAGTAACACATGCTGGCTTTGAAGGTTTGAGCACTGGAGACATACCGAAGTAACCAAGACAAAGCCTCATGGGAGGCATGGGGGCTGGGGGTGGGGGGTGGCGGTGATGTTTTCCTAGACTGTTTTTTGTTTTTGAATGGTGCTCAATTCTGATGTTAGTAGTAATGAAGCCTAGTTGAGAAGCTCTGATCTCCCACAATCTCCAAAGCCTTGGAAAACACCCAGACCTGTTCTCTGGAGTTAGCCAGAATTCCCACTAAATGTTGTTCTTTCTTAAAACAAATACTGAAAATGCAAGAGAGCATTCTTAGTTCATGGGCTGTTTTTACTTAGTGACTACCGTTCCGACAGCGTTTCCTAGACTGTTTTCTAAGTAAACTGTGTGGGCTGCAGATCCATGACAGGTAAGACGAGCTGCTGTGTGCTGTGCTGATAATCAACTACCATTTGGACCGTGGCTTCTCAAAGGAAACATAGACCCAACTTTGGTCCTAGAGCATGTACGTAGTAATGTTGACTCACGGACGGGAAGACTAGAAAGGAGACCAGAGTTTGTTGTAGAAATTATTTAAATCTTGGCCTGGGGCTTCTACCCACACCTTTAACCAATTATTAGTTCCCGAATGAAAGACACACTTAAAGCCTTTGCATTTACAATAAGCCTTAAACAACACAAGAGCTGGGCAGTTGTCTACCCTCCATGCTGTTAGAATTGACTTTCCTATTGATAATCCCGTTTTACTTAACTGTGTTTCATCTGGGCTGCCTCTTACCTCAGGGACACGTTCTTATGGCTCACCTAATCCATGGCTGCCTCTCCCTCTTCCTCCCCTCCTGTTCCTCCACTAAGCCCAAGCCTGAGAAACCTCAACCCTACCTCTGTCTCTTCTGTCCAGCTATTGTCTGTCAGCATCTTTATTTACCAATCAGAAATAACTTGGGGGCAGGGTCACAGGGCACCACTCTTGGGGGCTCCAAATTAGCATTAGACTAGAAGCAGCATCAGGCCAACCACTACACCAGCTGGGGCAGATTTCATTTTGAACTCAGCCTGGGACCGGTCTGGCTTAGGGGTGAGTTGTTTTGATGTTACTCTGGAGGATTATAGTAGATCTTTATTTTTTATTTGTGCATGTCCCTGTGAGTGTGTGCTATATGTGTGTGTGTATGTGTGTGTTGTGTGTGTTGTGTATGTGTGTGTTGTGTGTGTGTTGTGTATGTGTGTGTTGGGTGTGTGTTGTGTATGTGTGTATGTATGTGTTGTGTGTGTGTTTTGTGTATGTGCCGTGTGTGTGTGTATCTATGTGTGCTCTGCGTGTGTGCTGTGTGTGTGTATGTGTGTGCCATGTGTGTGTGTAGGGGCTGTGTGTATATGTGTGTCCACAGAAGCCAGAAGTGGGTGTTGCATCTTCTGGAGCTGGAGCTCTTGAGAACAGTGTGAGTGGCTGCCGGGATCTGAACTCAGGTCCTCTGGAAGAGCTGTAAGTGCTCTGAACTGCTGAGTTGCCTCTCCAGCCTGGTGTTGTCCCAGATTTGTCCATAGGCATGAATGTTACTGTTTGAGGGACTGAAACAGCAATGTGAGTGGAGAAAGGAAGACAGAACTTATTTTTGAAAATTTAATCCACTGAAGTTATCTTAGGAGAAAAAGAGGGGGAGTTGAGTTTAGGGCTAAAACTGTCAAAAGATACAAATATAATACGGCCGAGTCACAACAAAACTGAAAGGGGCGAGCTGAGACCTGGGGACGCCCAGCTCCTTTCCATGGGACATACAACTGCACCCATGCTACTCTCTGCAGAGCCGCCATTCTATAACTGTACAGCCGCCATTCTGTAACTAACTGCACGGCCACCATTCTGTAACTGCACGCCCTCCAGTCTGTAATTTTGACTCCTGGGAAATGCATTGAACCGAGAGTTGGACATTGCTCCAGATGTTAGTGCGCTTGCATCTTGGCTTTTCCAGTTGAGGCTGTCAGTGTCTCAGTGTCTAGCACTGAGGATGTAGAAATCTGGCCCAGATTATCCCCTGTCTCCAGGACGGACAGGAGTAGATGTTCATAGAGAGAGACACGGCAGCACATCTGTGATAGAACTTGAGGGTCAGGGAGAGGGTTTTGTACCCTCTCCTAATCCTTTTGGGGCTCTTCTATTTTGATTTAATTCAATTCAACAAATACTTAAAGCTTTTCAGCTCAAATCCCTTCTATATTTGCATGCGTGCGTGCGTGCGTGCGTGCATGTGTGTGTGTGCACGTGTGTGTGTAGATGCCTATGGTAACCAAAAGAGGATGTCAAATTCTTCTGCAGCTGGAGTTACAGTTGATTGTGAGTCACTCAGCATACATAGTGGGAACTGAACTTGGATCCTCAAGAAGAGCCGTTCATGCTGTAAACAGACGAGCCATCTCTCAGCCCCAAAGACACCCTCTTACACAATGAATGTAATGTTTTTTATGTCTAGTGATACTCTCCCATCACTGAGTACTATGTCTTTGTTCCTTCTCTTTTCCCAGCCAAAATCTATTCATAACTTGATTTAGAGCAAAAAAAAGTATGGCCCGTATTATTGAGAGGGTCTTAGTTATTTTCTTTGGAAGATATAATTAAAGTCTTCCCCAAATGGGACTGGGTTGGCAGATGGAAAACTCAACCATCATTTCCTACCACCTTCTAAATCATGTACCCAAACAAAAAAGCAGCCTATGTCCCTCTTTGATTTATGAGATGAAATCCATTAAAGATGAAATCCATGGTGGTCTTGGAATGTAGAGCTCTAAGAAGCAAATATTTATTTCACAGAATAATAAGGATCGTTGCTGACCAAGCAGGAAGTGAATAGCTGAGCACATGTGGGCAGAGAACACAGCTTCGCGTGCAACCGGATTCCAGGCAGTTTGCTTCCTGTAATTCGCTCAGGAGCTGATTTTTAAAGAATGCCTTCCTTTGGAGCCCAAGTTCTTCCTACTTGGTTTCAGCCCAAAGGTGAACATTTTTTGGGAAAAGGTTAAGTCTTTTCAGATGTTTTGGAGGATAACGAAAAAAACAAAAAACGTTCTCGAGTGCGTGTTACTTCCAGCTTCACACTGGAACGCCAATGAGTTTGACCATCTTTATTCCATTTTAAGAGTCTCACAATTTGCTCAAAAAACTAGTTTATGGGAAAATAAAATTCTTGTCAAATAAATTCTCAAAACAGCTACTTTGGTACTTGCTTAGAAAAGTCAACCTTTCAAACCATGTGAAAGGTGATTCTAAAAGTGTCTATATAGAAATGATCAACAGGAAAACTGGTCGGGCGAAGTACATTAAAATTCCAGGAAAAAAAACCCAAAAAACCCACAAGACATTGTTAACCTTTAAAGTACCTGTAGATTAGGTTAAAAAAAGTTTAAAGTCAAAACTGACACTGTGGCAATTCATAATTGGTAGCTATGTGTCCTTAGTTACAGTATTTCCCGTCTCTCAGTCCTAGTTTGCTTCTCAGGGGTCATGATAAAATAATCTACTTTAGAAGATGGTTGGTTAAGGTAGGGGTAGTAGTCTGTGGTCCCTCAATCCTCTATCATGTCTGCATTCAGGAGGCTGAAGCCAAAGGTTTGTGACCATGAGTTTGACCTGGCCTGCATAGGGAGACGCCGTTTAAAAAAAATGTTGTTAGCAGGGTTGGAGAGATGGCTCAGTGGTTAAGAGCCCCAGCTGCCCTTCCAGAGGACCCAGGTTCAATTCCCAGCACCCACATGGCAGGCTGCAACTGTCTGTAACTCCAGTTCCAGGAGATCTGACTCCTTCACACGGACGTACATGCAGCCAAAACACCCATGTACATAAATGTTAGCATTAAATAAAATAAACAAAAAGTATTCAGAAGCCTGAGCAGACATTATAATGTGTCCACAAATGTTTTCTGCCACTTATAGTTTAGCTGCCTTAAGCTAAATACACATATTATCTGAGAAATAAACGTTGCCGTTTTCGTGGTTATTCTGTTCTCAAAAATCTTAGTTCCAGCTCAACATGTTTTCTTTTTCCCTTAGCTCAGTGAGTCTAAGTAACACAGCAGCTTCTCTCTGTAGTGAAAGTGTCCTGTAGCCCCTGGCTCCCCCCACCCCCATCACAGTGCAGATGGAATGGGATGGTTTTGGAGTATGAGCTATCAAATATGCATAATAAAAATTCCACAGCTCTCGATGGTCTGCAGGCACTTAATCTACTCCGGAAGAACAAAAGGTGAATCACGCTGAAACAGAAGATGTCTGGCTCCCAGCAGGCCTCTGTGCTCAGCCTCTCTTTACCATCCTGACATTTTGCCCAATCTAAGAACATGAACGTTCCTGATGCCAAAAATTTTAAATTACTTTATACATTTCTTTTTAAAAGAACCCGTTAAAGACCCCAAAGTTTTATTTGTGTGTGAGTGTATGTGCGCAGTGCCCATGTGTGCAATGCCCAAAGGAGGCCAGAAGAGGGCGAGAGATCCCCAGAGCTGGAGTTACAAGCATTGAGAGTTGCCTAATGTGGATGCTGGGAGCTGAATTCTTGCCGTCTGCAAGAGCAGTCTGTGCTCTGAACCTCAGAGACATGTCTCCAGTCTTATGCTTCTCTTTTATATGATATAAATCCATTCCTGAATTTCTGTTTGTTTGTCTTTTTGAGACAGGGTTTTGCTTTTTTTTTTTTTTTGAGATAGGGTTTCCATGTGTAGGCCTAGCTGTCCTGGAACTTGCTCTGTAGACACAGGCTGGCCTTGAACTTAGAGATCATCTACCTCTACCTCGTGTGTGCTGAATGAAGTATCTGTATATCGGTGAAAGTATTTAAAATGTGTTTACTACAGACACTTAATACGTTAGGTTAAAATGTTTCTTAGCACTTCCTGTCTTGTAGCCTGCCCATATCTCCTCCTCACCTCTCATCCTAATACACAGCATATCTTTTGAATTAGAGTGACTGACATTTTCATTTACTTTTTGAACATTTTATTTGTTTGTTGCACTGCAAACTGAAGCCAGGGCTCAATATTCTCTGTCTCTTCACTCTAAGGCAGTGGTTCTCAACCTTCCTAATTCTGTGACCCTTTAATACCTTTATGTTGTGGAGACCACCCCAACCATAAAATTATTTCATTGCTACTTCATAACTGTATTTTACCTCAGTTATGAATCATGATGTAATATCACGACCCACAGATTGAGAGCCATTGCTAAGGGCTCTCGGCACATCACATCTCTGCCTTTTGGGGAGTCCATTTCTATATGCCAGCTTGTCCTGACATAAACACACCTTTACGCATGTCTAATTTTACCACGAAAAGGCAAACAGAGAATAAATTTCAAAGGTAGGAAATGCCCCAAATTTTTATAATCCTCAACTTGACGGTGAATGGCAATGTGAATCTTAAGAAAACAAAAGAGAGCCAGGCAGTGGTGGTGCACGCCTTTAATCCCAGCACTTGGGAGGCAGAGGCAGGCAGATTTCTGAGTTCGAGGCCAGCCTGGTCTACAGAGTGAGTTCCAGGACAGTCAGGGCTACACAGAGAAACCCTGTCTCGAAAAAAAAAAAAGAAAACAAAAGAGGAATTACGCCTCCTGAATAAGAAACTTATGACAGAAGACCCAAGGCATCTATTTTCTCTTAGGACAAATAGTATGTGTTCACTCGCTAAGATGGCTGTGATTATGTGGTGTACAAAGAAAAGGCCAAAGACAGGAGAATGAGCGGACCAGACCAGAAGGCACTCATAGAGTAAACAGCTCCCCAGACAACAAATGTCATTGGTTTTAAGAAAGGAGTTTTGTTTTGCTTCGTCTCCAGTTTTAGGGTCTTTATGGATAACCTTTGGTTTTATGATCTTCATATTTTAAATCACTGAAATACAAGGATTGGTGTCACGTACTTGCTTTTATGCTGTCACAGGTTCAGTATGACAATCGAGTCAACTTTGGGGTGTTGCTTCAGCGAGTTAAGTAATGTGAAGGCTACTGTGCATGCAATTTGTGAGAAAGGTGCTAGCAACAGTGCTCTTCATGAAGGGTGACAAAGGTATGTTGCATTTAAAAGTTGTTTTTTATTTATAAGCAATGTGAAAACTTTAATTTTCTGTGTAGGAAGGAAGATGAAGAATAATTATAATTCTGAAAAAGTCTCTCTAATCACCGAGGATTCAATGGGTATAGATCAAAGTTTATACTTCGTTTACATTTGTTTAAAAGATAAAATATAAAATACAGATAAGCAAAATACTGTTTTAAAATCTATAATTATAATCTATTAAATCTATTAAAGATAACATTTAAGTTTAACATATATATATATATATATATATATATATATATATATATATATATATATATATATATATATATATCCCTAGTCCTTTGGGGACTATGACATGGTTACAGTCAAGATTTGGCTTTTAGATTTCTCTCTCTCTCTCTCTCTCTCTCTCTCTCTCTCTCGTGTGTGTGTGTGTGTGTGTGTGTGTGTGTGTATGGAATTCAGAAGAACACAGATCGGGAGTTACAAATGGTTATGAGCTGACACATGGATACTGGGAACTGAACTTGGGTCCTCTGCAAGAGGAGTAAGAGCCCTTAACCACTGAGCTATCTCTCAGCCCCACAGTCAGGATTTAAAAGCTTAAAAATTAAGAATAGAGCCAGGCAGTGGTGGCGCATGCCTTTAATCCCAGCACTTGGGAGGCAAAGGCAGGTGGATTTCTGAGTTCGAGGCCAGCCTGGTCTACAGAGTGAGTTCCAGGACAGCCAGGGCTACACAGAGAAACCCTGTCTCAAAAAACAAAAACAAACAAACAAAAAAACAAAAAAAATTAAGAATACTATACATTCATAATATAATATAATATAATCTCAATATACACAGGAGTATTTTTTTCCTGAAAGCTGCTTTCTAAACTGTATGTATTATGGTATAGACATGCTGACAAGTCACACTGAAAACTCTGACCTTTCTTGTTTCCCAGCAGGCCACAGGGAGCACTGGTGGGGGACACGCAGTGACTGCAAACTGTCATTGACACAGGTGCTGTAGCATCACTGAAACAGCTTCCTGAGCAGTGGATGAGGTCATAAGGAAGCTGGTTCATAGCAGGCCATGATGATAGCCTGATCAACCATGTCCTTTTTGAGGACCATTTGAATGGAACTGACCTGCTTTCGAAGATGAGGATGCTGTTGGTTCAGAATCAATGTTTTTCTTATTTTCTTATTTCTTTGGCCCTTTATGTCTTTGCAATGGGGGAGTTCAATCCATTTATGTTGGAATGAATTGTCCGAGAAGGACATCACCTGTTCATTTTTTGTTTCTGTTAATCTGTTTCTTTCTCCACATTGTCTTTTATGTTCTGTTGATTTTTTTTATCGATATGTTTTTGATTCTTTATGTAACTATTTTAGGTAGTTTTGAAGGAGTGTGATTACCCTGGGGCTCATATAAAGTATCAAAGTATGGTCTTTAAAAATACCTGGTGGGTGGAAAGATGTCTTCAGCAGTAAAGAAGCTACTATGGGGACCTGAGCTTCAGTCTCTAGCACCTATATAAAAAGCCAGGTATGGTGGGTGGTCTACAGATCCTGCCCGGGGGAGCAGAGGTGGAGGTAGGAGGTTCTCTGGGGCTCACTGTCCAGCCAGCCTAGCCGGTTGGTGAGCTTCAGGTTCAGTGAGAGACCCTTTCTCACAAACTAAGGTAGGAAGTTACAGAAAATGCCAATGTCAACCTCTGGCCTCCACATGCCTGTCTGCACATTGGACACATGTGTGCGTGTGTGTGCACACAGAGCAGACCAAGAACAATCTAATCTCATACAAAAACACTAACTTTTATTTCTCCGACCTGAATGTTATCAGTTTCACAATAGTAACACTGTTGATACAATTTATACTTTGCATCTAGTGTATCTTGTGACATATTTGCAGATAATGTATCTTGTGACACTTCAGGTATCACTATTATTATTTTGTCTTTTAAAATATATCCTATAGATGCTATAGTTGAAAGTGCCTTACACATGACCTTGACAGTTATCCAATACTCTGTATTTGTCTCTACATTTGCTTTTTTTTGAGACAGGGTTTTTCTGTGTAGCCCTGGCCAACCCGGAACTCGCTCTGTAGACCAGGCTGACCTTGAACTGAGAGATCTGCGTACCTCTGCCTCCCAAGTGCAGGCACTCCCACCACCAGGCTTCTATATTTGCTTTCAGCTGCAAGCTTCTTTGATATATGATCACGGCTGTTGAGCAGAGGATAAATTCTTGCAAAGCTGATGATATTCTTCCCCTGTTTTCTCTTCTCTCCCCTTGAATGAACTGTATACTTCTAATGAAGAAAATGTGCAAAGTTCATTATGCCACTTAAAAAACAGATATATTTCTTTTTACCTTACGTGTACGGGATTTGCCTGCATGTATGTAGGCACGCTATGTATGTGCAGTGCCCCAAGCGGCCAGAAGGGGGCATTGGCTCCCCTGGATCTGGAGTTACAGTTGCGAGCAACCTTATGGGTGCTCATAACTGAACCCAGGTCCTCTGCTCTTAACCTCCAAGCCATCTCTGCAGCCCCATATTAGGTCACTTCTGGAGTAGCTCCCAAGCTTCCACGCCCCCATTGCTCTATGGAAAAGATGCAGCAGAATTCAGGGAAGCATCCAGCCCACGGCAACTGTGTTGCCAACTTTCTATTGTGACCGTCTATACCTGAGATAAACAGCTGAAAACAAGGAGAGTTTCCGATGGGTTCCTAGTTCTGAAGTTTCAATTCGAGGTTCGTTGGTTTTGTTGGTTTGGGTCTGTAATGGACGCTCTGGAGGGAGCACAAGGCACAAGAGGTCTGTTTGCCTCCTGGTGGCCAGCAAGCGAAGACAGCAACAGTGTCCCCTTCAAGGGTGCAACCTCTAGGTCTCACCTCTCAGCAGCGTCTAGCCTTTAACACACGTATCTTTGGGAGACATTAAAGACCCGAACCATAATAGTCAGAGAGGTGATGGGGCTCTGACCCGACAGCCTGAGAGGAAATGGAGCGCTCTAACAATCATGGAAGGTATTGATTCTCAATCGCACATGGCCATAGCTTGCTGCCCAGTCTGATCGGGGAGCTCTTGTGTGATTCTTGCTCATTATCAGCAATACTAACAAAGATCCTGAAGGGATGAGCCAAGATACAGTGACCAGCATGCCTGTGTCTCTCCCTCCCAGGCTCACCTCCACTGAGGAAGAGGCCAGCAGCTTGTGCTTGTTGGGAGCCGTCTTCTAGTCATTTAACCGCAGTGGTGAATCCAAGTCGGCAAGCGAGATTCCTAGTGAGAGCCAACTGTGAGTGCTTAGCCTTGGCCGCGCAGACTGTGTGTGGAGAAGCATTTCCTGACCTGGAGTAGAAAAGAGCTAGGATCAGCTAGTAATGGCAGCCGTCAAAGAGGCCTGGCGTGGTGAAAGGAGAGCCGTGGACTTGGCCTTTGGGGTTTCTGTGTACTTTGCTCCTGGCTCTGGCTTTTGAGAATCTTCTCTTTCTGCTATGACCCATACTTCCCATACCAGCTGCCCGGGGAAAGCTCACTCTGAAAACTCCACCACCAGCTCCTGTTCCTGGAGTTGATTTCTCCTTCTTTGATGTGAGGTTTAGCGCATAAATGACTGTGGTGGCTTTTACCTTGTAACTCAGAAGCCGAGCCAGGCTGTGGGCTGGATGCTTTTCTGGCTCTGAATGCTTCCATTCTGGTCACATCGCCAGCAGACTGTCAGTTTGTTAAAAAACACAGTACAGGAAGGTACAACTTTGCACATACTTACTGTTGTCTTTCACCAAAACATTCCATTCTCTTAAGTTCCAGGGAGCCATGAGGACAGACTTGCATGTGGGTGTTAGTCCAGGGATAAAGGGACCGCAGGTGATAATAGCACTGTACATCAAAAGCACAATTACCAGGAGCCTTGAAACCATGACAACGGGAGAAGCTGTGAGTCTGGGTGGAACACCTTCTTGGGTGGTGGTCTCAGCAGGGCGCTACTGTTGTCTGAGATTCAGATAACTGAGAAAGCTCATGTCCATCTTCAGGATCCTTGTCTGTCTGCCTGTCTGTCCTCATCTGTTCACACCCATCCAGCCTAGGCTCTTTTTGATGGGCCAGGTTTTGTTTGTTTGTTTGCTTTTTTTTTTTTTTTAGCATTGAGGTGTTGAAAATACCAATGATATATATATATATATATATATATATATATATATATATATATATATATATATATATATATATATGTTTTTCGAGACAGGGTTTCTCTGTATAGCCCTGGCTGTCCTGGAACTCACTCTGTAGACCAGGCTGGCCTCGAACTCAGAAATCCGCCTGTCTTCGCCTCCCAAGTGCTGGAATTAAAGGCATGCGCCACCACTGCCCAGCAACTTTTTACATTTGAAACTTTTTGTTGTTGCTGTTCCAAATTCATCTTATGGAAATAGCAAGAGAACCCTAACTATTCTCTCTGCACCTAGAAGGACTTTACCCACAACTGGAAGGTACTAAATACCTCCTCTTCAAATTAGAAAGTGAAAAAACCCCTCAGCAGCCTGAGGCTTCTGGCTGTGTGACTGTGACCTTATGCAAAGGTCAGGGGACACAGACATTTGTAGAGTTTCCTCTGGGGATCAAACTGGGGTATCAGACAAGTGTCTTTCCCCACACAGCCATCTTTGCAGCCTGACGACATGAGTCTACATTTATTTGGTGTCAGATGACACTCTTGTGTCTTTCCATAGGTCTGATCCCTTAGCCCACAGAGACTGCTGCTTCCTACCGATCACCTTCAATGGCAGCTGGAGTCTTGCTGAACTCTTCTCTTTGTGTTTTTTTCCCCCCAAGTCGTTACTCTGTGGCTACACAACTGTCTAAATGGAATGATAGATGAATTCCCAAGTGTGAGTCTTTAGCCTCAGGGTTAAAAGACTGAACTTTTTACCAGGGAATGGCTTGGGTAGGAAACACAAATGAAAGGCAGGCGCTCTCCCTGAGGAATTTCAGGCATCAGGTGAATTATGATGACAACAGTGATGTTGATGATGATGATGATGTTGGTGATGATGGTGGTGGTGGTCATGGTGATGGTGACACAGTAATGATACCATGAGTGCACAGACAATTGTTTTAATAGGGCCAGCATGACATTCCTTGGAAATAAAAGGTCAGGGAAGCTGGATAAGTTGGCAGTGGGTATTGATGGAGGTCAAGGGAACTAAACAGGAGAATATGCAGATGGGGAAACAGTGTTTGCAAAGCACTTTGGGAGAGACCTGGACTGGTCTGGACCACAAATAGCTCCCTGTTGTTGGAGTCTACGGTGGGTAGCCTGGGTTGAGCACTGTGAGCTGTCACCTGAGAAGCAATTGGCCATGTGTTGAGATTATTCAGACATAATTGAATGCCAAGGGCTGAAGAAACAGAAATGCCACTGGGCACTGGTGGCACAGGCCTTTCACACCAGCATTTGAGGCAAAGGCAGGCAGATCTCTGAATTCAAGACCAGTCTTAGTCAGGGTTTCAACTGTTGCAATGGAACACCATGCCCAAAAAGCAAGTTGGGGAGGAGGGAGTTTATTCAGCTTACACGTCTACATTGTGACCCATCATTGAAGGAAGTCAGGATAGGAACTCAAACAGGGCAAGAACCTGGAGGCAGGAGCTGATGC
Organism: Uromys caudimaculatus; assembly: GCA_028551405.1. Lineage (NCBI taxonomy): Eukaryota > Metazoa > Chordata > Mammalia > Rodentia > Muridae > Uromys > Uromys caudimaculatus. Next base: position 33,089,581 of record CM052720.1, on the reverse strand, counting down.
AGAGGCTATGGAGGGGTGCTGCTTACTGGATTGCTCCCATGGCTTGCTCAACCTGTTTTCTTAGGGAACCCAGGACTACCAGCCTAGGGATGGCACCGCCCACAGTGGGCTGGGCCTTCCACCCTTTGATCACTGTTAGCATTCTGTTTAAACTCTGTATGCTCCTCCCCACAGTTACCTGGCAACATCCAGGTAGGCCTGACCCACTATAAAAGGGGCTGCTTGGCCCCTCCTCTCTCTCTTACTCTTACTCTTGCCCTCTTGCTCCCCCTCTCTCCCCATTCCCTTCCCCCCCCCACTCTCCATGTGGTCATGGCCGGCCTTTACTTCTCTCCTCTCTCCCTCTCTCTGCCTTTCTCTGCCTCTACTACCCTCTTAACTCCCCTCCCCATGCCCCGAATAAACTCTATTCTACACTATATCGTGGTGTGGCTGGTCCCTCGGGGAAGGGATGCCTCAGTGTGGGCCCGCTGAGGCACACCCTTCCCCCACACCTCACCACGCCCCCATAGAACATATTCCTTCTCTCTTTATCTTTTTAAAAACACATCAATCACTAATTGAGAAAATGCCTTACAGCTGGATGTCACGGAGGCATTTCCTCAACGGAGGCTCCTTCCTTTCTGATGACTCTAGCTGTGTCAAGATGACACACAAGACCAGTCTGGACACTGGTCAACAGAATGAGTTCAGGACAGCCAGCACTACATGGAGAAATCTAGTCTCAACAAGCAAACAAGGAAGTGGTGGTGGTGGTGGTGGTGGTGGTGGTGGAGGAGGAGGAGCAGCAACAGCAGCAGCAGCAACAACAACAAGAAAGAAGACTCTTGGATGCATAGAGAGGATGCCTTGTTCACATATATAAAGTCTTCAAAGAATAAATGAAAACAATTTTAACAACTTTAAAGTAGAACAGTTTCTTTAAAATAGAAACTCTTGTGACTATTACAAAACGTCTAAGTTTGCGGTCAGTAATTTTATATTTTGCCTTAGAAGAAACAAGACCATCATGCCTGTAAAAACAAACACACAAACAAAACAAACAAACAAAAACCAACCAATCCATTTTTTTCTTAAAATGTTCCAAGCAGTTTTTTTTTTTAAATCAAGTGTACCTTAATTAAGATTAGATGTATATATTTAAGGTAAATAACATGAGCATCTTATTTTCCTAGAAAATTATTTTTTTTGTGAATTTGAAACTTCTTTGTTTGTTTGTTTATATTTGTTTTCAAGACAGGGTTTCTCTGTGTAGCCCTGGCCATCCTGGAACTTGCTCTGTAGACCCAGCTGGCCTCAAACTCAAAGATTTGTCTACCTCTGGTTTCCAGGTGCTGGGATAAAAGGCATTTGTCGTGAGTACCCGGCAAATTTGAAGACTTGATGTACTTGTAGTTTTTTGGGTTTTTTTTTTTTTTTATTTTATAAAAATTGTTTTCAAGTGACTTTTTTTTGCAGATAAGGCTTGATTCTTTGAAGGATCTGTTTCTATAGCTTGAGTTTCAAGTGGGTTGAAAACCACTTTTCCTCAAGAAACAGAAAGTTTTTTAAAAAGTCAGGAAAAAAAAAAACCATATGCTCAGGAAAAAAATAATGTGGCTTCACGTGTGTTTCAGTGTTTGTGGGAAGCGCACATTCCCCTTGAATTCTTGGTTCTGTTATTTACATTTTTTTTTTCATTTCAATGAAGATATAATAAGAATTTGTTCCTCTAATTGCTTTTTCCAAAACGAAAGTAACACACCCATATGACTTAAACCATCCAAAATAAAAGCCTAACATGCCTTCCCCCATTCCCTGCTTTCTATAGGTAGCCACTTCAAACCTCTAGATCGGCTCCATGCCTACTCATTTACCTTTGAGTCACGTGGTAAGACAGCTAATTCTTGATTTTCTTTTTTATTAGACAAACCATTAGGTTTATTGCTCTGTTTCAAACCAACCCAACATAGTTAAAACAGAACCACAGGGAGCTTAGAATAACAGAGTCATTTGCCGGGGGTTATCAGGGAGAATACTGATAGTATCTTCAGCTTTGCCACTCAACAGGCACAGCATGGTATATTTCTGAACTTCATCCATGATGTTGAGTGTATACTCATGTCTGGCTACTGCATAATGACAATCCTTACACAGATGGTCACAGATAACTATTTTTTCTCCATCTTCCTCTTTCAGGGATCTGTTTGTGATCAGCATAAAGTCCCACTTACTGCACACAGCGCAGCCTGCGAAGTTCAGTGAGAATGACCCATTCTCCAGACCGGTGTTCCCCTGCCAACCAACTCAAGGATCCTTCATCTTGCTATTTTCCTTCAGTTTCTTCCTCCTCTAAATCATCATCCCAAACCACCTTATTTGGATGGAGATCCTGCAGCTCCATTCTCGATCAGTCTTCCTTTTTACCGACTGGGGTACTCCCTCACACAGTCCCTACACATCGCCACCCAGTTTACAGGGAACGTCCCCAGCGATTCCCGGAACCTAATTCTTGATTTTCAAAGAACTTTTGTCACAGTTTATTGATGTCTCCTGAGGAGTGACTTGTTCTCTGTAAAAGCCCTGCTCTTCACCTCTCTACCACCCCTGGACACTGCTTGGCACTCCAAACTTCTGGTCTAGCTCTAACATAATTTGGGGGTAGATTGGTGAGTGTTCCTGGTGGCTGCCATCACATCTGCAGGACACTGGCTGCAGCTCAGCTACGTCGCTTAGACCAAGACCTTTGACATTCCTGCAGAACAGCTTGTTGCACTTGGTCTCAATAATGGAGCTCATACACACCCCATGTTTGCTGTCAGTCGATGATGTCAAAGTCTTCACTAGGTGTTTTAAATGCCCTTGGGCGTTCTTATACTTCAAGAACTCAATTTGATCCAGAAGACACCTTAATCTTGAGCTTTGTGACCTGTTCCAGCTCAGGATCTTGAATTGTTCCTTTATACCCTTGTGCTAGACCATTTGGGTTCTGTATTCTGGTTTTTATTTCCTCTTGATTCATTCTCTTATTTGGGGTACTATGCAGTCTTTAGTAGCTGCCTTAGAGTATAATGAAAATTCTATATCTACCAACTATCTCATCTATCTATCTATCTATCTATCTATCTATCTATCTATCTATCTATCTATCTATCTACCTAATCTATCAATCCATCTATCAGTCTGTCCACTTATCCATCCACTAATCCATCCATCCATCCATCCATCCATCCATCCATCCATCCACTCATCCATCCATCCACTCATCCATCCATCCATCCATCCATCCATCCATCCACCATCCATCCATAGTTCTCTTATTTTAAGAACAATTATTTTAAGAACGATTTGTGTTTCATGACTAGTTTTGCATATGGAATGATTTCCCACTAGGCATCGCTCCTTTGCCTTCTAATTTCCAATGCTATATATATATTTGATGAGACTCATGTTTTCTTTGTGTCTGTGCCCATGAAGCAGTGTGGACTTGGAGAAAATCTCAAGACAAGTGTCCCGAAGTAATCAGAGACTGTGAGTATCCATGTGAATTGGATGATCCAGGCCAGGCCAGCCTTTCACAGAAACAAAGGCTATTTTTTTAAAGTTTTTAAAGGCCCGGGAATGGATCCGTTGGTGAAGTGCTTGCTACAGAAGCATGGGGGCCTAACCCCAGAACCCACACATAAAATCCAGGTATATTGGAATGCGCCTATCATCCCAGTTCTGGAGAAGCAGAGATGGGCCGACGGTCAGAGTCCTAGAGTGTCTATGGCTCACTGGCCAGTCAGCTTAGCCTACTTGGCATGCCACAGGCCAATGAAAGACTATGTCTCATAAAAATAATATGGAAGATTTCCGAGGAATGACACTGACTGTCATCTGGCTTCCACCCACATGTGCACTCATGAGCACTTGCACACAAATCCCAACATTTTCTCAAGAAGCAAAACCAAACCCTCTACTTCCCCCATTCCACTGAGAACTCTCATTTCTCCAAAATCTTAGAAGACTAGCTTGACCCTGTCTTAGGAAAAGAAAAGCCATGAGACATAAGAATTCCTTGTGCTGTAGAGATGAAGCCCAACAGGTGACCTGCTGGTTGACAGAGGAACAGTTTCTACTTTGTCGATCTTTTAATAATTTTACCGATGGTCTCAAAGTATTGAGACCGAAGTATTGAGACCATTTTTGAATGTTTAGTTTCTACCAACTGGATCTTCCCTGGGCATTTAAGGTATTCAAACCTCAGAAACCATGAAGCCAATACTCCAGAACCAACCAATAGACTCAGTCTTTACTCTCTGCGCATTATCCTAGGGACTTCCTCTTCTTTCCTTAGTGAAGCACCTCCCAAAGGGTCCTCCTCTCTGCTCATGTAGTTATCTGTACCCATTCCTGACTATTCCTCTCCAGGCTACTTCTAAAGTCTCAGTGACTTCAAGTAAAGAGAGTAATGACCTCCTCATACTGCACAGGCATGGTTGCAGTCTCATTTGAGAAACCATCTTTCTTCCGAGCCGACACCACAAAACTCAGACTGGCTTTCCCCCTTTTTCTTACTGCCGCTTCTGTCTTGCCCTGTGTTCTCTGTCCAATATGTGACCAACCCATGTCCGATTCCTGCATCTCACTAGAATGACTGCACACAGGCAAAGTTCACAATCTTCTCCCAATCTACGATCTCTGAACGGAAGCCCAGACCGTCAGTCTGATTATCTATCTGACACATTTTCAGAGTTCTCAATGACATCCCTTCCTCACTAGGTGGAAGCCGACATTGTGGTCATTCCTCCGGTACAACAGTCTCCCAGTAATGTCTAATTCAGCTCACAGCACCAATCTCTGTGTGTCAGCTGTGATCCTATAGACATAATCCTTTCCCATTATCCCGTGTCTCATCCACTGCCAGTGTAACAGATGACACAGGGAAGGCTTCCCACAACCCTCTCATGTCTCTCTCCATGGTCCTTGCCTCACAGGTCATCAGCATCGTCTATGGTCTAAGATTCCCATGTAGCGTCTACATTGATCCAACTCTTCTCTCCTTGCCCTTCAATCTGTCCTCTGAAATACACCTCTTTAATGCTCATATTTACCACGCTACCTTTTACCTAAAATATTTGTGTACTTTCCTCTTGTTTTGAGAATGAGGATAGACTGATTGGAGTGTATGGAGCTTGAAACTCTCATCTTTTATTTTTTTTAATTAATTTATTTATTTTAGGTATATAAGTGCATTGTAACTGTATTCAGACACACCAGAAGAGGGCATCTGATCACTTTACAGATGGTTGTGAGCCACCATGTGGTTGCTGGGAATTGAACTCAGGACCTCTAGAAGAACAGTCAGTGTCCCTAACCGCTGAGCCATCTCTCCAGTCTGAAACTCTCGTCTTATAACTCACCTCTTACTTGAAACTCTCATCTTAGCTTACCAGTTCCCCATTTTCCTGTCCTGGCCCTGTTGGCCTTCTTCTGGTAACAGGAACCTAGGGAAAGATGCCACCACCTCCCTCTCCAGAGTTCTTGTGTTAATCTGAGACTCAAGGTCGCTTTCTGCTCAGTGTCTAGCTCCCCGGGGCTAGTCCCTTTACCTCTTGTGACTCAGTTTCCTCTGTCATCAAAATGGTAAAAGCTACTCTTGGGGATGCCATTACGATTCTATCATACGTTGCAGGACTGGCTCTTCCTTCCTCTCTTCTGTCTGGGTAATGTTTTCTGGAGTAGGTGAACTCTTGAGTTAGTCTTTTGGTAAGCATCGCTGACCTCTTTGACCTGTTAGGGCATTATAGGTTTTCTGGTGTCCTGAGTCTCCTTTTATAGTGGTTGCTATAGGGACTCCTTAAAATATAATCATCTCGGGGAAGCACCCTGCCTTTCTTCCCTGAGGGCCAGTCTCAGAAGTGCAAGGATTGTGTCTGTCTTTGCTCACCATCCCTCAGGTTTGACAGAGCACCCGGAACACAGCAAGGTTCCCCCAATTGTTCACTCTCAGGGAAAGAGGGTGAATACCCTGATGGAAGGCTGTGGATACTGTCAAAGAGACCCTGTTGGTGGTAACTATGTTCTACTGCAGAATCTAGCAGGGAGAAGCTGACCAGGGTATCTCTTCTCAGGTCAGTGGAAGCCACACTGGGCAAGAGCTGTATGGATAATATATCAGGTATAGAACTTGGTTGAATTCTTCTTCCCTTCCTGACTTGTTCTTCATCAAGTCATTTTTGTTTTGTTTTGTTTTGTTTTGTTTTTCAAGATAGGGTTTCTCTGTATATTCCTGACTCACCTGGAACTCACGCTGTAGACCAGGCTGGCCTCAAACTTACAGAGATCCACCTGCCTCGGCCTCCCAAGTGCTGGGATTAAAGGTGTGCGCCATTTGGCTCAAGCCATTTCTACATGGTTCTTCATCTGTAAATTACACCAATGCTCCAGTTCAACCAAGTAGGTGCTAATCCTGGAAGAATTTAAAAATGACATTTATCTGTCTGTCTATCTGTCTGTCTGCCTACCTATCTCTCTGTCACCTATTGGTCTGTCTATCTATCTATCTATCTATCTATCTATCTATCTATCTATCTATCTATCTATCTATCTATCTATCTATCTATCTATGGTATGTGTGTATACATCCTCAAGTGCAGGTGCCAGAAGAAGCCAGAAGAGTGCACCAGACACTGCTGAGTTGGAGTTACAGGCAGTTGTGAGCCATGCAAGGTGGGTGCTAGGGATGGAACTCTGGTCCCCTGGAAAAGCATCAAGAACTCTTTAACGGCTGAACCATCTCTCCAGCTGGAGATTTTTCAAAGTCCCGTTTTATTATCTGTTTGTGTATGTGCGTGAGCGTGTATATTCCAAAGTGCTTTTTGGATTGGTCAAAGGACAACTTGCCGGAGTTGGGTCTCTCCTTCTACCATGTGAGGTCTGAGGGTCTAACTCAGGTTGTCCGGCTTGACAGCCAGTACACTCAGCCAGCTGAGTCACCTCTCCAGTCCCCTGTAAGAGTTTTGATTTAAGTCAGGCAGTGGTGGCGCATGCCTTTAATCCCAGCACTCGGGAGGCAGAGGCAGGTGGATTTCTGAGTTTGAGGCCAGCCTGGTCTACAGAGTGAGTTCCAGGACAACCAGGGCTACACAGAGAAACCCTGTCTCGAAAAAACAAAACAAAACAAAACAAAAACCAAAAAAACCAAAACAAAACCGAAAAAAGAGTTTTGATTTAAATACACACTGTATAATTATCCGTGGGTCCCAGGTGAACCCTATGGCTCGCCCTACTTGTAAACCTACTGCTCCTCTCGGTAGCACAGAGCTTTTCTGTCATATCTCTATCTTCCTCCCAGGAAGAACAAATATTCCTGTGCGTTTGGTCGTTCAATGCAAAGCAGTAAGAGTCTGTGTGGTGTGGGAGAGAATGTTCCAAGCTCACAGCAGGACCTCGTCCTCTGAGCTCCATGCTCTGGGCTGGCGGGAAGTCAGCATCAGAAGTTGCTAGGCTTCTGTGGACCGCCTAGAACAGAGAGGAGCCTCCAGCCTACCTAGGTAGTCACCTCTGTGATCTTGGACGGGGATAGATGCTTCAGGTGGCAAAACTAGTGTCTCGTTGAATCAAGGCCAGAAATTAAAGTCAGAGAAGGACACATCCGCCCATGTCCGTCTCTTCCTTGAAAGTCACAAAGGCTCTGTAGAAGAGGCCTGCTTGGGTTACTCACCTTGGCGAGTGAAGGTATCTTGGATTGGAACGGTTAGGTGCACACGAGTCAAGTCTACTCTGACATCTGCAAAAGTTGGTCGTCAATCCTTCCTGCCCCCAGATCTCCTTTTATTACTCTCTGTTCTCATTCAGACTTGTGGGACAGACTCAGGGTGTCCTGAGGGTCTGTAAATAGGAGTAGACTTGCAAGCATACCCTTTGAACACTTTGGGACGCTACTGTGCTTGAACTTGGTCTAAGTGTCTTCTGAGTATGGAGAGAGATGGAATCCGGGTGTGGGGACAGAAAAGAGATAGTAGGGGACTCGGGTGTAGATAAGCAAGCTTGTATGCCTGGCAGACGTGGGTTCTTGATGGAGTCTCCATCAAAGTACAGAAAAGTGGCAGTAAGTGTCGAGGGCGCCTGGCGGGCACCCCGGGAGCGTTAGGCTCGAACTTGGCGAGGGTGTCCGGGAACCCGAGGGTCCACGGGATGGGTCAGGCATTCCGGGCGGCGCCGCGCGGCGTGTGGACGTGGTGCGTGTGAGAGGGCGCGGGCTGGCCGCTCCCGCCCGCCGCTCCCCGTGGGCCGGGCCGGCCAATGAGCGCGCGAGGCGGCGGCGGGGCCAGCGGCGGCCGGAGGCGCGGGCTGCTCTGTGCGCTCGGAGCGGGCGCTGCGGGCGGGCGGGGGCCGGGGCGCAGCCGATCGGCGCGGCGGGGCGGGGGGCGGCGCCCGAGGCGGGGATGCGCAGGGCTTCCCGCGGCCACGGCGGCGGCGGGGGCACGAGCTAGCGCTGCGGCGCGCCGAGCCACATCGGCCGGGGCCGGGGCGGCGGCAGCCCGAGCGCCACTCGCACCATGGCCGCACAGGGCGAGCCCGGCTACCTGGCGGCGGCGCAGTCGGACCCCGGCTCCAACAGCGAGCGCAGCACCGACTCGCCGGTGGCCGGCTCCGAGGACGATCTGGTGGCCGCGGCGCCCCTCCTGCACAGCCCTGAGTGGAGTGAGGAGCGCTTCCGTGTGGACAGAAAGAAACTCGAGGCCATGCTCCAAGGTAGGCATGCCCCTGCTCCCGATCCTCTCCCAAGTCCACCATGGGATCGTCGCCCAGTCCGCGCACGGGACAACTTCCCCCAACCCCCCAACTTTGCCAGCTCGCCGAGATCGGAGGAGCTGGAGGCCCGAGTTTGTGCTGCAGCTCCGAAGTTGCCATTAGAACCGTGGCGGTGCCAGCTGCAGCTGGGACATCTGGGCCGTGGCATCCCCAAGCGCTGGGACAGCCCTGTGTGCGGGACTCTGCCAGGCTCCCGCAGCCCGGAGTCCAGGCCACCCCTGCCGCGTCTTTTCCCTCCCCTCGTCAGTATCCGCTTCCTCCAGCTAGGGCCTGCTCTAGTCGCCTGGAAAAGCGCTGCAGATGTCAAGGCTTCAGCTGGGAGCCCCCGCCCCCACGCCGGAGTCTTGGGCTGGAGCAAGTCACCCAGGCGTGGGGATCTGTGTCCTGGCAGTGCGAGGGTAGCATGTGTCAGGGCAGCAGGGCTCCTAAAAGACATCTTGAGTTACATTCAGTCCATAAACTTCTCCCTTGTAGCAGTGGGACTCTGACTTGACTTTCATAATTTGGGTTTTTAATTTTTTTTATTTTTTAAACTCTTTATAGAGTTTCTGGGACTTTCCCAGGAAGAAAAAAACTTTCTCCACACTGGATCGGAAGCAAATTCTGATTTATTGCGTTAGGATTAGGGCGAGTGGTAACACGTCCAAGGTCATTTTGACCTTTAAAAATGTTCATTAGCAGCCTACCTGTGTGGCTCACCTCCCACATCCAAAGACAGACATGAAGTAGCTGGAATGAGCGTTATTTTTAAGACTCCTGAGGAGATCTGGCCCCTGTTCCCAGGAAGGGATAGTGGTGAGGATTCAGTAGCTCGCATTCTTCATCTCTGAAAGCTTGGAGGTCTACAGACTCGCTTTTATGACTGTCTGAGTGACTTATTTTGACTTTATCTGTCAATGTATCGCAGGATGGGGGGGGGAGTTATTTCTCTCTGGAAATGCAGAGCTTTTCAGAACAATTAAGAGGGTTATTTTAAGAGAGAACAACATGTTTTCCTAAACAATAACTTGGTGGAAATAAGTATCAGGAGTGCTTGGCAGGCGTTTCTGGAAGGGCTGAGAACTCTCCTTTGTTGCTTATTTGTATCGATAAACATCCCAAATGTCATGTCTTGGGCTCGTTTTTCCCTGAAATTATGTAACTCTGTAGGAAAGTAATGGATCTGAACATTGAAGCCGGGTTACATTTCAGGAATTTTCATTTGTGATGCTTTCTTATTAGTTCCATGAGTCTGCGTAGTTTTGGGGTTACCAACAAAATGTTGCAATTATGTTGCAGACGGATTGTAAGATTGTAGTGAACCTTAAGATCCCAGGCACATCTATTTTAACCATTTTCCAAGTTCCTTGTGTTGGAAACAGAATGAGCGATTACTCCGAAGGACATGGTGGTATCATCCTTAATGGATACCCTGCACAAATACTGCGGTAGGTGCCAGTTTCTGGGCAGTTCACTTGTAAAATCTGAATTCTCCTAGGAGATTTCTTTTTTAGTGAGTTTTCATTTTGGAGTCAACGAAATATGGGTAGAACATTCAGAAATCATGAACCGTTGGTAACCCTCTTTTAGACAAGGCCATTCTAACATCTGAAGGCCTGAATCACTTTTCAGCGGTCAAATGTTTTGCAGCGAGCCTTTATCGACCTATATATAATGAGTTAACCACTTAGTGGTTGGAAAGTTCTTTGAGTCATTTTCCAGAGTTATTTAACAAATACATTACCTTGTTGGCAAAGTAAGCCCTGAAGTCATAGAGGATAGGACCCAGCGAGGGCACAGTGCACTGTGGCAGCTTTATTTCTCTTATCCACCACACAGACTCCACAGAATCTCTACATTTGTGAACCAAGGGTGATTTTGTGTTTATTTGCTTTATGCTATAGTGACTATAGAGCCCTAGAGTTGCTCAGACTCGCATTCAAATCTCTGTGGGACCTTGGGCAAGCTCCTGGGCTTCTCTCTGCCCTCAGTTTCCCCTCTTGTAAAATAGAGGTTGATTTTTTTTTTTTTTTTTTTAAAGAACCTCTGTAGTTTTTTTGTAGGAAGGGAAACATTTGATGCCTAAGGAACAAGATTTGCTTCACAAGTCAGCGTTACCTCCTGGGTTCAGCTCATTGCAAATACATATCACAGACTGTAACAGCTGAGATATATTGACAGATAGTTGGGGAGCAGAAATCGTTTGCAGTTCAGAGTTGCAAAAGCAAAATAGATAAAAGCTGATATCTGGCAAAAAAAAAAATTAGGTATTTTATGTGGAAACTTTTCCTGTGGAAAGGGTCAAGGAGGGAGAAGCTACATTTGTTTGTATTTTTGATTATTGTGAATTTGTGATTTACATTTTTTCTTTTCACAATAGCCTTTAAAAGTATATGGGATTTTCCATTTTAAACCAGGGTAAGTAAGATTGTTGGCCTTCAAGTCTTCAGAGTGTAAATTGTCGATTATAATGCTTGGAATTTGTTTTTAGAGGGACTGTCCTGGGGGCAAGTTAATCTTTAATAGGTCGCATTTTTATTAGTGGAGAGAGTCTTCTATGTAATGGACAAAAAATTCACTGAGGTTAAAATGGGCAGTAGGGTCATAGTCAAAGAAATAAAATACCATTCTTGCATGATCACGTAGTCTAATTGATATACATAAAAACCACTAGACCAAAATATAGGGAAAATTACTAGTTTTTTTTCCTTCCTTTTAAAAAAAAACTTTGAAATTGCCATAAAGAATGTCTGGCATTTTTGTTGGTATCTTGATGATAATTATCGATCTTGTTGGTCAGTGATTTTTTTGGGGGGGGCATGGGAATTTACTTTTGAGTTTAGATTTTTCATGGACATGCTCGGTCTTGGGATGCATGCCACGTCTAGCATTTTTTAGTGGTCAGGAATCATCATGTTCTATTTCTTTCATAACTAGCCCTCAGCCTTTTGATGGACTTCACTAAGGAGTCATGGTGTTGATTCATGTCAGTCGGTTAAATGAATTGTACTCTGTGAAAAGGAGGGGTGGCTATGAAAGAGATGGTGAGTGATCCTGAGTGTCTTGGATACAGTGGTGGTCCTTGCCAGGGAAAAGCGTCAAAGATGGGATCCCCATATGACTATTTCGTTTTTTGTCATCACGAAACACATGTTCAACACAGGACGTGAATTCCCCATGGAGAGTGTAGAAGCATAAACATTTTCAAAGTTGAGTCCTAAGAGAAGTAAAGGTTATGTGTGTGTGTGTGTGTGTGTGTGTGTGTGTGTGTGTGTGTGTGTGTGTGTGTCTTATAAAGGAGACTGACATCCAGTGAGCTTTACCTACCTCTAGGATAGGGAAGACTTCAGAAACTATATAGGGTTTTCACAGCGCTGGGACAAACTGGGATCCCATTCTGCCTAAGTAGGAGGACTGGCTACCAGTGCAGGCTAGCCCTGTGAGCAGCAAATGTGCCATGGCTCTAACTCAGCAAACATTACCATATGGCTTCACGACTGGCCATTCTTTCTTAGAATTTGTTGCGGAGGTGGAAGAAATATGAAGCAAATGTACTAGAAGATTAAGAAGTTCTGGAAGGCCGGGCAGTGGTGGCGCACGCTTTTAATCCCAGCACTTGGGAGGCAGAGGCAGGTGGATTTCTGAGTTCGAGGCCAGCTTGGTCTACAGAGTGAGTCCCAGGACAGCCAGGGCTACACAGAGAAACCCTGTCTCGGAAAAAAAAAAAAAAAAAAAGTTCCAGAAGTGAGGAAAACTTAAGTGAGCAGAGCTTTCTAGCTACTGCTTCATCAAGACTAACAAATATTAAGAAACCAGATAGCTTTATGAAGGGACAGTGAGTACATACACCAAGCTTTGGGCAGGATCAAGATTTGTATGTTGGCATTATATTACCCGATGCTATCTTTTCTAAAAAAGTGTTAGTCACAGTTTTGGAACCTTGAAGTGGTTGTAACAATTAGGAGATAAAAGGTGCATATAAAATATCACAGCAGAGGCTGGAGAGATGGCCCAGTGGTTAAGAGGAGCTCAATTCTGTATCCACCACCTACAGCTGGCAGCTCCCAACTGCCTGTACCTTCAGCTCCAAGGAACCAGAATCTTTCTGGTCTTTGTGGATACTATGACCCCAGGTAGCATATACTCACATAGACATACATACAAATTAAAAATATATATCTTAGTGTTGGCTGCATAGCAAATGCTGAATAATTCAGTTATAGGAACAATATTCATTCTTATGCCACAATGCATAGCGTTTGTGTTCATATATTAAGAATAAAAGTCCAGTTTATTAAAGAATAATTATCATGAACCCACACAGCCATTTGATGGTTACTGTCAGCTCCCTGGCAGCTTAGCCCTGTGTTTGACTAAGTGTATGGCTGAGTAGATCTCTCATAGGTGGGACTGGGGAGGCAGAGGTCTCTGGAGCCTCTTGAGATGTGTGATCCTTCTTGCTTTCTGTAGTTTCCACTCTGAAAGGCTTCTCACGCTCCTGGTACTTCCTTAAAGACTGTTAGCCCTTCTTCTGTTAGAAACTCTCTGTTCTTCAGACTCTCTCTTCAGCATGTGGGAAGGCCATTTTTACAAGAAAATACAGTTCCCGGGGATTTGCTCAGCAGAAAGAGGCCATTTACTCATCTATGCAGAAGGGGAGGGTGTGCTCTCATCTTAGGGGGCTGGAGAGAGGCAGAGACAGGGAGGGAGTGGGAGAGAGGAAGTGCAGATGCTAATAGTTGCCCTTGTGGGGCAGCTCACAAGCCCCTATAACTCCAGTTCTAGGGGTTCTGATGCCCTGTCTGGCCTCCACAGTCATATACTTCCTCAGACCCATGAATAGAATTAAAACAAATCTTTTAAAAATTCTCTCATTGTAGGGAGATGTAACACAGACTGAGTTCTGTGTAGAATGCTGTCCCAGGGCGGGGTACATGGTACTTGGAGATGTCAGTGCAGTGACAACAGCGTCTTCTTCTTCTTCTTCTTCTTCTTCTTCTTCTTCTTCTTCTTCTTCTTCTTCTTCTTCTTCTTCTTCTCCTCCTCCTCACCCTCCTCCTCTTCCTCCTTCTTCTTCATCATCAATATCAATCACTGTTCCTTGTGATTGAGAAAGTTCAAAACACACTCTACAGAGATGGATCAGAAGTTAAGAGTATTTGCTGCTCTTACAGGCTCAGTTCCTAGCACCCACATGCTGGCTCACAACTGCGTATCAACGTCGATCTCCAGGTGATCTGCTGCCTTCTTCTGGCCTCATGGGGACTTCACTCATGTGTTGCATATACATACGTGCAGGCAAAAATTCAAAACGCAAGACCCTAAGCATTGCTAGGATTATTTAAAAAAAAAAAAAAAAAAAAGCAAGCAAGCATGCAAATCTTGGTGTGTGTGTGTGGTATTTGATTTATTTTGTAGTGAAACTCTTTCTTGAATAAAACCAGGATGTTAGATAGGATTATTGTAATTCAGCCAGTGCACAGAATGCAAAGCTGACGTTACCTTGTAGCCTAATGTTGAAATCACTACAGAGGCCTGGGAAGATGCCCCCTTTACCCGAGGGCATAGAATAAGTACTTTCATTAATGTGTACACTCTCAGTAAGTCTTATCTCTGTGAAGCTGTGGGGGTTTCTGGTCAAGTTGATCATTAATAAATTCAAGCATGGTTGGAGAGTTCTTTATATTAATGACTTTTGTAGGTAGGAATGTGTTTGGCAGCAGCCAAGAAGGGGGAAAAACCCCAAAGAACCAAACATTGGTTTACACAAGGCATGGTCACGTGGTCCAGGCCTTGGTAGATGAACAAGGACTTCAAGGACCTTCTTGTGGGGCATCACTAGTTCAGCCTGGGACCTGTGCTTTGTTTTATGTGTTATGGTTGCAAGGACCAGCCTGTAACATCTGGGATTGATGCCGGCAAAGTTCCAACTTTATGTGTGATGAAGAATATAGCCTCCTGAAAGTTCACCCATGTGTCCTTTGGCCACCGTTTCTTCAGGAGTCTTGGGGATTGTGGCTTCTTTTCCACCCTCTGTGAATGAAGTAAGCAAGCAAGCATGGTTTCAGAGCAGACATTGAGTCATCTGATTCAAGTTTCCTGGCTGTGGGTAAAGCACAGACCAAACCTGGCAGGAGCCAACGTTACCTGTGTTGGAGGGTTTGGGGCAGTATTTGAACCCTGAGTCTGGAGGAGTGGGAGATGTTCTCAGAGCGATGCAGGCATAAACAAGCATCACACAGGGAGGGTGCCTGTATCGCCTAGAGATGGCCACTTCTTCCTGCTCCTCCGACCAGATGACCCAGGGCCCCTGAGTTCCGTTTGCAGCTTTTCCATAGTACTGTAGAGCTCCCTTTTGCAGATGCTAAGCATACAACCTCTCCATAAGTGTTCCCCATCCCCGAAACACTCCTCTGTATGGCCACCATTTTTCTTAAGTTTTTTTTCTTTTATAATAAAAAATGACATGATATATACAAATACTCATTTTATCTTGTCCTACTATGTTTTGTCATTTTTCCTTCCAGACATGCTCTTTCTTTTGGAATATAGCTCTTTCTTCCCCTTCATGTACATTGGTCGGTCTAGCAGAGTCTGACCTACAAACCTTGATCTTGAAATCACTCTGAGGTAGTGTGATAGGGTGAGCATCCTGCGTGTGCAGTGAGGAATTTCCCAGAATGAGCTAATACAGGGTGCCAGTTGGTGCACCTGATTTGCGACGTGTATTTCTCCTACGAGGATGCATCGGATAATTGTTAAATCCTTAGTGAAGTGTAGGAGGTGAGGCACAGTGCTCAGATTATTTGTGAAGGCTTTTGTAGTGGGTGTGGATGCTTAGAAGTGAGCTTAACTGTGAGTGTGTAGGTGCCAGCTCATTTACTGCTTAGCCCTTTAGTGTTAGCATTTAACACAAGGTCCAAGATGTGCAAAGCCACCGATGGAAACAGGCTGAGTACACTGCACACTTACACATCTTTACAGTTTTCTGTTTTGAACTTTAACATTACTTTTATTTATTATGCGTGTGCATGTATTTATGTGTGTATATGTGTGTAGTGTGTCGTGTGTGTATGTGTGTCTATGTGTGTATTTGTGTGTATGTGTGTAGGTATGTATGTGTGCATGTGTGTGTGTATGTGTATTTGTATGTGTGTGTATATGTGCATGTATGTGTGTGTATGTGTGTATGTGTGTGCGAATGTGTATGTGAGTGTATATGTGTGTATGTGTATTTGTATGTGTGTGTATATGTGTGTATGTGTATTTGTATGTGTGTGTATATGTGTGTATATATGTACGTGTGTGTATGTGTGTATTTGTGTATGTGTGTGTATGTGTGTATGTATGTGTCTTAGTCAGGGTTTCTATTCCTGCGCAAACATCATGACCAAGAAGCACGTTGGGGAGGAAAGGGTTTATTCAGCTTACACTTCCACACTGCTGTTCATCACTAAAGGAAGTCAGGACTGGAACTCAAGCAGGTCAGGAAGCAGGAGCTGATGCAGAGGCCATGGAGGAATGCTGCTTACTGGCTTGCTTGCTTCTGGCTTGCTCAGCCTGCTTTCTTATAGAACCCAAGACTACCAGCCCACAGATGGCACCACCCACAATGGACCCTCCCCCCTTGATCACTAATTGAGAAAATGCCTTTCCGCTGGATCTCATGGAGGCATTTTCTCAACTGAAGCTCCTTTCTCTGTGATAACTCCAGCTTGTGTCAAGTTGACACATAAAACCAGGCAGTACAGTATGTATGTGTATGTGTGTGTATGTGTGTGTATGTGTGTGTATGTGTGTGTATGTGTGTATGTGTGTGTGCGTGCATGTGCATGTGTATAGTGGGGATTCAAGCTCTGCTCCTTATGTTTGTGTAGCCACTCCTTATCCCTGCTTACACAACCTTTTCCTACCTGCTAATGCACCAATAACTGTGGATTCTGATCACATTTATTTGTGATAAGTATTAAATTCTGTGCCCATGTATGAGGCTGGCTCCTGGAGGGACAACATTCACATTCTAACCAAATGGTAGGTTTGTGTGTATGTGTGTGTGTGTGTGTGTGTTGTGTGACATGGAGAAGACGTCCCACAGAACTCTGTACACTGGTGGATCTGGAGCCCAATGACATTTCTTTTATAGGGAAGTACTAAAGGACAGGATTTGAAAACTGCCTACTGTATTTATCCCTTGATTTAAAAGCAAATACAAAGTTATAGAATATCTGAAGATTATAGACAGGTATGCAAAATGAACACACAGACGCCATCACTGGGTCTGAAATTTGTCAATCACTATGATTGTATTTTAGAAGCTTTTTCCTGGTCTTGAAAACATATGTCCGTACATCACGTATTTTTAAAACCGTAGGAAGTCCCTGCTGCTCCACTGGGAAGCAGATGGACCTAAGCTGACTACGGTTGCTACCCTGTGTGAATGAAATTACAGTAAGGCCATCTCTTCTCTTTCTTTCTTTGAATTTTATCACTGGTGTTTTTCCTTTTGAGATTCTCTCTCTCTCTCCTCTCTGGTTTTTCGAGATACGATTTCTCTGTGTAGCCATGGCTAGACTGGAACTCTATAGACCAGGTTAGCCTCAGACTCACAGAGAGCTGCCTGTCTCTGCCTCCTGAATACTGGGATTAAAGGCGTGGGTCACCACCACCCTGCTCTCTTTGGGAGTCTTGAAGGACATACTTTCAAAGGTCTCTATTATTCCCTTGACTGACCTTGTTGAAATGTTTCCTGAGGCAGGGACGAAGATGCAGTATCCATGGATGTTGAGCTCCAGACACACTCCCTAAAAACCTTGTGTGAATTCTTTATCCCAATAGGGAAGGAAATCTTATTAGTGAACTTTGTGTCATAGTACGGTGGGTCTTTTGGTCCCCCCCAACAGTCTCCCTTCCTTTTGTTCTGATGGGCTCTCACTAGGAACCCAGGCTAGCCTCACACAATCCTCCTGCCTCAGCCTCTCAAGGGCTGGGATTACAGGCATGTGCCACCACACCTGACCGTTCTAAGGCTTTTTGAGCAAAATTTCAAAAATAATTTTCCAGAAGACTTTTGGGGTTAGGAAGAAAGGAAGCAGGTTTGCAGGCTACCTGCCTCTTGTACCCATGGTCCTGATGGCCTGGCTTGTTTTCAATGACAGCTGGGAGATATTAGAAGCAGCAAGACGGCCAGTGCAGGGTGAGGGTTGTTTGTCTTTTATGACTGAAAAATTTGAGCAATGTCCGTCTTATCTGATTAGCATGTCTTGAATCAGGATTTCTTAAAATATGTATACATCAGAATTCAGGGTTTGTTTTAAAAAGCCAACTTTCATCCTCTCTGAGTCCAGATTCTTCATGTCTGAGCAGGGTGCAGGGGGCAGAAAGATCTGTGTCTTTCTTTTTTTTTTTTTTTTTTTTGGTTTTTCGAGACAGGGTTTCTCTGTGTACCCCTGGCTGTCCTGGAACTCACTCTGTAGACCAGGCTGGCCTCGAACTCAGAAATTCACCTGCCTCTGCCTCCCAAGTGCTGGGATTAAAGGCGTGTGCCACCACTGCCCGGCCTTTTTTTTTTTTTTTTTTAAGATCTGTGTCTTGAAAGCATTGAGTGCAAGACTCATGTAGGCGGTCCTGAGACTTAACATTGAGAAACACGAGTAGGTGGTTAGAGATGGTTAAATACTTCCAGGGGCTTTAGAGTCTTGTCTTCTGGGGTTCCCTGCTACCCTGGGAGCTAGCATTTCTGCCTCCTTCTGAGGCTACCTTGAGCTTTTGCATCTAAGAGTGTAGTGTCTGTGGGTTGTGTACAGTGGTTTATTGGACAGATTTGGCAGGGGAGGGCACAGCTGTTTACACTCTAGTGAACGGGAGAACTTGTCTCCATTGCTATATTGCAATTCAGACTACATTCAGTTTTTAAATGGGTTTTTAGTGGGTTGATATAATCGCTACTAAGAACTTTATAAAATAGTTTTAAAAACGCATTTTTTAGGGGGAGAGTGAGTGGGTGGGTTGGGGAAATGGCTCTGTCATTGTTTGTAGGGCCTGAGTTTGATCCTCACAACCCGTCAAACCTAGATGTGGTGGCATGCACTTATAATCCTGGTGATAGGGAGGCGGCGGCAGGGGGATTATGGGGCTCACTGGCCAGCTAGCCTCATGCATTTGGTGAGTTCCAAGCCAGTGAGAAATCTCAAAAACTAAAGCAGATGGTGCCTGAGGAATGACAATAGAGGCTGGATGGCTGCCATGTGTACACATGTACACACAGACAGACAGAGACAGACAGACAGACAGACACACTCCACAACAAGCAAAACACTCTTCTTTTTCTTTTCTTCCAAATAGGTAATTTTATTAAAACACAAGACTAAAAGACCAAACAGAAGTTCACCCCTTGGAAGGGAGGTCCTGGGGGCCAGGCCACTCTCCCCCAGCTGCTAAGCGTCTTGCTGCTGCATGAAGGGGTTAGGGATGGCCTCCATGACATCCTGTGGGCAGATGAGCTTCACCAAGGTGCCGTGATACACCACAGCCCCAGCTGTACCGTGTGTCCTTTGTCAGCTTGTACCAGATATTGGGATCTCACATGGGCTCAGTGATTCCGTCTAACTAGGTTGAGCAGTGGTCAAACTTTTTCAGGATGCCACTGGCTTCCCAGCCACCCTGGAACTCCACTCGGATGGTCTTATCATTGTACTTAGACAGGTCCTATTTGTCCACCATCTTGCTGCCACGCCCACTCTGCCAACACTTCATTATAGAAA
Organism: Uromys caudimaculatus; assembly: GCA_028551405.1. Lineage (NCBI taxonomy): Eukaryota > Metazoa > Chordata > Mammalia > Rodentia > Muridae > Uromys > Uromys caudimaculatus. The sequence goes on along the minus strand of CM052720.1, from coordinate 33,070,061 downwards.
TTTAAGAAAGAAAATATTTTTTGTTGTTGTTGTCTTGGTGGTGGGTGTTGGCAATAAGAATCAAATCTAGGGCCTTGTATATGCTAGGCACCTTCTACCACTCTTGAAGAGAACTTTAAAAAAAAAAAATATTTATTTGAGTGCTTTTATCTGCATGTAGGCATCCATGTCAGGAGACGGCATCGGATTCCATTACAGATGGTTGTGAACCAACGTGTGGGTGCTGGGAATTGAATTCAGGACCTCTGGAAGAGCAGCCAGTGTGCTTAACCGCTGAGCCATCTTTTAAGCCCCTTGAAGAGAACTTTTAAAAGGGAAATATAATTACATGTAATCTCTTCGTCCTAAGCACTGTCTCCATTTTCTGACTTGAATATGGTTATAGATTGATTGCATACTTTTTGTGGCTGTTCTCAAAGTTGCGATTGCTACTTTCTGTCCTCCTCTTTACCTAACCCATCAGCTACTCCTGTGTAGTATTTCTGAGCACATGTTAGAAATACACCTTTATTATTTGTATATGTAGCACATTTGGTCAAAAGCATATTTTGACTATAGACTCAGTTGTAGTGACCATGACTATTACATAGGTTTTGGGGGGCGATTATATTGCCAGGCAAGTTTTGAAGTGTGTGTACATTGAGGGTAGGGGGTGACCTTGAAAGCACTGGCAACTTTTATTGAATGCTCATTGTGTCTGAGACATGGTTCCCAGGGTTCTAAGCCCTCAGGAACAACCCAAGAGACATGGAAGCTGCCGGGACATGCATTTCCATAAACAAACCAACCCTGTAAATTATTTAAGTTGGAAGCTCTGGTTTCTTTTGGAATTCTGAATGACTCTGGACAACAGTATCCTCAAGGGTTGTTCTAGAGTCCAGACTCTAATGTGGGGCGGAGAGACATCACAACTGAGTTCAGAATGGTATGCTACCCTCTCCACAGGGCGAGAGACCTTTTGAGTCCTGTGAAAATGCAGAGGATCTTGGTAGTGGACTCAAGAATAGGTAAGACTCTCAGTGGGAATGTGGGCAAAAGGCTCTGCTTTTTGCTGTCTTTGGTTAAATTATCTTGTCCTCCTTTGTGAACTGGGGATAATAATGCCTCTCTTCAGGGATGTGGTGAAGATTACACAATAATGTTTATAAAGCTGACTCAGAATTGGTGCCCTGTGGACAGTCTGTGTTTTTCATATTCATTTTCTATTTGACTGTCGCATCTAGCCCAGTGCTGTGAAATAGCTGGACCATATATTCAGAGTAACTGACACATGGTTGGATTTGAATTAAACACTGTCCTGTTTGGGGCCGGTGGAGCTAGTATTGGTCCGATGGAATGGACCTTGCACTTGGCCTCAAGAGATACTTGACAGCTGTGTTTCATAAGAAGACAGAGGTGTCATCCATACATAGTGTGATCTGCCATGCTCAGCTGAGGGAGTGCAGAGAGGATTGTAGATATGACAATGACCTTTTGAATGAGGATGAGCAAAATCAACTCAAGGAAGGGGAATGCTGGGTAATTCATACACATATCTCACCTGGGCTGGTGTTAAATTAAAATTCGTCAAGCTCGTTAGAAAATATCTAATTAATTGTAAGTTCCCGCCCATCTTGTAGTTAGATGAGCTCGTATCCATGTTTAAATAGGATTTAAATTTTATTTTATTTTTGTTGCTCTGGCTGGCTTTGGACCTTTGGTCTTCTTGCCTTGGTTTCTTAAGAGCTAGGATTACAGGCAGGCACCACCCTGACTATTATAAACATAATTTTAAAACCTGTTAGATGACATAATCTATCTACTCCGAAAAATGAGATGTCTTTTATGTTAGCTAGCAGAGCCTTCCTCTTCTTTGAGGACAATGCCTGCCAGCCAGCAGTCAGGTATAGGTTTGTGGCTAACTCTTGCCATTGACAATTTGTTTCAAACAAATTTTTAGGGGTTTGGGTGGGAAACGCTTTCAAGACATCTTGATGCTCCTGTATTCTGACTTTGCACAGTGTGAGCTGCAGACCCACCCGTCCTTTGAATTTCTGTCTAGTTGGATGCTGAGTGGGTACTGGGGGCTCTCCTCAGTGAGCTCCTCAGGGTGGCATCGGTAGGATTTTGCTTCTGTATGTACCTCTCCCAGGAGAGTCGCTGGAGTGTCTTGGCGGTGGAGGATCCAGGGCTTGGAAGAGAGCAAACCACACGCCCTCTTTCCTGGCCTCTGGGCAGGCAGGTTGGCAGCATCCGGTATCCTGTGGGCTGGATGGCAGCTCGTTTCAGCCTTTCTATAGTAATTGAGTAAACCGTCCTTGGCGCCTGTTCGTGTTGACACATTGTTACATGACAGCAGAGAGGGATCTCTCCCATGTAGCAGGTCACATCATAATTTCCTTCTCTTCAGCCAGTGACTCCAGTTATCAGATTTCCCAGGATAGGGTTTGTGTCTGGTGGCTAATATTCTGGCTTTAAGTGTCATGAGGGCACCTGTTATGGCCAGACCTCAGCGGCTTTCAGAATTGTTTCAGTGAATTCTTGAGAACGGTTTAATGTTCTCCTTGGGGGTCACAGAAGACCCCCGATGTGTGTGCCCTGCTCTGTTCTCAGATGGTCTTTTAAAATCGTGTTCTGAGATTTTAGTTTTTCTTGTAGCTGTTGCTGTTGTTAAAAGCATCATTTACAGCAAAGCCAATTCTGGCATGATTCTTCTTATTAACTGGTTGATTATAATGACTTAATTTGAAAAAGTTAGGACATTTGTTTGGCTCGAGTAGTGTGGAAACAGTCGTGTAAAGGAATGTTGGTTTTAGCACGGGTTTCTAAAAATCTATTTTTGCTTAGTAAGGTTTAAGAGATTTATTTATTTTATTTTATGTATATGGATGCTTTGCCTGCATGTGTGCTCTACCCACCAAAGCCAGAAGAATGCTTTGGATCACCTCAAACTGGAGTTATATAGGTAATTGTCAGCTACCATGTGGGTGCTGGGGAGTAAACCCAGGTCCTCGAGAAGAGCAGTCAGTGCTCTTAATCACAGAACAATCTGTCTAGCTTTCTCCTGCCATGTGTGAATGTGCGTGTGCGTGTGTGTGTGTGTATGTGTGTGCGTGTGTGTGTGTGTGTGTGTGTGTGTGTGTGTGTGAGATATATACATAGTTGTGTGTGCGTTTGTAGACATGCAGTGTTTGGAGACCACAGAGGTTTGGGTATCTTCCTCAGTGACTCGCTACCTTATTGTTTGAAATGCGTTCTCTCTGTGAGCCTAGAGCTCACTGAGAGTTGGCTACTGAGCACCAGAATCTGTCTCTCAGCAAGCTCTATAAGTGTTGGTATACATGTGGGTTCTGGGGGTCTAATCTCAGGCTCTCTTGTTAGTGTCACAGGCCATCTGATTGAGTGACCAACCCCATCTTTCCAAGGGTTTTAAGATTAAATTTGCTGAGACAGGAAAATGAAACACAGAATTATTGCAGATCTGCAGAGTTTTCATTGTTCTTCCAGGGGCTTACAATTTAGGAAAACATTGTCTGCAGTCTCACGGTGGCCAAAATAAAAAGTGTGCCGAAATAAGATGGTATCAACAGGTGAGCATGGGAGTTGCCTTCTCTGTGTAAACCATATTTGATCACACCAGAAATCTAGCACTTGGCAATAAAACAGGACGGAAATGGAAAAGCATCTCAGGAGAAGCCACTCAAGGGAGATGGAGCAACTGTTCAGTGGTTAAGAGCACTTGCTGCTCTTGCAGGGGACCCAGGCTCTGTTCTTGGAAGCCGTTCAGCAGAACCTACTTGGCAGCTCGCAACCATCTATAACTCCAGTCTAAGGGGACCCGACACCCCGTTTTGGCCTTGATAGTGTACTTTATGTGTAAGTGGAGTCTGAGAGTGGAAGGGTAGGAAAAAGGGATTCTTCAGTGGTGGTGACAAAAGAGAGCTAAGTGGCCACATATGTGTCAGCCCAAACTGTCCAAGATAAAGAATTGTACAATCCTTTTATATAGTATATATTATTATATTTATATTACATTTTATTTACATTATTGTATAATAAGAGGGCCTAACTGTCTCTGTACAGTACATAGCTCCTATAAGCGTATATAAACCTAACGCCAGATGCTGAACTATATAATATAGACTCTTACCCTATCAGGAAGGAAATAGGGTCACGACAGTAACAGATGTCAATACTTCACGTTTGGTAATCAGGTTGAACAAGGAAATGGCGCTCTTGAGTATAATCAATGAATTATACCAGATGGAGTTGCAGAAGGCATTATCCTGTCAATACATCAGGGTTTTCTCAAGTACGCAAGGAACGGTCTCCAGGATCAAGCATGCTATTATACGCAGGAAACTATTCTTAGCAGGGTTGAGCAGATTATAGTCATAACGGCTATCCTTTCTGACTGTAGTTGAATGAAACTAGAGATTGGCAAGTTGAGAAAGGCTGAAAAGGCCACACGACTATGGGAGAGAACAAAACCCTCCCGAAGGACCAGTGGTCCAGATGAGAGACCCCAAGAGGGATTAGAAGGCATCTTTAGGAAAATCGAAGTGAAAATCAATATACCAGAGATGTCTGTGATCCAGGAAAGGCAGCAGGAGGGAGGTTTAGGGCAGTGATGTCCAGACTGAGGAAGAATGTAGACCCTAGATCAGTGGACTGACAGACCAGGAACAAGAGGAGGAAGAAAACCAAAAACCACCCCCCCCCCAAAAAACCAAAAACCACACAACAATCACCCACATATACACACACACCAAAACCAAAAAGAAAACCAACAAAACCTCAAAAGCTCACCCTGAATCGAAGCTGACAAGAGAAACAGAGAAGACTAGAGTGTAAACAAAATGCAACAGAATAGAAAACGAAAGATCAAAGCAAGCAACATGATTTTCTTTGAAAACAGTAAAATGAAACCTCCAGGTTAAAGATCTAATGTTTCCCCGCTGCCAAGTTCAGCAGTGACGTAAGATTCTCTCTCCCGCCTCTTTTACCTAATGTAGAACCAAAAAGAAAAGAAAAGAAAAGAAAAAATCATGAGAAAACTCAGGTATGGGAAATGAGACATTATAACAGATGCCATGGGAATCAAAAGGTCGTAACGGAGTGCCTCGAGCAGCCATGTACCTCGAAGACTGTTGAAATGAAATCTATCATCTGCTGAGACAGAATTATGAAAAAATATACAATATTTGAACACACCTAATAAGGTGATTCAATTTGAATCAAAAACAAAAACCTCCCAGCAGAAAACCCCAAGATGGATTGGCTTCACTTAGTTAAGCTTCCAGAAATTTTAATTGGCACTGACCTCGAATTCTTCCAAAAATCAACGAGTTAAAGCTCTAAGCAACAGCACTTCAGGAAAGCCATGGGCCCAGGACACCGTCTCTGGTGTTTACTGCTACAAACTCTGGGTAGATGGAATTCAACACATGTTGGTCACAGGTTGTGACCTCAAGAGATTCATTCTTCAAATGAAGGAAGGAGACTGCATATGAAAATCACCATAATACTGTTTGTTTGTTTTTTATTAACACATTGAAAACACACAGTTTAAGTTGACATAGAAAAAAATGCATTTGGGAAAACCGAGTTTTCTATCACAAGAAAATATTCAAAAGACTAAGAAATGGAAGGGATGACCCACATATAATAAAGGCCACACGTGAAATCCCACAGGGCGTGAGAGAGGAGGGAGGCAGAAAGAGCAGTGTATGAGGGAGAACAGCCAGTCACACTCAGTGGTGGAAAATCAAATGTTTTCCCGCTGGGCTCAGCAGCAATGTAAGATTCTCTCTCCTACAACTTTTACCTGATGGAGAACCAAAATCTTCATCAGAGCAACCAGACTAGAATAAGAAATGGATACAGGTGTGAAAATGCCACACTGAAGACCATCATAGGCTTCACAACTACGAGGCCTCTAGATAGGGAAGGAGGACAATCATTTTTCTTACCTGAGATAATTTTATATTTGGTGAACCTTAGTGAGCACAAATATACACATCACACACATACATGTACACACATGCACACATGTGTACATACATACCTATACACACACACTGAGGCAAGCAGTAGAGATGTTCAGTAGACTTAGTTTTTGAAGAATTTATTTTTGTGTTTGTTTACGTATATGTGTCTGTGAATGTGCGTGCCGTGGGTGTGGGTATCTCATGGAGGCCGGCAGAGGGTATCTGTTATAGTTGTCCACGGTGAATGCTGGGAAGTGGACTGGGGTCAGTCCTCTGCAAGAGCAGTGCATGCTGTGAACCACTGAGCCTTCGCTGCAGCTCCTGGAAGTGGAGTTTTGTTTTGTTTTTTTTTTTTTTTTGGTTTTTTGAGACAGGGTTTCTCTGTGTAGCCCTGGCTGTCCTGGAACTCACTCTGTAGACCAGGCTGGCCTCGAACTCAGAAATCCACCTGCCTCTGCCTCCCAAGTGCTGGGATTAAAGGCGTGCGCCACCACTGCCCGGCTGGAAGTGGAGTTTTAATGTTGCAAGATGAAGACACATCAGAGATCTGTTGAGCAGAGCTGTGCCCATTCTAAGCACCACTGTATACACAGGAAGCACCACACACTTAAAATAGTTCAGATAGTAAAGTTTGTATTAGATGGGTTTCCCCATAAAATAAAAAACTTGATTAATTTTTTTCCACACAAAACAGATTTGCCTTAGTAAATTCTTTGCATGCTTCCACCATCTTTGGGGAAAAATTAATATTATTTTTAAATTGGCATTACAGAGTACCAGGCTTTTGTGTGTTAGCTTCGCACATGCTTACTTTGGTTGATCCCCTTCTACCCATCTTGCTTGTACTGTTACGATGCGCACCCTGCGTCTTCTTCCCTCTCTAAGCCCCTCTCTACTTTCCTGTGTTCTCTTACCCCATCCTTAAAGCTCCCTTTCCATATCTCCTGGACCCATTCCCAGTTTTCTGATCTCTATCCAAAATCATTCTCACTCATGTAAATTTACATATATAGAAGTTAGAATATATGTGTGTGTGTGTGTATGTTTATCTGTCTGTCTATTCATCCACCCATCCATCCATCCATCCATCTATCTGAGTCCATATGGGTATTTGTGTTTCTGACCCTGATTCCTTTACCTCATGTAATATTTTCTAGTTCCATTCATTTTCCTGAAAATTCCACAATTTCATTTTTTTCTTTACAGCCAAATAAGATTCCATCGTGTGTACACACCACATTTTCATGATCCACTTATCTGTTGGATGGACATCTATGCCGATTCCATAAAAACTGTTTAAAACAGTACAAGGTGCTTTGAAGAGTTCACCCCATTACTAGTTGAAAAGAAAGAAGAAAAATTCTGTTTTGAAAGGATAAAGGTGTGGTTGCCAAGAAACCTGAGCTCTGAGTATTTGCTCTGGAGACTTGTGGAAAGCCCACCTTCCTAAAGGCAGCCAGCCCCCTGTGGTAACAGCATTTGCATTCAGTGCTGAGGAGCCCACAGCAGGCAAAGGGATTCAGTTATTTTCAAGCTCTCATATCCAAATGTGCAGAGTAGACATTTCTTTCAACAGTGAATGCCTGAGATGGATTTGTAGGACTTGCAGTTTAGAGAGCCCGAGTTCCACAGCTAACAATCGTAACAGAACTACTTTCTCAGATTTCCATATTTTTCAAGTAGACTATCATGGTTTGGCCCAACGACTGAGCTCAGTTTCTGCTGGCTTGCACATTCCTCCTGGTTACACTGTGAGCTTTACCTCCACTGGAAAGTATGCTCCGTTTTCAGCATTGATTTTAGGCTGCTTGGCTTGCAGCAGCTCTCTTTAGTCTTGAAGCATGGATGTATAGATATGTGGTCTTCGTTATGTGTCTACAAAAGAAAGAAGAAATAAGCTTAGGAGCAGAGTAGGTAGAAAACACTAGGGATGTGACAGGCTTCAGGCATGGTGTGGGGACAGAACTCAACTAAATCCTCCAGAATCGAAGAGGATAGTTGTGGCCATATATGTATTCATCGATATGCATGTAGACATGACGTAAATGACTGCGTGTGCACACATACAAGTCTACATGCATTATAGATTGGATTGTGTATCCAACATTCAGATCTAGCTCCTTGTGTCTCCAAATGTGACCTCAGTGGGGATGGAGTCTTGCAGAGGCAACCAAGTTAAAGTGTTAGGGTAGGTCTGCGAGACGCAGGAACTGAGGGAAGGCAGTGTGTGAGACACAGGAACTGGTATGGGGACCTCACGCTTCTCTCTTGTGGCTCTCAGACGGAACACCTGTTGATGCTTAGTTTGGGGTTTATATCTTCTAGAATTGTTTCTGCACCTAGTTTTGGGGTCATTACCTACTGACAATTCTAGTGAACTGGAATAAGTGTATATTGAGATTATACTACAAACTCAGGGGGCTGGAGAGATAGCTTAGTGGTTAAGAGCACTGGCTATTCTTCTAGAGGACCCAGGTTCAATTCCCACATGGCAGCTCACAACTGTCAGTAACCCTGTCAGGGGATCTGATTCCCTCACACCAGTGCATATATTTTTTAAAAAATTGTTAATTAACACAAACCAGGGTATGTGTGGCTTAGCAATATCGATCATGCTTAAATATTCTATTTATTTATTTTGGTAATTGTGGCCTGCCTTCCTATGTAACTGATATATGAACTTAATGCTTAAAACCTTAAGCATTTTTTTCTTAGAAAAGTTATTTGGGAAGTTTGGGAGAATTATATCGCTCAGAGTAATCAAAATTAATACTTCTTTACTCTTTGTATCTCTTAAGAAGTGAATTTATGCAGTTGGAGAGATGGCTCAGTGGGTAAGTGTGCTTGCTCTGTAAACATGAAGCTTTGAATTGAAGTCTCTAGCACTCACATAAGAGGTGTGTGTGTGTGTGTGTGTGTGTGTGTGTGTGCCTATAGCTCAGCATTGTCATGGAGCATGGGATGGAGACAGAAGAATATCTGGGCCTTGCTGGCCTCCCGCCTAGCTGACAGACCAGCTCTATAGTCAGCGAGAGATCCCATCTTAAGGGAATTAGGTAGAGAGACACACAGGAAGATGCTAAACAACCTTCTCTCTCTCTCTCTCTCTCTCTCTCTCTCTCTCTCTCTCTCTCTCTCTCTCCCTCTCTCCATTTCCTAATTTCTCAAGAGAGAAATTAAAATCACACTCTAGGATGAAGCAGTTATGTGTAAAGTGGACTCTGGCCCTTTGACCCTATTTTGCATAACAATCCTCAGACTTCCTAATTGAGGAGTTTCCATGTTTGCACCAGCTGTAGCAGCAGTGGAGTCCACTGACAGATTGGAAAGGCAGAGTCAGAAACCACCCACTCACTCGTATCCAGCACCAAAATGAAGAAAAAAAAAAGTCTCAAAAGTCCACATGTTGAAATTAAATTTTCTGAAGATTAGAAACAGATGCTGTGTTCAGATGATCAGTTTTTCCACTGCCCTTCGTTCTGTTGAATTGTGTTCATTTTGCCCTCAGTGGGAAAGACGTAGAGTTCAGGGCCTGGTGAGGCTAGGTGTGGTGGTCTTCAGCCCCTCTGCCCCTCCTCTCCTCTATACTTCTTGAGGCATCTGGGGTGTCTGTGGGGCCCAGTGGATGAGGAGCACTGGACGACCAGACCCTGGGTTGGGGAAAACATGTCAGTGGTGAATGGGAGACTAGTTTGGTGGGACATTGATTTATGTTGTTCCTGAGAAATGCTAATCTCGGGTGCAGACGGTTCCTTCTGTAGTTGCTTGAGTTTTCAGACACAAGAATGAACTTTGTGAAACAGGCCTGACAGATGTTTTTCCATTAAGAAAACGAAAACAGCAGGCGGATTTCTGAGTTCGAGGCCAGCCTGGTCTACAGAGTGAGTTCCAGGACAGCCAGGGCTACACAGAGAAACCCTGTCTCGGAAAAACCAAAACCAAAAAAAAAGGGAAAATGAAAACAGAGCTACGGAGATGCTGAGCTGGCAAAGTGTTTGAAAGTACAATGACCCGAGTTCAGATCTCCAACACCATCTAAAAGCCAGGCACGGTGGCATGCCTTGGTGACTGTGGCGCTGGAGGAGAGGCAGACAAAGCCGGATGGAATTTAGGGTCTCAGAGGCCAGCCAGTCTGACCCGTTGATGAGCTCCAGGCTCAGTGAGAGACCTCGCCTCAAAAGCTTCAGTGGAGAACAAGAGGGAAGGTCACTGATGTTGACTTCCATCTTCCACACACATATGCATGGACAAGGTGCTCACCCCCATAGCGAATGCATGCCTATGGACACATACGTACATGCAAACACTCCCCACTCACCGTGGACACGTACACGTGCAGACGCAAGTGTACACACACAAGCACGTGAGAGTGGGCTTGTTAGGATGGCGCTTGCATGTTTTCAGTCACACTGAGTTGTCTGAGAGTCTAGGGATTCCAACATGCCAAGGTACGTCATGTAAAAGGTTTTCAAGTGTTGTTTAGGGGGAGACTTTATGAAGTGTTCGGTGTACTGTAGAACGCAAGCCATTCAGAAACGTCGTCGTTAATATTTATTAAAAAGCTTCAGCAATGAGTTCCAAAATTGAATTCCGTGTTTACAAAGTAGTCTGTTGAGGGATAATCTACGGTTTGTTATGTTTATGAATTAGAGACTTTGATGACGCGATTTTTGAGGGGCAGACTGATTCTGTGTATCGCCATGAGTGGCCTTTGTGAATATATATCTGCGTGTCTTACCTCCCTTCCCATTCTAAGATTTCAAATCCCCGTTTTTTTAAAATTTTAAAATATTCCCATTGCTCAGTTTAAACTTTTGCTTCTAGCATTTAAATCATAAGGAATAATATATAATAAGATATAGGCAGAAGGTGTAGCTCAATAAATTGTCTTTTATTCAAATGAAGACAATACCGTACACAGCCTAGGCATTCTCGCTTCTTGCCGACTCCCTTACCTCTGATGATTATAGCTGCCTTAGTTTTGAGGTAGTATCCTTTGTAGTTTTGGGATGGCCTTTCTTTTTCTTTTTTTTTAATTTTTATTTTTTGATACTTTATTTACATTTCCAATGCTTCCCCCCTTCTAGGTGTCCTCTTTGGAAGCCACCTATCCCCTCCCCCTCCCCCACCTCTATGAGGGAATTCCACCTCCCACCCACCAGCCCACCCACTCCCGTATTCCCACCTTGACATTCCCCTTTACTGGGGCCTCTCCTCCCCCTGATGGCCAACAAGGCCCTCCTCTGCCACATATGTGGTCCGAACCATGGGTCCCTCAATGTGTAATCTTTGGTTGGTGGTCCAGCCTCCAGGAGGACGGGGGGGGGGCGGTTGACAATGTTGCCCCCTCCATGGGGCTGCAGACTTTGGGATGGCCTTTCTGTATGTAGAAAGTACTCTGCCTGAATATATTCTTCAGAAATAAAATTCCATAATACATACTTTGTTATGTCTGGCTTTGCTCATTCTGCATTTGAGATTCGTGAATGTTGTTGTGTGTAGTTGGTTTATTAACAGATTTTTGACAATACTTACTTTTGTCCTGATAAACTGGCCTACGGCTTTTCTTGACCAGCTCTGTGAGGTTCTCTCCTGTCTAAACTGGTGTGTGTGTACTAGTGAGCGTTTGTTCCTTTGTGTTTGGGATATTCCGACATATAAACATGCTGGCATTCATTTGTGGTCAGCCCTTTGTGTCGTATTTAGCTTTGGCTGTAGGGATGAAGCGGCTGTAGATGTTCTTGCACACAGCTGTTGTGGGGGCTGATTTCTCTTGGGTCCGAGAGGGGTAAAACAACGTATAAACCAAGGTTATGTTTAGCTTTAGTGGACACTGCCTTCTAATTTCCCAAAGGGTTCTTTGTAGTGCTTTGTACCGGCTCTTTCAAGAGAGAATTTTCAGCCAGATGTGGTGGCTCATCCCTGTGAAATCCCAGAATTGGAGGGCTGAGGCAGGAGGATTGCTACAAGTTTGAAGTCCTGAGCCTGGGCTAGGTAGAGAATTCTGGGTCAGCTTGGACTGCGGAGTGAGGTGCTTTCTCAAAAACAGCTTGCTCCAAAACAAAACAAGGATTTTGCTCAGTAAACTTGCCAGTCCTAAGGAGTGACGTCAGTCTTCTCTGTTAGAGCCACTCCGTGAGTGCAGTGGTCCTTCCGCCATCAGGGGTGACTTCTCTTCCTGTCTGTTGGCTGTTTGGATAGTCACCTTGGGAATCACATTGCATTTATTTATGTAACATTGTTTTACATTGCAACAATGCCTGGCTCTTTGCATCTGGCTGAGAGTCTGCTAACCCATAGACTTGGGCTCTCATGTTACTCTCCCCAGAATTAGCATTTGTTCTCATGGATAATACTTTTGATGGATATCTCACTGTCTCAGCACTCTGCTCCCCTATTGGTTGCTGGCTTAGCAATCCTTCATTTTCTTGATAATTTTCTATTGTTTCTGAGCATGCATATGTGTGTGTGTGTGCATATATGTACGTGTGTGTATGCACATATGTTCGTGCATGTGTTATTAGGCCCAGGTTTCCAGTCAGTTATCCACAATGAGAAGGTCCATATTGTTTGTTCTGCCATTAATTAAAAGTAGAGTTTTTAGGTTTGAAAAATAAAATTAGCCCCATTTTTTTTACTGGCTTTAAATATTTAGAGAAAAATGCGTCATCAGATATTAATGTTTAGTGAAAACGAGTTTTGAGGGAATTTATTTAAAACTTATCTGTGGTTTTGTTACAAAACAGCCCTTGACTTTTTAGGAAATTTCTTGTGAAAAGAAAGTACTTATATTTTGGCTTCTGTTTTTTTTCAGTATTATTTCTTGATGTTTTAGAAAAATTAGAGCCAATGTCTTAGAGTTGAGCTTTCAGGAGACCTAATAGAGGACTATGAACTGAATTAGTCTGTGCCTGTAATTAAGGCAGTAGAGACAAAAGCAGATTCTTCTACTTCGAAATCTTTACTTTTTTTTTTTTTTGGTTTTTCGAGACAGGGTTTCTCTGTGTAGCCCTGGCTGTCCTGGAACTCACTCTGTAGACCAGGCTGGCCTCAAACTCAAAATCTGCCTGCCTCTACCTCCCAGGTGCTGGGTTTAAAGGCCCGGCCTACTTCGAAATCTTAAATATCAAATATCCTCATTTTAGCTGATCTGATATCACTTGTGTTCTGTTTACACAGATGTGGCCAGTGTTTACAAGACACTCCAAGCAAGAATGTGTTACAGTGTCAGACTGTATTTGAAATGTAGGTGCACTTAAACATTATTCATTATTAAAGCTTATAAAAGAGAGTTTTATCCTAGCTGTCGCGGCATATGACCTCTTCTCAACACTTCTGAGGCAGGTGAATCTCCAAGTTCCCAGCCAGCCTGGACTTATATAGTGAGTTCTGGGCTGGACCAAGCTTGTGTAGACAGGGAGACCTTGTCTCAAAACCAACAAACCAAACCAAACCAACAAAACAAATAACCAATAACAAAACCATAGAAAACCAAAACCAAAACAAAACCCCACCTACCAGCACCAAAACAAAGTAAAAAAAAAAAAAAAGACAAAACAGAAAATCCCACAGAAGTATTAAAATAGTGAATTTTGACTTTGCGGTGTCCTTATGACACACATCGGCATGGCCATGAGCTGTTTAGGGGTGTTATCATGATTCTTTCATTAGATAGGAACACTTAAGATTATTTGTTTGGCTTAGTTGGATAATGTGATTTGGGATTTAGACTGTGTCCCAGGTGACTTCTTGGGCTAGTCTCTTCTCTGATCTAGTTAGCACCATTTCCCTACAGTGAGAGGCCAGAGTTTCCGTAGCTCACTGCTGCCCCGGAGCATTGTGGGTCTCCAATGGACAGAATTAACAGTCGTTCAAACCAGGGTTTATTTTATTTTATTTTTTTAAAATTTATTTATTTATTTATTTTTGATGCTTTATTTACATTTCCGATGTTTCCCCTTTTCTGGGTCTCCTCTTTGGAAACCCCCTATACCCTCCCCCTCCCCGCCTCTGTGAGGGAATTCCTCCTCCCACCTACCCGACCACCCATCCCCATATTCCCACCTTGACATTCCCCTTTACTGGGCCTCTAGCACCCTCAGGCCCAAGGGCCTCTCCTTTCTCCCTGATGGGGGAGTAGGGTTTAAATGCTTACAAACAGTCTCTCAACTTTTATTATTGGCAACAAGCTCAGATTATGGAAATGTTCATTACGTAATGTCACACCACCAGTGTTTTTTGCTGATGTCTTTAAGAATCATCTCTGGGACTCTGAGATTTGAACAGCCCCTTCATTATGGAAAAAGCCCAGGCCCAGACACTGGCCACAGTTTTTCCTGATGAAAGAAAGGCTCTCTTGCTATTGTAGTTTATCTATTGACTCTCTTATTAATAGTTTCAGATGCCCCCCTAAAATCGATATTTCAGTTTTGCAGCCTAGAGGGTATGTAGATTATTGAAAAGAAACAACAGGCTTAAAACATGTTAGTCTTCTGCACTGTGCATGTAGCGGTTTTGATTTTATTTTTAATATTTATTTTAATATTGAAGGGGTGAGGTAAGCGTAAGTAAGTCTCGCTTAGTTAAATTGGTGTTTGGAGGTGTAATGGAGGCTTCTTCATTCCTTCATTGGTGCGAACTTGTAATTCACTGAAGTAGATTTAAAATTGACAAGAGTCCTCACATACCTTGTACCCAGTTCTCCCTTGCTACTTCAATTTACATTAATCAGTGAACCGCAGCCGCACATGACTGATCCAAAGCCGGTGCTTCAGTCCGGTTTCCTTCATTTCTCTTGGCTCTCCCCCTCCCTTCCCTTCCCTTCAGTCTTCCTCTTTTCTTCCCCTTCTCCATCCTATCCTTCTGCATTCCAGAATCCTGCCCAGGACAACCTTGTGCTGGCACGCATCCCAGACACCCTCCCATCCCCCACCCTGAGCTGTGCCGGTCTTACACTTGCCTTGCTCTGAGCGATCTGACAGTTCTGAGGTTCACTGGCCTGGTACTCTGTGAGAGAGCCTTGGTTGCAATTTGTGTAATTCCCCCCCCCACCTTTGGTCGCCTTCCCAAAGGCCATAAAATGCCATCCTCACACTACCAAGGATGCCCACTGTGGACGAACCATCACTTAGACGGTTTCGGTTTTGACCACCGTGGCCCCTTTTGATTTACATCCTTCTCCCTTTGCACGCCCGGGTCATTATACATTCTTTTGTTCCTTTTTGGACATGTTCTTACTCTGTGGCGTCATACGACCATCCAGGTTCCATTGCTCAAAGGAGCCATGGTGCCTTGATGCGAAAATGGCGTTAGAGCTAAGATCTGGTGCTGTGATCCCTAATGGGGTGTGTTCCTTTAGGCCCTTCCAGCTGACGCAGCAGGGGGATAGTTTGTATAATACATGTCTATAAACTGTTCTGTAAGGACTTGTGATAATATCCATCTGTAGCTATATAGTAAGCCTAGCACAACTTCTAGTGAGGCGCCGTCTCTAATCCCCACAGTAGAGGTCACTTGCGAGTTCTCCCTGGCTGCTAACAAGGGTTCCCATGCTCTGCATTCATTTATTGTTTGACTCAGGATACAGTGTATACCTGGTTCGGAATTCTTGGCTCCCATGAAAAACAGTGGCATCAATAGAGCCCAGTACATAGTTTCTTTGCCTCTAGCTCTCCATCTTACTCCTGTCTGGTGACGCGTAGGTCAGCACCTCTGTCCTTCCTTGACTTTATTTCACACATTGGTCAGTTTCTGTCATTACAGCTGTTTCCCATCCAGGAGTTTACATCTCCAGGAATGATCTCTCAAGCATGCAAACAGTCAGGTCTGCCCTGTGCTTCCCTGGGTTTTGACGGAAGTGCACAGCGCATGGATACAAACAATTGTTTACTATGTAGCCTTTTAGACTGGCCCTCTTTACTTAGCTCTGTGTATCCAAGAACCAGTTATTTGCATTTTGCATGAATTTATACAGTCTTTCTCCACCCTGCTCTCATCTGAGTAACAGTATAGATGATTTGTGTGTGTGTGTGTGTGTGTGTGTGTGTGCGCTTGCGCGAGCGTGCACACACATGCACATGTAACCCTTTTCACACGTGGAGGTCAGAGGACAACTTTATGGGGTTTGTTTTTTCCTTCCACCTTTACTCAAGTCCTGGGGATTGAACCCAGGTCATCCAGGCTTTGTTGCAAGCTTCTGTATGCGCTGAGCCCTCTTGCTGGTCCTGATACAGCATTCCTGTTAGTTATAGTCTGCAGTGTGCACAGTAAATGTCTTCAGTTTATTTTTCCTAACTCAAATTTTGGATCTTTTGACCAATTTTTTTGTTAATTCTCACTAGCTCCACCAACCTGACCCCAGGAAATAATCATTTTCTTCCCTTTCATGAATGTGACACTTTTAGATTCCGTAACTGAGATAATGCACACTTTGTCTTTCTGTGACATTAGGAGCTTAATAATTGCACAGATAGCTCATATTTTCAAAGTATGATTAAATGTTGCCCTTATTTTTAGTCAGAAACCAAGAAATTCATTAATCTCCTATTTCTGAAACTCCCTTCCCATGTGGCCTTAGGGAAGTTATAATTTCTCTAGAACTCAGCTGAATGTCATATGTGGGCGGTATTGTGAAGGGACACACAGACCCTTCTTCAGGTTCTTGATCTCACAGATAAAAGAATTTAAAAAATTGCCTCAGAGGGAACTCAAGGACAATTTTATTGGAGTCAATGGGAGAAAACAACAGGGCAGGAAGCTGGCTATCTAAGTGGGTGCTGGGAGGAGGGAGATGGGCTGAGAAGGGAGGGAGAGAGGGAGAAGGGGGGAGAGAGAAGGAGAGGGGAGGGGGGAGAAAGAGGGGGTAAGGAGGGAAAGGGGGGAGGGAGGGAGAGAAGGGAGGAAAGCAGGGAGGGAGGAAGA
>CM052720.1:32979859-33052672 GCA_028551405.1 Uromys caudimaculatus | reverse complement strand
GCTGAAGAGTCAGCTGTGATTGACAGGATGCCAAAACTACTAAAGTGAGGACTTTGCATTGCTGGGACTATTGATGCTGGTTGGCTGGAGCTGGGAAATTAGTGGTGATTAAGAAGAGACCAGCATCATTGAGGTGACATCTTCTGGGGAGTGTTTTCTGAGAACACAAAGAGGCTGTGTTCCAGAGATAGCCAAGGTTGTACCTTGTGCTGTGGCTGGACTTGGTAATGTGTAAGAGTCACCCAGGTGGTACTGGTTTTGAAGGCATGAAGGAGTCATGAAGAGCAGCTGAGGCCTGGGCACTGTGAGAGGCCGTGGAAGGCCATTGGTGAAGGTGCAGCCTCAGTTGCATTGACAGCCCAGGATTGAAGGGGTCATGCAAAAGAGGTGAGGCTTGGCACCATGAAGAGAGCCTATGAGAAGCTGTTTGTAAAGCCTAGTTGCAGCAGAAGACAGCAGTGTTTTGGAGATGCCAGTATCATAAGATGACCACCAAGAACAGCAGTAGCAGTGGAGTACAGGTATCTGGAGCTGTGTGTACTTCAAAGGGCAGAGCTGGAGTAGTGACTCAAGC
This sequence comes from Uromys caudimaculatus, assembly GCA_028551405.1. NCBI lineage: Eukaryota > Metazoa > Chordata > Mammalia > Rodentia > Muridae > Uromys > Uromys caudimaculatus. Next base: position 33,052,098 of record CM052720.1, on the reverse strand, counting down.
CCTTGGATGAATCCAGAAGATCGTGAGTAGATCCCAGACATTGGACGGTTGGAATTTGATTTTGATTGTGACTTTGCCCTGATATATATTCCCTCCTGAAGAAAGAAGGTATTTTAGTGGAGCCCACAGTTAAGAGACTTCTAATGGTAAAAAGACTTTGAATTCTAAGAGATTGAATGTTTAAAAGGGACTGAAATGTTAATATGTAAGAATTTGTAAAGACTATGGGACTTGTAAAGTTATTTAGATCTTGGGGATGAATAAGGAAGTAAGGGTGGAGGCTTATTGGTGATGTGTTTGAGTGTCAAGTTGACAAGGGGTCAATTGTACTGGCTAGTTTTGTGTGTCAACTTGACACAAGCTGGAGTTATCACAGAGAAAGGAGTTTCAGTTGAGAAAATGCCTCCATGAGATCCAGCTGTAAGGCATTTTCTCAATCAGTGATCAAGGGGGAGGGCCCCTTGTGGGTGGTACCATCTGTGGGCTGGTAGTCTTGGGTTCTATAAGAAAGCAGGCTGAGCAAGCCAGGAGAAGCAAGCCAGTAAGTAACATTCCTCCATGGCCTCTGCATCAGCTCCTGCTCCTTGACCTGCTTGAGTTCCAGTCCTGACTTCCTTTAGTGATGAACAGCAGCATGGAAGTGTAAGCCGAATAAACCCTTTCCTCCCCAACTTACATCTTGCTCATAATGTTTGTGCAGGAATAGAAATCCTGACTAAGACACTCAGTTAAGCCCCAATTCCTAACACTTCCAGACTGTCTCAAAATAGTACCACCTGCTGGAGACCAGGCATCCAACACATGGAGTCTGTTAGCCTTCTGTCTAAGCTCCGCCCCACAGTTACCTGGCAACAGCCAGATAGGCCTGACCCACTAAGAAAGGAGCTGCTTGACCCCTCCTCGATCTCTTGATCTCTTGCCTCTCTCCCTCTCCCTCCCTCCCTCCCCCCCTTCCCTTCCCCCCTCTCTCCACGTGTTCATGGCGGGCCTCTACTTCTCTACTCTCTCCCTCTCTCTGCCTTTCTCTGCCTCTACTACCCTCTTAGCTCCCCTCCCCATGCCCTGAATAAACTCTATTCTATTCTATACCATCGTGTGGCTGGTCCCTCAGGGAGAAGGGATGCCTGGTCATGGGCCTGCCTCGAAGACACCCTCTTTCCCCACACCTCACCACACCTCCATAGAACATATCCCCTTCTCTCTTTATCTTTTTATAAACACTTCATTTGGTGCCATGACTTTATAAATGCATCAGAGTCTGTTAGGGAAGAGTGCCTATTCAAGGTGAAGGCTGCCTCGTGCACACTTTTGGTGTAGTTTCCTGAAGCTTCTTTGTTACCTGTCTTTGCTCTTACTGCTTTGATATGTAAAGCATTTAAGATGTACTGTATGTTTTTAAGATGCTCAGATGTGAAACTAAGTCTGATCTGCTTCTTCCTGCCTGTTGCCTTGGAGAGCTTAGCTCCCTCCCCTACCCCCAAATAGCATTGCTAGCATCTTAATTTGTTTGGGCCGCAATCACAAAACCTCCAGAGCAGCAGGCATCTGTTTCTCCCCATGGAGCAGTGGTTTTCAACCTTCCTAGTGTGCTGTGACCCTTTAATGCAGTTCCTCGTATTGTGGTGACCCCTCAAATATTGAATTGTTTTTATAGCTACTTCATAACTGTCGTCTCGCTACTGTTATGAATGGTAATGTAAATGTCTGATGTGCCAACCCCAAAGGGGTCACAGCCCACAGGTTGAGACCCACGGCGTTAGGGTCTGGAAGTGCAGATCAAGCTGCTGCAGTGCAGATGTCTGCTGAACGGCCTCTTCTTACATTGTCCTTGCATGGTGGGTCAGGCAAGGCAGTGCTTGGCCATCTTTGTCTGAGGATGTGAACCCAGTTCGGAGGGCTGCGATCCCTTTTCATAACTTCTTCAAAGCCCTGCCTCCTGCTACCATCTCTGTGGGGCTTAGGTATCAGCAAATGAATTTTGGAATGATGAAGGCATTGAAGTTTGGGGATGCAGCTTAGTGTTTGCCTAGCACACACAATGAACATGTTTGGTCCTCAGTACAAAAAAATACAAGGTGAAACAAGAAATCCATTCAAGAGCTGGACCGTGGTGGCAAACACCTTTAGTCCCAACATTTGGGAGGCAGAGGCAGAGGCAGGTGGATCTCTGAGATCCTGGTCTACTGAGCAAGTTCCAGGATATCCAGGGCTATACAGAGAAACCCTGTTTTGAAACAAACAAACAAACAAACAAACAAAAATCCCAAAACAACAACAAAAATCCCTTCGAGCAATAGACTGAGGGATTTGCCCTATTGTGAGCATTTATAAAGTGTCTTGTTAATACAACAAACCCATAAATAAAACAACCTTTTTTGTTTAAGACTGAGATGTAATATCTTCATATACTTATGCCTATGTTTCTAAAAGCCTCTGCAGACAGAGTTCGGTCTTGTTGGTTAAAACGCCGCACACTTCAATCGTGCCTTACCAAACGATAAAAAAAGAGGGTGTGTCTACGATCTTTGTGTCTAAAATTTACCGTCGAAATGCAGCTGCTTTCCAGGTTGTGTGTATCTATCTTGTAGAATACATAGACTTTAATTTTCAGAAACAACAACTTTAAAGTTGCCTTTGCTATCTTTAGCCACAGCAAACTAATAGTTTTCTTGGGATTGCGTATTTCTTAAGTGATAAAAGTTTTAATGCTGCGAAGTAGCTGTTGAAATTTATTGAAAAATGCTCTGAGAATTTTCCTAGCGTTTGTCCCGAGAAACGGATTCCAAGTTTAGGACCTGAGGCTGGGGTCTGATTGCTTTCTCGATTTTTGAGTTAAAAAAAAAAAAGCCATGTATTATTTTGCACTGTATATGATCAAGGCATGCAGAGGGGAAACTATCTCAGCCCTTTCCTTTCTTTTGTGGACTGTATTAAAGCTGTCTTTACAAAACCTCTCCTCTCAGCCACTGTTTATTTGCTGTGGCTGGAAATCAAGTCCATAAACGGAGAAAATGGTCTTGGCCTCTTTAGTGAGACCACAGGGCCCAGCCGTGTCTGGGCCAGTGTGGCTAGGCATGGCTGTGTAGAATTCTGCTGGTTTGTGTGTCTCATCCACCAAGCTAAGGCAGGGTCCCCATAGCACAGATGAACACTTAGTGGGGTCACAGTGAGCTTCCCTTTCCAAGTCAGCGAGTCCCAGGCAGGCCATAGTGGTGGGGCTTCCCACCTTCCCCATGGGCATGGGTAGAGACCAGTCTGTCATCATGAAGGCTACGGTGCCCTCATTGCTGGGAGCACCAGCTTGCCAATACTTTCTCAAAGTTAGTCAGTGCTTTATAAGAAGGAGACCAAAACCACTTTCTATGGTTTTAGTAAAGTGGCAATTCGAGAAAAAGCCTATGAAACAACAGACTTTTAGAACTAATCTGTTAGTTTAGTTTAGCACTTACTTATTTGAACTTTTTAAACCTTAAATATTTCTTTGAGAATTTCATATGTGAGCACTGAATATCTATAATTTACTCCATCTTTCTCCCTTCCAGCTTCTCTTCGTCTCCCCGACTCCCTTTCAAAGTCATGATCGCACCATCTTTAATTATTATTGTTAAATGCAGTGCCCATGCACACCAGAAGAGGGCATTGGATGCCAGGAAGTGGAATTGCAGGTGGTCGAATATGGGTGCTGGAAACTAACTCAGGCTCTGCGAGAACAGTCTTACCTAACTGAGCAATCTCTCCAGCTGCTGTGGCCCTCTGACCCCTGGGAAACTTTTATTACAAACAAAGTCCCAACACTCCTGAGGCTCTCCTGTTGACTTTCTGATCTACTGGGAATATTCTCTGTAGGACAGGGAATTAGAACTACCAGTCGATAAGAACATACAGTCTGCTTTTAGGATTTTATTGGCCCGTGTACTTTACAGGTGGCTTTTAAAGCAGCCTGTGTCGGCCATCAGGTATGTATGTCACATCTGGGCCCAGTAACACTGCAGATAAGACAGGCGGGCTATGGCCTTCATCTCTAATATCTCCGTGTAAGGGTCATGGGGTTTTGGAACCTTGATGAGGAGGAGAGCTCATTTCTTCTTGTCCTCAGGGGAGTGAGCTGTCAGTTAAACTGGCTAGACGCCTTGACTCTGTGTAGCTGATCACTTGAGGATTTGGGAAGGAAGGCAAGCAAGCCTGTGATGCTGGGATGAGCATTGCCCTGCTGTTCACAGCTGGATCCTGTGTGCCATTTGCCACACAGCTCCTGCCCCAGGAAAGGTGCCAGACATGCAAAGGCAAGATCACTGTAGCTAAGACCTTTTGCTCTCTCACATTCGGCTATCTTTGTTTCAGGCTGTGAGACTAGTTAACATTTGGAAACTCCTGAGAGGTCTGTGTTGGCTTCGGGCAGTCTATGAAAGAAGGGGGAAATGATACGTAAGAGTTGTCAGTTAGGGAAGGCCAGGTTAAGATCCTGGTGTTCTCTCTCTCTCTCTCTCTCTCTCTCTCTCTCTCTCTCTCTCTCTCTTCCTTCCTTTCTTTTCTTCTTTCTCTTTATCCTTTTTTTACCTCTTTATCCTTTTCCTAGACTCTTTTGTTTTTCCTGTAAAGCCAGAGGTAAAATAAATGTACAAATAGCATCCATTTAGCACCCCTCCGCGAATGGAGGACTGTCTCTCTCTGAATGATATTATCACAAGTGAAGTATGAGGTACCGATTTTATTCTTGTCTTTGAGGGGGCTGAACCCACGCCAGCTGAGCTTCCCTGTGTCCTCTTCTGTGCTAGCTTGGCAAGAATAGTTCCCAGCTCCAGGGCCTGCTGGCAGATGTTCTCCTCGCCCCTGTGAAACCGGGTGAATATCTACACATTGTTCCTGTGATTTGCATAATCTATTAAATACCTGGTGCATATATATGTATCTGTTGATTCCTTATAGATGTCCTGTTTAAGGGCTGGGCAGTCAACAGTCATTTTTTCTTTGCACTCTGACCAGTTACGAGTCTCAGCTTAACTGCCACCCATTGCAAAAGGTTACTCTGACCAGGGTGGAGCGTGACACTAACCCAGGGCTATGAAGGCAGTTTGACTCAATTCCACTTTTCTTGCCCTGTCAGCCGAGGTACCCTCGAAGTTCAGAAGAGGGCGTCTTATTGATATTGGACCCTTTCTGTCACCTGACTTATGAAGCTCTTACTGGGAACTCATGTGTGTGTGTGTGTGTGTGTGTGTGTGTGTGTGTGTGTGCGCGCGCGCATGCATGCGCACGTGCTTCTCTTAGCACAGAAAGAGCATCTCGCTTGCCTGGTATTGAAACCCACAGCTAACTAGGCACGAGTCACTGGAAGGTTGACGAAGGAATTCTTCTGCCGGGTACTCATGGTGTTGACACAAAGCACAGTTGAAGTTGACAAGTATAAAAAATGCTTACGAAGAAAAGAATACTATCAGAATGGCAGAGAGCACTGGGCAAATGGCAGCTGCTGCTTCTACCCAGAGGCCTCCAGCTTCAGAGTTGTGTGTGTGTGACTGTGTCACCTCTCCGGTCTTATGGAGGACAGAGGAAGCTATTCCAACACCTTGAGAGGACTTTTGGGATTTCTCCCCTACACGGAGACCCCTGGCTCACAGGAAACTTTTTATGCTTGCTGACCTTAAATTTTATCATTTCAGTCAAGGGTATAAGAGTACACTTTTTATGAGAGCCCGGTCTCCAAAGTTAAGGTTTTGATGTGTATGTATCTATATGTATCTCAATAACCAACTTTCTATATTAGCCCTAAAGATTATTTCATCTCTGTGAAACAATTCGCTCTTTAAGAATTATATGTGGTGGTGCATGCCTTTAATCCTAGCACCTGAGAGGCAGAGGCTGGTGGATTTCTGAGTTCGAGGCCAGCCTGGTCTACAGAGTGAGTTCCAGGACAGCCAGGGCTACACAGAGAAACCCTGTCTCGAAAAACCAAAAAAAAAAAAAAAAAAAAGAAATTGTGTGTGTGTGTGTGTGTATGTGAGTATGCATATGTGCCCACATGTGTGTCTGCATATGATTGCATGTGTGTACATGTATGTATCTAACTTGTTTTGTGGCTCTTGTATTAGTGTTCACTTGCTGTGTCTTTTAACCTCCTGGTCAAATGCAGACAATGGCATAGCTAGCTGTCAGCCACTTGAAATTGGGATTTAATACTTCTAGGCAGACAGTTACTTCTAATCCCATTGTGAAGTTCTTTGTGTCCAGGGTGCCTCTTGGCCAGCTGTGCCTGGAGAGTGGAAGGCAAGCTCAGAGGAGGTGGCCATACCATCCCATGCCAACTCCAGCTGCTTCCTGACCGTCAGGCAGAGAGGCTCTTCAGTGCAGAAGTAGAAAGGACTGTGTTTACAGGGCACTCAGAGAGTTTATGTGGTCTAGATGCTGGTGTGTGTGTGTGTGTATGTCTCTGTGTGTAAGTGTGTGTCTGTGTGTGTCTGCATGTGCATATATATGTGTTATACATGTGCGCGTGTGTGTGCCTATATATGTGTATGTGTGTTTATGTGCATATATGTAATGTGTAAATGTATGTGTATGAATATATGTGTGTTTGTATATGTGTGTGAATATGAATGTGTCTATGGTTGTATGTATTTGTGTTTATGTGTGTATATATGTCTGCTTATGTATGTATGTGTTTATGTGTGTATGTATAGTATGTATATATGAATATCTACACATATATATTTGTGTGTATATGCATGCATATATGTATGCATGTATTTGCATATATGAATGTATGTTTATGCATATGTGTTTGCATATATGTGTGTATGCTTATGTTTGTGTCTATATATGTGTATGTATGTTTTTGAATATGTTCTGTGTGTGTATGTGTGTATATGTGTCTGTGTGTCTGTGTTTGTGTGTATAAGCATGTGTGCATGTTTGTATATATGTGCATATATTTATGTGTGTGCCTGTGTGTGTGTGTGTGTGTGTGTGTGTGTGTGTGTGTGTGTGTGTTTACAGCAGAGCAGAAGTTGGAGAAAAGTTAACCCCTCCTGGAGTGGAAAGTTTGCAGACTTTTTTTGCTGTCTTGCTTTGGTCAATGCTGTCCTGCCTCTTCCTGGCTTCCTTCTCTCTGTGATCAGCAATGTCAGTCTGGGTGAGCTTCACAAAGGATGATGGGAAGACACACAAGCATTGAGCACAGTCTGGAATGAGGTCCCCAGTCCTGTGTTCTTGTCCCTTGCTGTCCTCAGGGAGTCACTTGACTATCACTAGAACTCGCAGGGCAGCCCCTGGAGTTACTGCTTCCAGGGCAGAGGTCGCACTAGAGTACCACACTGAATTTTGGGTCAGATCTGTTTCACAGCGCTCTAAAGATAACTCTGTTTAAAGGGGCATTATTTTAACATTCCAATGTGTTGTTGCTTCACCTTCAAGATGAAGTTGAGGACTCTCCTGGCAACGATGGAGGGAAAGGAAGAGGGTTTTCTGGCCAGCCAGAGAATCATGGAAGAATGGCATGTGTGCAGCCTCCCACTTCAATGCTGAGAACCGAGGCAGGCTTTCCTGTGCATGATTTTTGTCGCTGTGCATGTTAGCTGTTTTGTGTTAGCTGTTTGTCTTGGACGTCGCACACTCTTTCCTTTGCTCAGGCCTCTGTCACCCGCCCCCACCTTCTCACCATGCAGGATTATCAGAAGAGGGGAACTAAGAACCATGCCATCCCATTTGTACAAATGACAGGCAAACGTCAGGCTCTCTAAGGATGGAAGAGGTTTCCCCACAGCCGCAGGCTGCTGGAGCCTTCGCCTTGGCTTGGAAGTGAAGAGGGTTGAGGCTGCTCCGCCCACCCGCACTCCACCACCTTCTGAGTTCTCAGGGCAGACGTCAGCTAGGTGCCAATCGAGATGTTTCACTTCTCCATTAGTTATGCATAAGACTACTCAGTTTGGGCTCTGTCTTTTTTTTTTCCTTTCTCCAAATGGTTCAGGTTGGGAAACCATTCTGAGCGAGCCTAGTAAAACTCCAGCAGACATGCAGATTGTATGTTCATTAAAAATACATGGCGGCATGAGATACAAACAGAACACGGCCTTATGCTTCGCCCCCGTCAGATATGTATATACATATCTATTAAATCCCGCCTACTAATGAACACCAACTTAATAATACATGTTCATATACATAGCCCTTCCTTCAACCTTCATCCAAAGTTGTTTTTTTTTTTTTTTTTTCGAGACAGGGTTTCTCTGTGTAGCCCTGGCTGTCCTGGAACTCACTCTGTAGATCAGGCTGGCCTCGAACTCAGAAATCCACCTGCCTCTGCCTCCCAAGTGCCGGGATTTTAAAGGCATGCGCCACCACTGCCTGGCTCATCCAAAGTTTTAAAACATTGTCTCATAAGCAGTGTGTGTGTGTACATGGGTACGTGTGTGCATTTCAAATTTCAAATTGAGTCACACATGCAGAGTACAGTTCATACATCCAGTAATAGTCGCTTGCAGATGTCATGACTCAACATTGTCTGTACGGTTTCCTGGAAGTTCCTCAGTCTAGAGTGTCACTGCGCAGGGTTGTATCTCCTTGCTGTAATCCCCCCTTACCACGAGGAACTTGTATCCAAGTCCTAATGTTTAAACACTTCAAACGTTCCAAGCTGGAACAGGGATGGAATGTCAGGAATGTTTGAGGGGGAAATACTTATTTTTATGAGTATTCTTCTAAACTGTAGCTTTGGGAATTGTAACGTAAGATGCTTTCCCAATGAAGCACAGCGAGCTGTAAACAGGCAAACATGGCCGCCTAGCAGGAAGCAGGGGTGAGGTGGGCATCCCTGAGGATTTTAGTCAAGAGAGCTAAAAGCACTTTTGCCAGTGAATTTGTTTAAAACAACACATGTGGTGCCCGGTTCTGATGCCAGGGGTAGGAGAAATTATCTTTGACTAATATTATCGTCTGTCTTGCTTCGAGGCGTTGACGTACATGTAAGTCGCATGATGGCTGCATGTGTTTTTACTCTCTAGCTACTCTCTCGGGTTTGGCTTCTTTAGGCTGGTCAGCCCTTGTTAGTGAACTCTTTAGTGTGATAGGCTGGAGGCCAGGGCGGGAGCAGCCACAAGGACTGGAACCTGGTGTTGAAGGTGATAGACAGTAAAACAGACGGCCACAGACTCTTTCAATCCACCACGTCCTTGGAGGTGGCTTTTCTCTCTTATAACTAGCTGTTGCCTACTTGGTTTGCAGTGTTTACCTTTCCTTTAACGCTCCAGCCGTGAGATATTTGTGTCATCAGGGTTTAGAATCGGTGCCTAATTTGTACAAACACAGTTAGGGAACTCAAAGGTTAGGAAAGTTATGTGCAAATAGGAAATCTAAACCAGAAGTGTGTGTTTCCCAGCCCTGAACCCATTTAACCTGGACTCACAAAAGCCAAATGCTAATTTAGCATCGACACAGCCTAAGCAGAAACAAATGCGGATCGAGCCTGGTTTCAAGGCTCTCGCAGATGCTCTGGCTTTAGGTGAAACGTGAAATAGGGGCTTAGGCACCTGTGTTGGTGAACGGCTTCCTGATGCTGTTTCTGTCTGAGGCTTGCAGAAGGGCCTCTGCTTTTCTGGCCCCCTTTTGTCACAGACATGACTGCTGTTTTCCAGTCTATTCCAAGATACAGAAAAGGCTCTCCACGTCCCTGTTCTGGGCATGAGATGTCATTTGAAGGGTAACGGGATTGTTAAGCAGCTTGGTCATCCATTAGACCCAAAAGCCTAAGCTGGGGTCCTATTAAAGGCTTTGGGGACATGGCTTTCCTCAGTTCATAGGCCTTGTCTCATATGAGCAGAGCTGCTGGGCAGTCTTTGCAACCAACCTCTATTTTGATATCAGTATTTCATATATTTATCTATCTTGCTGATTAAGAAAACCTGCCTTGTGGACCTGCAATATGGCTTAGTAGGTAAAAGTACTGCAGTCAAGTCTTATAATATGAGTTTGAATCCTGGCAACCCACATAGCAGAAAAAGAGACCACACACACACACACACACACACACACACACTGGCACAAGTGGTATGCACACACATATAAATAAAAAAAAGGAAAAAGGAAAAAATAAAAGGGAAAATGAAAAGCAAAGAAAAGAAAACATGTAATGTTTTTCAGAAATTAAAACAAACAAACAAACATACTTTTTATTAACCATGCATAGCAACCAGGGTAGAGGGCTCGCAATGCTAAGGGAGCCCTCCAGGGCCAGGTTCAGCTGAAGAACATGCCTTTTCTGAGAGGTGAAGATTAACCCTACCCATCACGTGTGTCGGTCCTATGAGCCATGTTGAAATACTTGGAGAATAATTACAGGCACTACAACAGGGAGATGTTTTAATGTGCCACTCAGATCGGGAGACGTATTTGGACACAAAAATGTTGAAATATAGGGAACATTTTTGTGGTTGATGAGGGGAAAAATTAGAAACAGATTCGATGTGAAGTTTGTCCCAGAAAACCTAGGGCAAATGGCTGCCCGAGAGCAGTTGAAATCTTGTTTCTTTTTGGAGCAGAAACAGCTGAGCAGCGAAATGCAGGCATAGGAGGGAGCCGTATGCTTCCTTCTTGTCAGCTATGTGTATCTATCGAATCCCGTCTGTTAACAAACACCAACTTAATAAGACATGCTTAGTTAGATATATAGCCCTCCCCCCCACCTTCATCAAAAGTTTCAAAGCGTTTTGGTACCAGAGCCTCCCTTCATTGAACAAATTATAAAGGACCCCAAGATTTTACTATTATGAGTTATAGGTGTTGCTGTTGATTATAGACTTGATACAGTAAGTTTATTTAATGCAGTTATTAATATACTTCAGTGTGAGTCTAAAGTGATTATATGCAAATAATTTTGTTTAAAAGTTTATTTTTATTATTTACTTATATGTATGGATGTGTGTGTGTGTGTGTGTGTGTGTGTGTGTGTTTGCCAGGGGAGTCTCTGGAGCTGAAATTATAGGCAGTTGTAAATCATTCAGTGTGAGTGCTTGGAGACTGAACCCAGGACCTCTGAAAGTGCTCTTTACTGCTGAGCCAGCTCTCCACGCAACAAGTTATCATTATTATTATTATTTATTATTATTTTATATAATATATTGTTTTTATCATGTATATCATTTTAGACGGTATATTTACATATTAATGGTATATTATTAATATTATAATTATGTAAATTAAAAAACCTCAGTTTTCAAATTAAATGATATTGGGCCATTCTTTTGCAATCCTGGGCAGATCCGGGGTATTAGGAGATTAGCTGGATGTCCATGGTGTAAATGATTTTGATTGATCTCCCTCTTTTACATTTCTACTGAAAACCTTGAAGACAAATGAGCACGGACATGATTAGAGTTCGAAGACTATTAAAGTGACTTTGCACTTGCAGATCCTCAAGGGTACCAAGGACATCCAAGCATAGCCCCCACCCCCATTTTCTTATTTGATTCCTACTCTCAAATATCAGCTCCATCACTTGGTTGAGCAAGCTAGGGTTCGGGAAGGCTCCCGTTGAACATTAAGGAAGTTCTTTGAAGACATCGGTACCTAGCCTCGAAGGTCGGACTTCGTGCGGTTCTTTTTCACCATGTAGCTTTGCTTGCCTTCTCTTACAGGCACAGTCCAGGGAGACAGAGATGCTTTACTGATGCAGCTCTGTAAGAGGAGATGAATCACCTGCTGAGACTTACAGCTTCGCTGGTTTTAAAGTCATGGCGGCTGTGATTACGCTCTTGTTTTGGTGTATGATTTAAGTCGGTTATGCAAGGGCAGTATTTTTACTTTTTCATCCATACACAGACAACTTTTCACCTCCCAGGAGAGTGTGTGGGGTTGGCAGGATGTCACCTGCCCCTAATTGGCTGTTTTTACTCTCTACACAGGCTGGTGTCTGTCCTCTATGGAGGTCAGGGCAGATCTGTCTTCTAAGCATTTCAGGAGTACAGCTGTAGGCTTGAGGTTTTAACACTTTATTGCTGCCATGTGTGCTACTAATCTTTTAATATTTGATACAGTGAGTTGTGAGAAAAATGAAAGTCATTAGGAGAACAATAGACATTCAGATTGTGACCCTGGATTTTTATTGATTTACCCTGAGCGCAAGCAATAGCATTTGAAGCTACTTTCAGAAGAGCTAAGCACCTGTCCTCAAGTTCTGTTTTACTGCCCATCCCTTGTTGCTTGCTGGAAATGCACAGCTCGCATGGTAATAGTGGTCCGGTCCAGACTTCGACAGCGCCAGTGTGTCTTATTGCTGTCACTTTGCCTTGTGTAATTCAAAGCTGGGATTCTATGTATGTATGTATGTATGTATGTATGTATGTATGTATGTATGTATTTTATATCCTGTCTCCTTCAGCCTCAGATTAACTTGATAATTCTCCTCCCCCTCCCCCCTCTTTGCATCCTTAAATAATATCAAGTGATGTTAAGCACTGGAAACTGTTAGAAAAGAATCCAGGCGTTCGCATTCAAAGTATACAATTAAAGAAGCAGGTTGTTTGCGAACCTCTTAGGCAGTGGTTCTCAACCTGTGGGCCACAAGCCCCACAGTATCTGGAAACCAGATATCCTGCCTATCAGACATTCGCCTCACGATTCATAACAGTAGCAACATTACAGTTATGAAGTAGCTATGCAGTAATTTCGTGGTTGGAGGTCACCACAACCTGAGGAACTGTAGTAAAGGATCACAGCATTAGGACAGTTGAGAGCCACTGTCCGAAGGTATTGTGTCTGCTTAACTTGTTTGGAAGGGACAAGATAATGGCCGACCGAGTTTCCCCAGGTGTCTGGAGTCAAGGGAAGAGCAGGGTCGCTTGTTTTTCTTCATGGGTTTCTTGGCTGTTTGAGTGGAGGCTTGGGAAGGGGAGGATGCTACAGCTGGTCAGAGGGGCAGCAGCTGAGAAAATGATGGAAATCAGATAAATAGCCTGGCTGGGCCAGAACAGGCACGAGGAAATAGTCTTTGAGAGGGTGAGGTTAGTTTCCAGGACCTGTCAGGTGGCTGACACACCATGGCACGTCACACCTGGGTCCCTGACCCTTGTCACCAGCAGGAGTGGGTTCCTTTTCCTAGAACCTCAGCCTTGGGAACAGCATCCTTCAGGAGGAGAAAGAGAACATTATGGCCTGTGAGGTCAAAGACTGCATCAAGGCGGGCTGCTAAGTGGCAGAGCTGGGGTGAAACCCATATCCATCTGATGCCGGGGGGGCCTCCTGATCCCTGCAGGTTTCAAAGGTGTGGAGCTGGGACTGGGGGATGTCCATGAGCATGCTGCAGCACACGTGTTCCGGTTTCATGGTGTTTCCTGGGAGCAACTCCTGCTGTCTTTATTCCTCCAGATACAGAAATGAGCGACGGAGCAGGATCCATTTGTAGAAACATTTGAAAGGAAGTCAGAGAGAGGCCAACAGGGACTTAGGTTTCTCCAGAGAGGAAGTTGGGAAACTCAAGGCATACAAACCCCCGTGGCCAGATGTTATTTATCCAAAAAGTTTCCTTGGCTATATTTCCATATTTTCTGGATCTCCGCTCCCTCTCAACGATCTATCCAAAGCTGTTCTGAGCTTTTAAAATATACATATGTGAATTTGAAACCGTGCTCATTCAATCCAAAATATGCTCTTAAAATTCTATCTCCTCTGTAATAGCAATAGTGAGATTGAAAAGGGGATCAGCCCAGATGGTTATTGCAAGTATTTCGTTCCAAGTGGAAAAGATATTTCTGCGCTGGCAATCCTTGTAGCTAGAGTGAGTCTTAGTTTTGCTTTTTTTTTTTTTTTTAAATTGTCTTTAGCAGTCTCTCACCACATATACACGGAATGTTTCCTACTTAAAATCTTAATTATCTCGTATTGGGTGGGTGGCTGGCTAAAAGGAGATTTCATTGCGCTGTCTTCGACTCTATCCCTAAAGGCGCACACGATTTTTGGTTGTCTGAGGGGAAGGTAATTACTGTTACCCGCTGAAGGGTTCGCAGAGGTGGATGAGGACAAGGCTATTTTTCTCTTATGAAAGGTCTGTTTTATTTGTAATCTCTGTTCCCTAATTATCCTTTTCCTGTGTGTCATCGTTGTTACTAAGGTAGCAGCTTGTGTGGCTTTGCTTTAGGTCAATATTTTCCCCCCTTTCAGGAGAGGATTTTTACATTACTCCTTTGGTTCCAGCGATGTCGGTCCCTCCCCCAATACTTGTTTATTTCATTTTATTATTATTTTGATTCTGAATCCTTTGTCAAGGAGTTGCTTCCGGTTGTAACTTTCTTTCTTTCTTTCTTTTTTTTTTTTTTTTTTTGGTCGTTTTTCTATTTTGTTTCTTTTTTTAAAAAAGATTTATTTATTTTTTATATGAGTACACTATAGCTGTCTTCAGACATACACCAGAAGAGTGCACTGGATCCCATTACAGATGGTTGTGAGCCGCCATGTGGTTGCTGGGTATTAAACTCGGGACCTCTGGAAGAACAGCAGTCAGTGCTCTTAACTGCTGAGCCATCTCTCCAGCCCCTTGTTTTTGTTTCTTGAGACGGGATTTCTCTGCGTCCCTGGCTGTCCTAGACTCTCTCTGTAGACCAGGCTGGACTTGAACTCACAGAGATCGGCTTGCCTCAGCTTTCTGAGTGCTGGGGTTAAAGGCATGAACTACCACTGCACATTTGACTTTTATTAGTTTGAATTTTTTTTTTTTTTTTTGGTGCTGTTTTGAGACAGGGTCTCTGTAGCCCAGGTTGGCTTGGTACTCACTATGTAGCCCAGGCTGGTCTTGAACTTGAGACAGTCCTTCTCTGCCCTCTGTTGCTGAATGCTGGGGCGATGGGTGAGAGCCACATGCCCTGTGGCCCTTTCTCCCTTCACACTCTGTACTCTCCTTTCACTTTATCCTGATAAAACTGGCTACGAATTTAAGCCCAATGCTCTTTGGTTTATAGGAGACTTAGAGGGCTGACTTCCAGTTAACCTGTGTCCGTGTTGATAAAGAGTGAGGAGGAAGGGTTTTCTGTACACCTTTTGATTCTGATCCTTGTACTCAAACCAGTAGCCCTCGTGGCTGTTCATGACCTCAGCTGTCTGATTTGTGACAGCCAGAGAGGCCTTGTCACCTTTTGAATGACTTCTGTAGACTTCCCTCTCTGTGTGCAAGTAGAAATTTGAGATTAATTAATTTATTTTATTTATATGAGTACACTGTAGGTGTCTTCAGATACACCTGAAGAGGACGCCAGATCTCATTACAGATGGTTGTGAGCCTCCATGTGGTTGCTGGGAATTGGACTCAGGACCTCTGGAAGAGTAGTCAGTGCTTTTAACCTCTGAGCCATCTCTCCAGCCCAAGTAGAGGTTTGAAAGGAGTGCATGTAGCTAGCACTGCAGGATTGTCAGAGGGGCATGGGATCTGTCTCTAGAAGCTGACCCTTGCCCCTCCTGAAGCTCACCTCCCTTCACCTGTGTGCAGTCCTCTCTACCCTGATTCAGCTGTTCCTCATTGGAGCTCACGTTCCTCAAATTCCGTGTCATGCACAAGAAGTGAGGAGGTATTCCCTGGCGGGGCCTTTTGAGATACTAAGTGGCTAGGCAGTGGGCTCAGCCACAGAATTATGGCTAATTCGCTTACCAAGATTTAAGAATTGATTCTTCAACAAAGTCTAGCTCATAAAGTTTCAAACTTGAAATCCGTGGAAGAGTCCAGAGGTCTTCTTCACGGTGCCATGGTGATCAACCACAGCCCCTGTTGCTGTGCACCCCCACCTGATGTCCCACACTTGGCACTGAGCTGAGCTCAGGTCTGCCACTATGCCACTTGAGCTAAGTCACCGTTTCTCTTAGGACCGAAGGTGTTCACTAGGAAGGGCCACTCTGCTGAGAAAAGCCTTTGCCCCAATTCTACAGTTCTTTTGCTTGTAGAAATGCAGAGAGATGGTCTTGTATTGATGATCAACCTGGAATCCTTTCTGCTGGGGAGCCACTGTGCGTATATGGGCATCATGTGATATAAGCCCTTAGCACTAATGGTACAGGGCAGATTTCACAGCCGAACTTCATGAGAAGAGCTCTCCGTAGCTGCCAGGCGTTGATTGTACAGGCTCCTACTGTCTGGTACCCTGGCCCACCATCTTCTGGCTTCCATCTTTCAGGAGTGGGCACTGTTCATCCCTAAGCCATCCTTGGTTTCTGAGGGAATGAAGTAATATTTTTTTCTGACCAAGTCAGTGATGGAGCAGTGTCCCAGCTTGTGTGCACCTGACCTGCTCAGGGCTGACTTGTCTTTCAGAAGGAATGCTTGGCTTGAATTCACAGTCTACAAAAGTGCTGACATTATCTAAGTGACTCTTTGAATCACCCAGTATCTGGATAATAAATGGAAGATATTACACCCTGCTCTCAATGGCTTTTGTTTTATGACTGCGTGAGAACTATGATATATTTTGTCCTGATTTATTTCTGTGGTTAGAATACAAACAGATTCACTCTGTTTACATGTTTCAAGTCTCAATAAAGAAAACGTGGAGAACACAACCTCCTGCTTTTTAGGATCAAGAATTTCTGTTAACAATGGAGGGCAATTGAAAAGTTAACTCAGTGTATCCCAGAGCGAGGGGTTTCTAAAGACCAGACAGTGTGGAGAATTCTACATTTATTACATTTTAAAGTGTACTTACGGCATCTCAACAATGGGAGCAAGAACAAAAGGACCATGACAGCCAGTGGACTTGACTTTAGAAGGTTTTAGTCAGTTATTAGCTGCATCTAGACACTTGCTAGGGTGGCCACTATTAAGTGTATGCGTGTTCTGCCTGTGCACAAGTATGTGCACTGCGTGTATGCCTGGTGCCCACGGAGGCCAGAAGAGGGCGGATCCCCTAGAACTAGAATGGCAGATAGTCGTGTGTGCCGTGGTTGCCGGGAGTGGAATCCAAGTGTTCTGGCAGAGCAGCCAGTGCTCTGAACTGCTGAGCCATCGCCTGTCTCTCCAGGCCGCTACTTTGTTTTTAGACAATACATGGTACCTTCATTTTCCTGTGTTTTGAAATGTGTGAGACCTTAAGTCTTTTCTATGGAGGCAGCGAGAATCTCTACAGAACTGATTTCCTAAGGATGGTTGAAGTCTCGGGCTGTGTTTAACAATAATAGACGTTGAATCATCTTTTTAGAAGAAGCTAATGAGACTGTCTTTAATAACTGTGCTTTTCTCAGTGTATGTCATAGGAGCACAGAAACTAAGTGGTGGTGGTGGTAATATTTACATTTAAAATGATTATTCTTGTATTTTGATACTTAAGTTATTCATGGCAGTTTTTGTCAATATACTGTCTATATAGCCTATATATTAATATTATTAATATTATATAGTATTATTATTATATATTAATATATATTATTCTATATTAATATGTGTTTATAGAATGTATATTCTATAAACACATATTAATATATAGACAATATATAGACAATATATGTATAGAGAGAGGCAATATATTTAGACTATATAGTATTGATATATATAGTCAATATATATGCATGTGTAATTGCAGTTGTAACATTTGTTGAAGGTTTTTTCCCCCTGAGTTAGTAGACCTGTCTGTCACTTTTCATTTACAGTACGGTGCTGCATACAGAATTCAGTTGGTGATAATGAAGTTCCTCTGTGTGAATTGCCCACTCGGCAGTAAAATGTGACGTTTCCACTGTTCTAATCTCTCACCAGCATGTCTTTCTTATTTTCTCTAAATAAATAGTGTTTCACGATTGTTTAACAGACACTTCCCTGGAGTGAGGGTAAGCGTAAAATAGTAGCTTTAGCTGTCAGGTTATCGGGCTGGATCACCAGCTTCTAGGGCTTATTTTTTCCAGGCCCTTCTCTGAAGATGTTGCATGTCCATATTGGCTGGGGTGGCTTAGGTCTCTGAAGGATACTCGTATGAGTTTTCTATTACTGCTGTAATGAGTCACCATGACCTTGGTGGCACTAACCGGCATGCATTGATCACCTTACAGCTTTGGAGGTTGGAGGTTTGTAGTGAACCTCACCGGGCTGAAGTCAGGAGGATGTTGGCAGAGCTGGGATTCTCCAGGAGGCTCTGGCATGGAATCTGCCCATCTAGTATTTTCTGCCTCCGTTAGGCATTTCTCTGGGCTCATGCTCCCTTCCTCTGTCTGTAAACCAGAACTTGAATATTTCTGAGTCTCTGACTCTTCTGCCGTGGCTGTCATCATTGTGGTTGCTGCTGCCACTACCATAGCTGCCTCTGCTGTCGCCACCTCCTCCTCATCCTGTTGCTCCTCCTCGTCCTGTTGCTCCTCCTCGTCCTGTTGCTCCTCCTCGTCCTGTTGCTGCTCCTCCTCCTCCTGTTGCTCCTCCTCCTCCTGTTGCTGCTCCTCCTCCTCCTGTTGCTCCTCCTCTTCCTGTTGCTCCTCCTGTTGCTCCTCCTCCTCCTTTGCTCCTCCTCCTCCTGCTCCTCTTCCTCCTCCTGCTCCTCTTCCTCCTCCTCCTGCTCCTCTTCCTCCTCATCCTGCTCCTCTTCCTCCTCCTGCTCCTCCTCCTCCTGTTCCTCCTCCTCCTCCTGCTCCTCCTCCTCCTGCTCCTCCTCCTCCTCCTCGTCTTGCTCCTCTTCCTCCTCCTCCTGGTGTTCCTCCTCCTCCTTGTGTTCCTCCTTCTCCTCCTCCTGCTGCTGCTCCTGCTGCTGCTCCTGCTGCTGCTGCTGCTCCTCTTCCTGCTGCTCCACCTTCTCCTGCTCCTCCTGTTCTTTTTGTTTCTTCTCCTGCTCCTCCTGCATGTAGTGTGTTTGTGTGTGTTTGTGTGTGTGTGTGTGTGTGTGAGTGCGTGCATGTGCGTGCGTGCACATATGTGTACATCCACATGGAGACCAGAGGTCAACATCGGGTATCTTCTGTTGCTCACCACCTTAATTTTTGAGACAGGGTCTCTCGCAGAACCTAGAGCTGATTTGACTGAACTTGCTGGCTTGGGATATCCAGGAGTACACCTCTCTCCACACTCCAGTGCTACTTACACCTGTATACAAAGCTGGTCACCCTAAGGTTTTACATGGGTATGGGATCATGTGCGTATGACAAAGACTGGACCAACTGTGACATCTGCACAGCGCTTTCTTTCCCAGGACCCTTTACACTGTATGGAGCCCACCCAGAGAATCCGGTGCAGTCTTGTATTTCGGTCATCCACTCAGTGGCCTTACTTTACCTGTAACCTCTGTTTCTCTCATCAAGAAGCTGGATGAATTCTGTTTTCAGGAACCAGGATGAGCACTGGTCTCCTTGCTGCATTGCCAAACTCAGTGTATACATCCACAAGAGTGAGCCTCGCTCTCTAACCTCCGCTTCCTCTACAGTTTTCTTAGACACAGACAAATGAGAACAGGCGGACCTCAGTGCGATCAAGGAGAATCCCTGGTTTTCCATCCACTAGACATGACCTCCTGTAGCCCAGGCTTTTTTCCCCCCTCAACTCTCTGAAACAACATTGAACTTCGGATCCCGTGCTTCTACCTCCCAAGTGCTGAGATGGTGGGCATGTACCACGATACTTAGTTTATGTGGTACTTGGGACTTTAAACCCATGACTTATATATATTGCAGAGCAAACATGTTACCACTTGAATACCCCTCTCCTTCATTTTCTAGAACTAATTCATCATCTCTGTGTGGATGCTGTTGCCAAGAATGCGTTCTCTGTCCCATTGACAGCAAGGCGCCTTTAGGTTCAGATCTAGTCACTGCCAGAGACTTTCTGTTTTCCTAGTATGTCCTTTGACTTATCTTCCCCCACACTTTGGTTGAAGTAGTCATTTAAATATGCAAATATGCGGGTTCTAATTCCTTCTGCAAAGCATTGGAAGAAAAAAAAAATGTGTGTTGTCTCAAGAACAACTTCCCCCCTGCCCTTTGTGCTTGCTACTTAGATTATGTTGAAATACCATGCTCAAAAGCATCCTAAGGAAGAAAGGGTTTATACTGGTTTATGGGTCCAGAGGGTTAGTCTGTCATGGTAGGGAAGGCATGATGGTGGGAGCAGGAGGCTCACATTTCATCAGCACACATGAAGGAGAGAGGAGCGGGAGGGAGAGAGTGTATTCAGGAAGTGTGGCAAAGCTGTGGACGCTCAAATGCTGCTTTAGTGATGTGCTTTCCCAACCCCCAGGCAAAGCTGTGCCTCCAAAAGGGTTTTGTCACTTCCCCGTCCGTTCCACCAACTCAGGACCCAGGACCAAGCGCTCAGACACAGGAGCCTGTTAAAGGGCCACATCCCTTCTCCAGTTGGTTCGCCCTTTGTAAGCTCCCTGCTTCCACTCTCTCTGCCATGAAGTTGTCTCAGCCCATTTTTGCCATCTTTGCCCAGTGAGCTCTGTGAACTCACATGCTTTGTTTTGAATCCACACCTTTATTTAGGGGAAAGGTTCCTTGTACTTTGAGTTTGTGTCGAAGACTTCAATCGGATGCTCTCCGATCTCTCTCTCTCTCCATCCTTCCTTATGACTGCTGTCAACATCTGCGATCGACTGTTTCTGTCTTGTTGAGCTCAGATCTCTGCTTTGAATGTAAACATGGAGTGCCCCCCCCACACACACACAACACACAGAATGTCTCAGTATAACTTATCTCAGCTGTGCCAGGGTGACACTCTTATTCTCGGAAGATAAAATACAGAATATTCCTTACTGATATCTGAAAAAGACTTTGTAATTTTCCTTTCCCATTTCTTCTCATATCTCCTGCCTTCAAGGAAGGAAAGAAATAGTTTCTTGTCATGAAACACACTAACCTCAGAGGCTGACCTGGCCCTGAATTCCTCTTCTGTTTGTGTTGATGGCTTAGGTGGAAGCTGGGTAGTGGAGCCAGCCCTTGCATCTTCTGTAGAGGCTGGGAGAAGGTTCTTCTATATGATCAGTTGCTGGTCTGGCTTTCAGTGGCTCTACATCAAGAGGCATTAATTAACTCTAGAGGCAGATCTTTTGGGTAGGAGTGTCACAGCTTGATGGCATTAATGCCATCTCTCTTTGAGGTTATTAACTAAATTTCCCTTTCTCTTATTGGGCAGGAAAGCTCACAAGGAGGGGGAGTATACCTTGGTTTTTTTTTTTTTTTTTTTTTCTTTTCCTTGACTTCTCCTTGTGGTAAGACTTATACATAGTTCAGGACTTGAGTTTTGTAAGGACACGGAGCTTTTAGTGCAAAAGCCAGGAAACCATTGTGCACGTTGTTGTGGGCAGCTTAGTCTGTTTAAGTGTTTTCTTTGTGCTTTTTAAAAATGTATTTTTATTGAGGCAGATTCTCAGGCTGCCCAGGCTGGTCTGGAATTTTACAGTGAAGGAGAACCTTGAACTTATGGTCCTCTGGCCCCTGTCTCTCAGATGCTGGAATTGGGGTATAACTATGCCCCTGTGCTAGTTTACAGAATGCGAGTGTTGAAAGACAAGGTTCCATGTATGCACACAAGCACCCTGCCGGTCTGAGCTGCATCCCCGGCTCCCTGTCCTAGTCTCCTAACACAGTGATGACGTAAAGATGGACAATTTTAATGAGTGAGTGTGGGAGCGTTTGAGAGTAGGTGACAAGGTGGGTTATCCACTTTCTGATCCCATCATTTCTGTTTGTCTCTACCGATAAAAACTCAGAACAAGTAAAACTAGTCACGGTCCAATTCCATTTGCTTAGCGATGAATTTCTTTTACCTTATGTGATGGATCCCCATGGTTTGAAGATTCAGAACCACCTGGGAAGGGAGTGTCATAGGGGTTTTCTGAGTTAAGTTGGCCTGTAGGCATGCCCACGAGGAATTTTTCTTTGGTGGGTTAGTTATAGGAGGAAGACCCACCCTGAATGTGCGTGGCACCATTTCGTGGGCTGGACCCTGGACCGAATGTAGAGGAGAGAGTCTTGTGAGCAAGGCATATGTTAGTTCATTGCGTTCTGCTCTTGACTATGGACGGACTGTGTGTGACTAGCTGCTTCAGGCACCTGCTACCTTGATTTCCCCCACAATGATGGACTGTAAGCTGGAATTGTGAGCCAAATAAATCTGTTCCACGTTCTCTAAGTTGTTAGGGTGTTTACTTATTTACTCAGATGTTCAGTTCACAGATTCCCTTTGGTAACGATAACAAAGCATTGCAGAGGTGAAGTGTGATTTAATGCTTCGCGGGCCAAAACAATAATTCAGTTGTGGTTTTCGGCGGTGGGAGGAGAGCCGGGTATTGAGGATACAGAGGATAGAAACACTACTGTGGTTCCCTGTCTTCCCCAGCAATGTTGCCTTTGCAGGAGAGGCTTAAGTAGTCTGTGTGGTCTGTTTCCATCTAGGCTGCAGCTTACTCCTGACACAATTGTCTGCAGTCTGTTAGGATATGCTTGGTCTTAGTCTTGTGAACACTGTCTAAGAAGGACAAGCACTGTCGTTAACGATCCATTAAAGATCATTGATCTTTAATGATGGTGTAGACCTACTGCACGTCATGGCAGGACACGCAGTAGGTCAAACCTTCTTAGTGATTTGTTTCCTGAATATCTCATAAATATAGGTGAGAGGAATGTTTTGGTAAACTGACAATTACTCTCTTGCAGTTTCTCTCTGTGTTTTTTATTTTCTTATTGCAGTATTCATCAGTAATGTCCGAAGCTTACAGGGGAAGCAAGAGTCGCTCATCATAAGAACTCGAACTTGCCTGTCTAGAAACAATGATACCTTTCGCCCTGACCCCTTTTCCATACAAACAGATGGTAGATTATGGTTTCTGTTTTTGATGGAGCAATCAGGAGAAAAATGGATTGTCCTATGATTTATTTATACATTTGATATATTTTAAAAATACTTAAAATATTTAAAAATATTTATTATTAATATTATAAGCATGTAATGTTATATAACTAACATTATAATTATATATTTTAAATTATATAATATATTATAATATTGTATTATATATGATATATAAATATAAAGTATTACATACTATATAATATATAGCATATATAGTATTAAACAATGTTATATATGATATAATATATTATAATTTATAATGTCATATATCATATTATATATTATAATTATATTAGTAACATACTAATATTATAAAATATTTTAAAATATATTTAAAATAATTAAAAACTATTATGTGTGACTGTGGCTTACGTGCCATAGTATGTATGTGGAAGCCTGTGACAATTTCTAGGAGTTGGTTCTCTCTTTTAGTGGGAGGGGTCAAACTCAGGTCACAGTGACAAGTACCTTCACCTGCTGAGCCATCTCTCCAGCCCTGGTTAACTTATTAATAATCATTACTCATTAGTTCACCTAATTAAAACACTGAACATTGTGGTACAGGTTTGATTCTCTCTGTATCTGAGAGGCAACCAAGGGCTGCTTGAGACAGTTTATGGGATACAATATTATGCTAGAATTACAGTCACTTTTCTGAGGCAGGAAGGTGCTTTGCTGCACAGACTACTCCGGGATTCACTTTGAGGACTGTACCAGTTATTTTTCGGTTGCTGTGATAAAATTCCATGGCCAAGGTGGTGTTTTTGTTATTGTTGTTGTTTGGTTTTTTTGGCAGGGGGTGGGGTGACTTACAGTTCCAGAGGGGTGAGAGTCCATCATGGTGACTTCAGCAGGCTGGTGACAGGAACAGAGACCTTAGGGATTTCATTCTTTACTGCAAGGATGGAGCAGAGAGATTGAACTTGGAAACAGGGGAGGCTATGGACTCTCCAAGCCAGCCCCTACTGACACACTGGCTGCACCTCCCCATAAACGCTCCAAACAGTGCCCCCAACTGGGGACCAAGTGTTCAAATACCTGAGTGTATGGGGGACATTTGTCACTCAAACCACCGCACGTTTTCTTTCTTCCATTTAAATTTTATCTTTTAAACGATACCTTCATGTTACACACACACACACATGCACGCACGCACGCACGCGCACACACACACATGGCAGATAAGGCACATTGGTATACGCAGACTCATTTGCATGTATGGATCAGGAGACACACGCTCAGGAATCTAGAAATGCATGTTCGTGCATCAGTGTTTAAATCAGGATGCTCACTGGTATGAGTGGGGTTGGAGAGATAAGGGATCAGCCAGCAGGGTCAACCTGTAGCCATGTTCTTCTCTGACCTGGTTCTTGACTCTTCTTCTGAGACAGAGGGTTTTGCCTGTCTGGTGAAACATCACATAGCCGAGTCTATCTTAAGTACGCTCCCCTACACCCCCCCTCTCCGTAAACACCACAAACCAATTATTGATCCATTTCACACAGCTATGGGTTCTCGAGGCGTCCTGTGCAGGGAACAAGAATGGGTGTTAACATGGTACTTAAGGCCTCATGAATATTCAATGACTCTCATGGCTCACATAATTTATTCATCATGAATATTCAGTGCCTCAGGAGCCTGGTGCATATTTGGTACTTTATGAAGATGAGGCCCCTCAGACTCTCCTTTTCTCCTCGCACCTGGAGGTTCTTGCTCCATCTAGAATGTTTTATTCCTTAACTGGTGCCTAAAATCTCCTGGGTTTCTCCATTCCATTAATTTTCCTGTCTTAATGAGAAGAATTGAATTTTCCCAAGCAATGTAAAAAAAATGTACCTCATAGCTACTTGATTATAAGTTCCATCAACCTAGTGCCTACAGTCTTCAGGGAAATTTATTTTTCATATATGAAGTTTTAAGTCAGTACATATCCTATAAATATTTCATAGAATAAGGGTTTTTAGAAAAACTTGAGTTTATTAAACTAAAAATGAACAAATGTTCTTTGGACAAGACTCTGTTCTTTGTTTTTTATATTTATTTAAATGTTTTACATTATTTGTGTGTATATGTGTGTATTTTGTGTGTGTGTGCACACGTGTTTTTTGTGTGGGTATATTTTGTGTTTTGTGTGTGATTGTGTGCGTGTGTGTGTGTGTGTGTGTGTGTGAGAAAGAGAGAGAGAGAGAGAGAGAGAGAGAGAGAGAGAGAGAGAGAGAGAGAGAGAGAGAGAGATGGACAAACCTCTGGAGGTCAGGGTGTTGAATCTATAAGCTGGAGCCATAGGCAATTGTGAGCTGCCAGACATGGGTGCTGGGAATCAAACTCAGGTCATCTGTAAGAGCAGAATATGCTTTTAACTGCTGAGCCATCATAATATAGCTCAAGCCTGTTTTCTCAAACAGTTTACTCATGGGCGCTTATGGTTTGGCTTAAAGTTTGTACCAGGAAGCTTATGGAAGGAGAGACTATGAAAGGGTATCCAGAATATTCCATCTTCCTAGCCACTTGTGGGACGGTGATGAGGATATCACTAGTCACTCTGAGGAGGGTCCCTCAGAATGGGTGCTATGGCTCTGGTAGAGCCCACTCACTGCTCTGCAGGCTGTCTCCTTCCTCCTGGTTCCCCTTGAATCACTTTTTATTTCAACTGACTCTAATAGCCATCACAGGATTTGTTTCTGAGGGAATCAGCACAAACCAATGTGTGATCTAACAGGTTTCACGATGTCACAGGTGTCACATGGGTGTCACGGGTGTCACAGATATCCTGTAAGAGCTACTAAAGGTTCTGTGGTTTTGCTAACACAACACTGATGACAAACTCCCAGCCATTGTGATGGTCACAGCTTTTGTTCCTGTTCTCAGCATTCATGGTTCTTTCCAGAAAGTCTTCAATTCCACTTAGTTTTATGGTATTAACACTAAGCAATCAGCAGCCCAGTGAGACCGTGGATCGGTATGTTACTAGTGTGTGTCTGGCGTACTCTGTCAGGACCAAGTGTGTCACAAGAAGGCCCAATGCTAATGGTTTTAGAGGTGTGATTTTTAACCTATGTAGGAAATAATCTTTTATATATACTTCTGTCTAACCAAGAGAAGTTGCTGAGTGAAACTAAGCACTCAAGCCTTCCATGGAGGGCAGGCAGCTTCTCTGACCAGAACTAGATGTAAACTGTCTGTGTATTGTACCCAGGACTTCTGTGTGCCTGTCTAGGCCCTGTCCTGGAGTTCTGCATCTCCAGTAAGTATCACCATTATAAGAAAGTTTCTTGGATCCGAACTGATATCTCAGTGGTTAAAGAGCACATACTGCTGCTCAGAGGACCTGAGTTTAGTTCTTGGCTCCCACGGTGGCTCACAGTCACCTATAGCTTCAGCTCTGGGTATCTCATACTCTCTTCTGGCCTCCTCTGGCAACTGTGCTCAAGTGCACATGGCTTTCCCATACACACACAGACACAGACACACACACACACATATGTGCATATATACATATATGTATGTGCATGTATGTATATAAACTTATATGTGTATGTATGAGTATGCATATATACATATGTATATACACACATATATACATACACACATGTATAAAATATATAGTATATATACATACTATATATTATATGTATTATAAAATTGTATATGTTACACAATATATAATGTGTGTATAAGTTAAAAAATTTAAGTTTTGTTTTAAGATTTTCCCCCCATGATTAAAGAGTTTTAGGACCTTCTGTTCCCCTTACTGGCAAGAAATGTAATGTACAGAGAGGAAGGATGAGTGCTTGTCTTTTTTTCACGAAGAAGGGTCTTTCCAGAAGTGACTGTAGTTTCCTCTACTTGACAGAAAGACTTGGGAACCGGACCAGACTTGGAGAAGACGTTGGTGAACCCCGCACCTAACGGAAATTGCCCCATGTTTCTCTAATAAAAGTGACTTCACTTACCTTGGCGTTTAAGGTTCTCTTCCGCTGCTTCTCATTCCTCATTGTGGTTTTATTAGATTTTCAGATTAACTGTCAGGAAAAGGCAGCGTCTTTTATGATCCACTGACATGCTGAGACATTGCACGAGGGCAGACGACAACCACATGCCCGTGCTCTGGAATCCGTGGGGCGTATTTCACTTCAGCGAGGATGCTAAGATGAATTGGTTTCTGGGAAGCTGAGCTTGCTGTAGAGACTGCCAGAACCAGGCTTGTCTTTCGCAGACTTCAGATCTTTTCTGCTAGCTCGCGTCTCCCTTTTTTTCAGCATTCTGGACAGGCATTCCTCAGCTGGAGTGGCCTCTCTTCCCGGGCATACTTGCTGCAGCACAGTCTTGCTGAACATATACTCAATGTCATGTGCATGGGGCCATGTGCATGTCCCCTTAGCATCGATTTATATGCCTGGTTAGGAAGGGTTAGCAAGACCTAGGGTACGTCCAACCCTGCATGGAGCTCTTCCCTCTGTGTCATTTCTCATGGCCAAGATTGGAGAGCAGATCCATTTTTCTAGTTGTTTGCTGGGGAAAAAAAATCTATGGGAGATGTCTTCCAGCAGACATGCCCATGCTATGACCTGTGGGCCCTAAGCAGCTAAGGTAGCCATGAACAAGGTCCAACATGCTGGTAGGTGATAGATGATGTCATGTTTCAGTGTCAAATGATTGGAGACCCCCCACGAAGCCCTCAAGCTTATAAATAAATGATACGATATTATTCTCATCATCTGGAGACTGAAGGGAGCAAGGCTAAGGCCCCGTCACGTTCTGTCTCACTTTCTTGGCTCATGGCTCAGCCTCCAGCTGTTGGCATCACATGATGGCAGCACTGAAGTGTTCTCTTCACAAGGATAACCATTCTATTCAGGGTGACATTCCTATATGACTCTGCCACCCTGCAAATTCTCTACCTCCCAAAGCCACCACCTTCAAAGTTAGGTTTTCAGCATAAGAATCTGGGGGTCATAGACATTTAGTGAACAGCAGGAGATAGAAGCTTTACTGTCTGGGACTTAGGCACAGTAAGGGGTCTTAAGGTAAGCCCACAGCAGTGGCCCTAGGAAGCCCTTTGTCTCCTCAGGGTATAACTATGTGCTTGATAACCCAGCACACACCAGCCTTTCCCTATGAAGCACATGAATTCCTTTGAGCTGTTTTTTTTTTTTTTTTTTTTTTTTTTTTTTAAGATTTATTTATGTATAAGAGTACATGGTTGCTGTCTTCAGACACACCAGAAGAGGGTATCAGATCCCATTACAGATGGTCGTGAGCCACCATGTGGTTGCTGGGAGTTGAACTCAGGACCTCTGGAAGAGCAGTCAGTGCTCTTAACCGCTGAGCCATCTCTCCAGCCCATGAACTCTTTATTTAACTATAATTGTATTTTCAGCCCATGCCTCCAAATTTGACTTATGCACCGCTTGCCTCTGAAGGAGTGTTTAGCAGTGTTTCTCAAAGGGAAATAGTTACTGCTTGTCAAGAAATATGAAAGGTTGTATCATAATAAGATAGAATTCTGTCTTCTTTCCATGTTGTGTGTTTGTGTGTATATATAAATGTAAGTATTTTACAGTTCTCTGGATGGCTCCCAGGGATTCTTGCATGCTGGGTAAGTGTTCTACCATTGAGCTTCAGTACCCCTAAGAACTGAGAGATGATGTCACTACATTATTTATCATGGCTCTGAACTCAGTTTGTATCTCTAGCACACTTTGAAGTCAGGACCCTCCTGCCTCAGCTAGAATTACAGATGTGTGTCCACACACACACACACACACACACACACACACACACACACACACATGCACTTTGAGATGGGGGGGCTCGCATAGCCCAGGCAGGCGTTGACTTCTCTGTGTAACTGATATGGGTACCTTTGATATCAACTCCTGTTTTACTTCTGAAAATGTTTTTATAATCTCTTTAGATTTTTTACAAATAAGTGAAATTTCCACAAAACCGTTTCATAGGAAAACCTTAACCTCATTGCTTGTGCTAAGCGCTCTCTCACAAGCAGGACTTTTTCCTCATGTGTTAGGATGAGAGACACAGGCCATACTCCAAGAAAGGTGGGATAGTAATTTTAAAATCAGGAATTTTTATTTTATTTTTTTTTATGTTTTGGGAAAAAGTAATGGTGGAGAAATTTGCAGATGGTTTTTCAGTTAATTTCTTTAGAGAGTAATCTGAATCCATATTGATTTTTCTGACCTAACTATAAATTCTTTAAATTATTAAAGACTCAAATGGAAGCAACCCTTCCTCCCTGATCTCTCTCTGTCTCTCTCTTTGTGTCTCTGTGTCTCTCTGTGTCTGTCTCTGTCTCTGACTCTTTGTGTCTCTGTCTTCCCCCCCCCCCCCTTGCCTGACCTCATCCCTGGGGAGGTTTGGGTGTTAGCACCAGGCAAGTGGCTGGTTGTCTGAGTGAGGACATTTTCTTTTAAGCATTCTGAGGCCAGTTCCTGGGTTCCTTCCATTTCAGCAGCAGGAGAGGCTGAGGGAAGGGGATAGTTTTCTTATGGGGGTTGGGGGAAATCTATGAACGGAAGCTACCAGATGTGTCCGCAGAGGTGCTCTGTGTAATTTTGATCATCTTTCACCAAAACCTAATTGAAGAGGGAACTACCCGTGTCTCTGTGTGTTTTCTGATTCATTACATTCTTGGAACTTTTGATGCAGGCTTTGAAGCAGTTGTTGTAGCATGCGTGCCATGAGGTTCATGTTTCTGCTTCCCCGTGGCTGATGGGCCAGACTTAGCTCCCCTTTATCTCCCATGATCCCCTGCAAGTCACGTTCTCAGAGTTCATTCAGAGTGTGATGGAGGTCTGCTCACAGCTCTTGCAGTAAGAACCAGAGTGCAGCTTGGCACCCTATTTTTCAAAATCATTTTTGCTGCCTGGTGATTATTCTTGCAAAGGTGGTTATTTGGAAAGCCCGCAGCGGTGCAGTTCTGTTTATAGCCACTGAGTAGGTACAATTAAGCTGAAGGCATTTAATGTGGTGAGGACAGCTTCAGGGATTGGAGAGTCAGGCTGCTGTAGGCAGCGTTGGAAGGGGGTGCTACCAGAATGCAAGGGTTTGGGCCTAAAGAGAGAGCTGAAAAGCACACATTCATTTTGACTTCGTCAAGCTTGAGAGAACCTTTCTGGAGAGCTGAATTTAAAATATGCACCTGGCTTTAATTAGCTCTGTGAGTAATGACCGATTCCCAGTATTTTGTGTTTCTCACAAACACTGAACGGTATAATTAGATTTAGGAAAACCCTTAATTGGTTTTACTTTTTGTGTGTGTGTGTGTGTACTGTTTGGAAGAGCCTTTTTTTTTAACTTAAAAAAATTATTTTCATGTGTGTGTACATGTGTGCGCAGGCATGTACACGCTCACACACATTTGCACAATGTGTGTGCGATTGGGTGTGTGTAGGTGTGCATGCGAGTGTGGAGGTCAGAAGGCAACTTTTGGAAGTTGGCTTGTCCCTTCCAGCTTGAATAAATGGACTTTATCTGCTGAGCCATCTTGCCAGCACCCAGGAGTCACTTTCAATAGTATATCTATATTGCAAGAAATTGAAGGCAATAAAATATAAACATAACCTAGACCTTTCCACGAATGTCTCTAGTTTGTATGTGTTTAAAGGATAATCATAAAAACCATATTTTAGTTTTATGGGATCCAAATAATTATGTTTAGGTTTTTAAAAGTATATCATTTTCTTAAATTACCATAAAATGTTTGTATAAGTGCTCAAGTCAGGGGTTCTCAACCTGTGGGCCACAGCCCCTCCAAGGAGCAAATGAACTTTTCACAATGGTCTCCTAAGACCATCTGTGTGTCAGGTACTTATGCTTCACAACGGTAGAAAATTACAGTTATGCAGTAGCAACAAAAGCAATTTTATGGTTGGGGTCACCACTACGTGAGGAACTGTACTAAAGGGTCGCAGCATGAGGAAGGTTGAGAATCGTTGGCCTAAAACTTAATTTTCTTAGCTCTCACATCTCCTCTCTGCTTTTGCTTTTGCTGACTATATGTTTGTCAGATGAACATATTTGTGCCAATAACTTTTCCATTTTTGAGGCCTGGCTGCCTAGCAGTAGAATGACTGGGTCAAGTACAGAGAAGTAAGCCATACTTGTTATAGATCAAATTATGCTACAAGATACTGTATATCATTTGTATGGCATTATGCAGACACCACTTATTGCTGATTATGACATTATTAAAATTCAGAGCTGTATGCATCATGAAATAACCTCCCTCCCCCAGATAAAACTCCCTGGGAAATAATATTATCTAAAAAGTGTGAGCTCAGGAATTACTTTTCAGAGCTGGAGAGATGGCTCATCTCTTAAGAGCACTGACTGCTCTTCCAGAGGTCCTGGGTTTAGTTCCCAGAACCCACATGGCCACTGACAAATGCCTCTAACTTCAGTTCTTGGGAATCTGTCCCCCTCTTCTGGTGTTTGAGGGAATTACATGTACATGTGAACTTAAAATATGTAGGTCAAACACACCATGCACATAAAATGAAAAAGAAAAGGAAGAAAAAGGAAAAGAAAAGAATCTAAGAAAGAATTACCTTTTAAATATTTCCAAAATTAACAGATTGTGTTAGGCAGCTCTCCAGCACCCCAGGGACAGATTGGTTTTGACAGAGATTTCATTACACAGATGCTTGGCCCCACTGCTTTGGGCCTGAGGCAGAGCATCACGGTAAGGGGCACATGGCTAAGGAAACCTTCACAGTCCAGAGACCAGGGAGGAAGGGAGATGGGAACGGAGACTCTGCTTGAAGGATGTTTATAAAGCCCTGACCTTATTTACCAGGCTCCACCCTTTAAAACCTCCACCTCAGCGCTGTTAGCCAGGGCCGAGGATTTTAACTCAAGAACCCCCAGGTCCAGATGATAGCAGACTTGTCAAAACCAGGATGATGATCTAGAAAAGTTATTATTTTTACTTTATTATATTTAATTATTATTTAATTATTTAATTATTTAATATTATTTAATTATTATTATTAGAATATTTAATTATTATTGTTTCAGGATGAGAACCTCAGAGTTGAGCACCCAGAGTTTCACAGACTGTTGCCAATTGGCAGGAAATAAAGCCACCATATAGCTTCCAGGAAAGCCTGGGGATCCTTGGGCAGATGGATATTCTGTACCTTTGACATCTGAGTTCCTTGAACTTAAGAAAAACAAGTTTTAACAGTGCAAGCAGCAGCCCACAGAACCATTCAGGAATACAAATACACGCTGTCCCACTCTGTAACTTCAGCGTATACATCTTAATCCAGATAGAGTCTGACTCTGTAACAATTCTGGGAATCAGAATGCATTTACAGCTTTGGATGTGACCACCAGGTTTGTGTCGTAGATGCACACACACATTCTTGTCAGGAAACGGAGGTAATGGTGTCCTGTTGCAACTTTTATCTGAGGCCAAAGACTATTACCCTAAAATTACTCTCCAGACTTTATTTGAGATGGAAACCACATTTAAAGGTGATTCTTCTACCTACCAATGAAAAACGAGTTCATGTTAACACAGCAAGGGCTTTAAAGGGACTAAATTGTAATCAGATGTGAGCTTCAGAGCTGGTTGAACCAAAGCAAATGACTTTTTTTTAGAGATATAAGTTGATGGCTTAGTCCTTCATACCTTCATTTTTTTTTTTAAACCTAAACATCTCAAGTGGAGGAGGCCTGTATAATTTATATAAATAAGTTCATGATTTATCAGCCACAAAATGCTTAAGTTAGGAAATGAGATCCCTTGAATGTTTTCGTAGGCCTTCTGAGTGGGCTTGCCTTGATTTATAGTGACTTGCTTATGCAAAGCCACAGTTTTCAGAAGGTTGAAGCAGAACCTGTTGGGACGGTAGCCAGGTCCATGTGGAGTGACTACCAGCCTCGCCTTTGATGTCAGTTACTGCAAGTGACTGTGGGTCACGGACTTGATCTTCTGGAGTGGAGGATGTCTCCCACTTCTGCTGGTCATCTGCCAGTCATCCCAGAACTGCCCCCTACCAATGAAACAGAGCACGGAGCAGTCTTGGAGAAAACTTAGAAAGAGGTGGAAAAGATTTCTATGTTAAAGCACAATTACTATTTCTATACAACTCCTTCATCTCGAATGGCGGCAGCTTTATGTTATAATATTTTATGCTGAGTACCTTGGAGCCCTCATGGCCTTCCTGTACAGAGTGATGGATGTCCTCAGGTTAACTACTTCTTGGCATCTCAGTAACCATGTTTCTGGTTACTGATGAAGACACAATGCAGATCCTGTGGAGAGGGACAACTTGCTGGGGTTACTGACCTGAATCTTAGTTGTTCTTGGTGATAGTTAAACCACTGAACCTCATATTCTTCAAAAAGACAATGCAAATACAAATAATACTAGGTCAAGAATGAAATTGACCAAAAGCGTAATTTAATTTTTATAATCTATGAAGGCTCAAACATTCCACCTTATACTTGGAATATGTCGTTGTGATGGTGTCTTGGCTAGTTTGAGTAGATACAACAGTGTATTATAGATTAGATAGCTTGTAGACAACAGAGATTTAGTCTTGGTCTTGGAGACTTGTAAGCCCAAACTTAAGGAGCCTTCAGATTTGATTTCTTGTGAGGTCCTACTTTCTGTTTCATAGGGGCTACCCTTGTGCTGGGCTCTCAGGTGTTGGAAGACCTGAGGGATTGTCCAAGGTTCTGTTTTATGAGGTCACTAATCTTTTTGATGATGGTACCACATTCAGGATTTGACCATGCCCCAAGGGTGCCAAATTCTAATCCTACATTCCAGGGAGAGGATTTCACATAACAACTTTTTTTGAGAGAGCATTTGAGCCTAAACATAGTTAGGACAGATGAGGTACTTTTTTTTTTGTCTTTCCGAATTTTGAGCTAACCTAGGCTAGCATAGTAAAATCATTATCCAGCACTGCATAAATGATTTGAAAATGAGATGGTATAAAGTGATTTATGGGACAGTAATGTCTTTTTCCTGCAATGTCTTGTGTCTTAGTTATAATCATGTTTTGTTTGTGTTGTTTCAGGCCTCATACCTGTCTGTTTTCTATATTGCTTATATGCTTTGCTTCTGCCCATTCATTAATGTTAGCTGTCTTCAATTATATAAGAGATGTCTTCTTCTTATTTAGGAGAAAGGATCCAGTTCCCCCTTTCTCTTTCCTTTTTTCTCAGTATTTTGAATTTCAAGTTTAGTTAAGTCTGTATTTAGCATTTACACTTTCTGCTGTTACCTGAACATGTCAGAGAATATACAAGTACCATATTTTTGTCAGAAGTTTGTTTTTCCTTGAGTTGGTAATTGCCTTATTGTTTTTCTGCTGCTTTTGTTTTTGTTTTGTTTTTTGTTTTTTGTTGCTGCTTAACACAAATTCTTCTGTGACACTGGCAACTTGCCCTCTTGAAGCCTGTTGTTCCTCTTCATCTTTTACTTTAAAAAGTCTGTGACCTTATTTTCTCCCCATGTTGGGGGCCAAACTCAGGGACTTGTATTTGCTAGGCGAGAGCACTACCACTGACCTAAGTTCCAACCACCATTCCTTACCCCTTCTTCTGGACTGGTTTTCACAGCAGCGCCTTTGAGATTAGGAGAGTTTGCTTCTGTCTTTGAAAGCTCTCCCATGAACCTGCCTTTATTCAGTTCCAAGTTCCCTGAGTCAAGGAAAGTCCCTCTCTCTCCGTTCATTCCTTCACCCTGGAGCATACAAAAGCGTCCAGTGAAAGTTTCAGGAAGAGGATTTCTGTTTTGTCTTGTCTCTTTGTCAACTTTGCAAGCCCAAAGACATTGTTACGTCCTTCCACTCTGCTGAGACTTCAGCCGAGTAAGGAATTTGAGGTTGAACATTGTCTCTTCTTAGCACTTCAGGCTTTTCTCAGCCATCATGGAGCTTCCCAGGGCTTGAATTGAGGGTTCTGATTCTCTCCTAATTGACTATGACTGGATTTTTGGGTTTGGGTTTTGGTCTTCCTGGAAGCTTTTAAGGCAATTTCTCTTTCAGATATTGTGAAATTTCCGAAGCATATGCCTATATTTGAGTATTTTTTCGTTCAGTTGTAAATAGGTTAGCCTTGCAAATCGGGGAATGCCACTTTATTCTGGAGAATGTCTATTCTACCAGATTTTAAAAATAGTTACTATTTTATGTATTTTCATGGGAAGGTACAGTTGGTTATGGACTCTTGGACTGCCATTTAACAAATATTTTCTCTGTTTCGTGTGTGTTTTCTTTTTGGGAACACACACACACATGCACACGCACATGCAAATGCACACGCACAATCCAGTAGAACTGCACTGTTTCCATATTGTCTTAGGGTTTGACTGCTGTGAGCAGACACCATGACCAAGGCAACTCTTATAAGGACAACATTTAATTGGTGCTGGCTTGCAGGTTCAGAGGTTCAGTCCATTATCAAGGCAGTGTCCAGGCAGGCATGGTGCAGGAGGAGCTGAGAGTTATACATCTTTATCTAAAGGCTGCTAGCAGAAGACTGGCTTCCAGGCAGCTAGGACTAGGGTCTTAAAGCCCACACCCACAGTGACACACTTCCCCCAAGGCCACACCCACTCTAACGAGGTCACACCTCCTAATAGTGCCACTCCCTAGCCCAAGCATATGCAACCCATTACATATATTTGAATGTGAAGCATTTATTTCTCTCTTGTTCTTTAGATGTTCCCATTTAAAAGTATTCTTCTTTCCAAAAATGTCTTTTGTAGGTGTTAATTCTTATCTCCTTTCTGATAATACTAATTGGAAATAAAGAAAGACATTCTCGTCTCCGTTCTCACCCCATCCCTTCTCCTTCCTTTCTCCTCTTTCTCTTTGGTCTTACTTCCTCTCCTTCACCCTCTTTTCTTCCCGGCCTCAGTCTTCTTCTCCACGCCCCCTTATGTTTCGCTTGTCTTCTTGCCTCTATGGCCAAGAGCATGAAAAGAAAGGAGATCGATTGTTAATCCATGGGTATTTGGGACACAGGTGACAACAGAATGGCTACAGTAACTTCAGATACCCACTGAAGCTATTTTCAAAATTGCTTTCCCCGAAACAGTGTTTTCTGGACACGACAGGACTTAACACACAGAGGAGCCCACAGAGACTATGGCAGCACACACAGGGCCTGCACAGGTTCAAGACGGGCCAGACAGGGTCCCAGTGCTGAGAAGAGTGAAGTGGATACAAGCTCCCACCCCTAACCCGGAAGCAATCTCCAGTTGCTAACTTGAAAGAAAAAATTGATTTTCTCAAATGGACTCTTACTGGGTATAAAAAGCACACTTAAGGGTAGGCCCCATACACAGCAGTACATGGCCAACACGGAATGAACCCAATGGTATTTTTGTAGACTGTTTTTCTCATATGGTTTTGTTTGGGATATTTTTGTCTTATTGGCCTTTTCGCCTTTTTGCTTTTGTGTTTATATATTGTGTTTCTTGAGCTTTTTCTTTGTGTTTATTTTATCTTTTTAAAAAGTTTTACCCTGGTCCTTTTTTTTTTTTTGGCTTGTTTGTTTTCTGAAGACAAGAAAGGATGTAGATTTGGGGTGTGGGGAGGGTCTGAATTGGGAGTGGGTAACCTGTGATCAGAATATGTTGTATAAATTTTATTTCAATTATATACATATAAAATATATATAATTTGCATTTCCAACCAAGTATTTTAACAAAACTAAGAGCAATGACAAAGACCATGGAAGTCATTGGAGAAGTCCTGATCGGCTTGAGCCACTGAGGACCACTGGGGTTTTTGTAAGGTGGCTGACTATACTACTCAACACATGGATAACACATCCAATTTCCTGGGGCGATGAAGCCTTGCTGATATCCTAGTTCTGGTGAGAGTCTCAGTGATTGCTCCTCTATACTCAGAGTCCAAAGTTCTCTATTATCTATGAGATTTTGTATTAGAAAACATGGATTGTTATAAATGTAAGTTAATAGATATTCACAAAACTCTGAGCACATAGCAAATGCACTGTTAACAGATTAGCATGAATCGTCCTAGTAATTGGGGGAGCATCTGTTCAGACTTGTTACATCGTGATTTGATTATGATGCCTTTCCTGTGGACTTTGTGGTACCAGCATACATGGATGGAATTTCAGTCCAACTGGTCAACCACAGCTTAGGTCATGGCAAAGTCTTATGTTGAGGCTCTGTTCTTACCTATGTCATTCCTAAAGTATCACTGAGCCCAGCTAACACTGTTTTACAACTCTGGGTGTTTATATAGCATCAGTCTAGTTGAAACAATTCTGTCCATAATAGCTAAAGGATATTCATTGCCTTTGTATAGTTTGACAGAATTCTGGACACCTAGCATTCCACAGTGAACTTATACAACCTTCTTGTCGAGCCACACTGTCCAACCCAGCAGTCACTAGTTACATGTGGCCATGAGCACCTGAGACACATAGTTTTGAGAGTTCAGAAGCACAGTATGAGCAGAGCAAACAGAGGACTTTAAAGACAGTGCAAAACAAATGCCAAAAGTCTCATTGATGTTGGATTATGTGTCGAAATGATAAGACCTTTATCTAGCAGACTAAATAGAAATACTAGTAAAACCAATTTCACCTGCTTGATCTCCAGCCTTCTTAATATGGTTATAAAACTTGGAATTACATCAGAGGTGAACATCGTCTTTCCACTCTGCAGCAGCACTCTGGGGAATAATAATTCACTTTTGTGTTCTCCAACAAGGACCGGAAAGATTCAAGTGGCAAGCACAGCTCCAGGCTTGAAAGGACTTGAGACAAGAAACATTTCCAAATGGTGGAAATCAGTCTCATGAAACCCAGGCTGTAGTTGTCTTAAACTCCTGGGGACACTGGAAAGAAGGAAGAAAAGGGCTTCTTGGTATTGTTGAGAAGGCAGGAAGAATCAGAGCAGTTGGAATGAATGGAGCATGCAAAGTTGATGTTCATTTCTTTAATGTCTAGCCCAACCTACAGCCATGAAACCATTTAAGAGTTTTATGTGGATGGCTGTTTAATGGGCTGAAGTTTATATTTCTTCTGGTTTGCAATAACATGACAATAGAGCAAGTCAACTTGTTTCAAATCAGAAACAAATGTGTTCCAGGCATATCTGAAGGTCTGTGCATAGGGGCCATCTGTTTTACTATCTTTCCCACAAAACCAGGGCCTGGGGATGGCATGCATGTTTTCCATCTGGGCTACATAAAAGCTTTGTCATCTGAGATCTGAGTAATGTCAGTGCTTCAGTCTTGAAAGTATCAGCAGGTCTGGGACCCCGGTCTGTCAAGATGCTCTCTGCTCCCACTGTGCTCCTCTGATATGGTGCTGTCTGTCCTGCCTCCTCCATTAGCCCCTGTCTCATATGTTTTCCTAGTTGCCTTCTATGCTGAAAGGACACTGTCACAAGCCAGAAATAGCACTAACTTGTTTCACTCTTCAGTAGGAAGGTAGATTTGAAAATGATTTTATTCCAAACAAAAAACCTGATGCAATCTATTTAAATGCTTTTTCTAAAAGATTCCCAAGAACTGACAATGTTTCTACCCCTCAGATAACAACTGTGAGCATTTCGAACTTATTTGCTGTGCTTTCCTGACATACATACACACAGAAATACATGTGTGTGTTTCTATTTGTGCTCATGTGCACATTCTTATACAAGACGGCCACCATCCTGTGATTTCTTCTTTTTTAGTATATCTATCTATCTATATCTATATATAGATATAGATATAAATATATATATATACACACAATATATATTTCTATATACTATATAGTGTGTGTATCTGTATCTATATCTATATCTATATCTATATCTATATCTATATCTATATCTATATCTATATCTATATCTATATATCTATATCTCGCACGCCTTTAATCCCAGCACTTGGGAGACAGAGACAGCAGATTTCTGAGTTCGAGGCCAGCCTGGTCTACAGAGTGAGTTCCAGAACAGCCAGGGCTACACAGAGAAACCCTGTCTCGAAAAAACCAATATATATAATATATAAATATATATATATTTATATAATGTATATATTTTGATCTTTTTTCCCCATCCCTCAGATTCCCACCCCTCTCAGAAGCTCCTCACATCCCTAGCCACCTGACTTCCTTGAAGGAAATTGATTTTCCCTTTACAAGTGGACATCAGTTGGAAATAGCTTCTTGGTTGTCCCTGTCTTCCTGTGAAGGCCCCAGGCATGCTGCCATGGTATCTGAGTTAACATGTATGTCACTTCTGTTGTCTCTGGAAGACACTGGTCACTTGGAATCCCCATCACCTCTCGGCCTTACAGTGTTTCCACTCCCTCTTCTGTGTAGCTCCCTGAGCCTTGAGGAAGGCTCTGTACATTGGCTACTTGTGGGTCTACGTGTTAATTGCCATCCACTGTTTGAAGCTTTTCTGGTGTGGGTTGAGCAAGACACTGATCTAAGGATGTAGTCATATGACACCAGGAGTCATTTTAGTGCTGTGTTTCTTTAGCAGGAAATAGCAGATTTTCCCTTAGGCCAGTGACCTGGTTAGTCTAATGTCTTGGGCCATTTTAGCACTATGGGTTCCCTATCATGGAGTGGGCCTTAAGTCCGATCATTAACTGGTTGGCTACTCCTATAACTTTTATGCCACAGTTAAGCCAGTCTATCTTGCAGGAGGTTACTGTTGTAGGTTGCGGGTTTTGTAGCTGGGTTGGTGTTTACCTTTCTCCTTTGGTAGAAGTCTCAACTGCATCTCATTCCCCTTTCAGTAGAACTGGCCAGCTCCTGGGGAAGTTTTCCGGAAATGGTTAGTATGGGGAATACAATGTATGGTGCAGCTTTTTTCATAGCTAAGTTAAAGCGATTGGTAAGTAAATATTTTAGAAACCCCCCAGGGAAGAATCATACTTCTTGAATGGCAGTAGTTTGTCTGGGTGGCAACCAGAAGGCAACTTTGTTGCATGTATATTCTACTAGGTTGTGCTCGAAGTAAAAAAGCAGTAAAACAAAAATTAGTGAAATGGATTTCAAAACAGGGCTGGAGCATTATCTCAGTAGGTAAAGTGCTTGCTTTGCAGTATATGGACATGAATTCATATTCCCAGAACCCATGTAAGCCAGGCCATGGTAGTATGCATCTCTCATCTCAGTTTTCCTCTGTGGGAGACAGAGACTTCCCCAGAAGCCCTCAGAGTTAGTATGGTAGACTCACAAAGACCCTATCTAAAACAAGCTGACACCGAGCTTGTCCTCTGACCTCAATACCTATGATGTAGTACACATTTGCCTGTAGTCAAGCACACACTTGCACATACGTCTCTCTCTCTCTCTCTCTCTCTCTCTCTCTCTCTCTCTCTCTCTCACACACACACACACACACACACACACACACACACACAGAAAAGGAAACAAAGAGGAACATATATATTTGAAGAAATCATTTTATAATTATTAAAAAAATTATTGCATTTATTTATTTGCACCTCTGTGTGTGTGTGTGTGTGTGTGTGTGTGTGTGTGTTGCATGCCACAGCATGCTTGTAGAGGTCAAAGGACAACTAGTGTGTGTTCTCTTTCTCTTTCAACCTTGTGGGTCCCAGGGATCAAACTTGGGTCATCAGACTTGGTGGCAAGTACTTTTACCCACTGAGCCATCTTGCTGGACTACAATTATTGTTTTTAATTTAAGTTTTTTTTTTTTTCAGGGAAATCTCATTGTTTGTCTAGGTAATGTTGAAAGATACTTCATATTATGTTTTAAATCTAAAATTCCTCATCCCTGTGTTTTTAGACTTAGGTCCACAAAACATCAAATGCTATGAAAGAAAAAGAGTTGGAAAGGAAAAAGATATTTAAACAGAAGTTTTCTTGAGCCCTAGGAAGACTTTAAAAAGGAGCCCCCACCCCCTTTAATTCGGTAATTACCCATGAGTGCTCTGGAGTTGGGGGACTGTTCTGGTAATAGTTTACACCTGTTTCAACCTCTCCCGTTGTTATTGGCAGGGTCTG
Organism: Uromys caudimaculatus; assembly: GCA_028551405.1. NCBI lineage: Eukaryota > Metazoa > Chordata > Mammalia > Rodentia > Muridae > Uromys > Uromys caudimaculatus. The sequence goes on along the minus strand of CM052720.1, from coordinate 33,011,309 downwards.
TGCCATCCCATATTTCTTGTGAGGCAAAAATATGAAATAAAACATGGCAGAGCCCTGGAGAAACTATAATAAACATAAAAAACGAATTGTTCAGCTCAAAACACGAAACTCATTGCCTGCACATTTAGCCAGCCATATTTCAGTAGTATCGAAGGAATTTAATTCTGGAGTTGTGTGTCAGGAAAGAGGAGACAGCTGCTTTCATTGGCAGGAAAAAGCCAAGGTTTTAAAAATCCAAGAGAAGTAAGCCTTGGAACAGCATGCCAGAGTCATATTGTAAAGATTGGTGAAAAAATAAAAATAACATTAAATTGTGATGCACTTTCCATGTTGTCCTGGGAGAAGTGGACAAAGAAGTCTTAGTGTGTAAGGTTGCAGGCTTAAGCTTAAGGGAGAATAGTTTCCCCACAGAATATAAGACGACTTCAGTGGTCAAGCAACCCCCACAGCATAGAACATAGATCGGTTTATTTCATAGGCAACATTTTTCTGTCCAAACATATTGAAGTGCTTTGGGTGAAGATAGTATTGTGTTTCTTATTTTTTCCCTTGGAATCTAGCTCTCTGGTGGTCCTTCCAAAGTCCTCTTTCCTCGTCAGGGATAGCAGTAGCTTAGCTGTCCAGCTTCTCTGTTGGGGGAAAGAACAGGATGTAGCTTCTATTACAAGAAGAGAAATAATCAAATTCATGTAAAGTTTAATCTGGACAGCACTGGCGGTATGCAAAGGTCTCTGGGAAGGTTGTTGGTAGAACTAAATTGTCATTCTGGTTTTGCCTCACTGGTCGGGTGGCTTTGGCTCTTAGCATGGTCAAGGGTGTAACCTGAATAAGGGTCGGGACTTGGCTGTTTCTTTTCCTTGGCATAGGACCCAGATATTTGTGGACTGAGAGTAACCATCTCTGTTTTATCACGGGTCTATGGATTCAGCATGTTAAATTGTCTTGAGTTTACATTGAGAAAAACATCCCATGTTGATCTCACCGCTGTCCCTTAAACTAACTTCTTGGGAGGAATTTGGGGTTCTCATACTGAGAACGTACCGTGCATTTGAGAGGAGGACTCTCCTGTTAGGACTCCGAAGGATCCATGTTTGAGAGAAGAGAAGGTAGGGCATGGTTTTTTTTTTTCTCTCTTGACTTCTATGTTTCACAGAGTAAGTAGAGGTCCTCAAGGAGGTCCAGCATATCAATCACAGATGAGCCCGAATTGGTGTCTGAGACAGTGATCCAACCAAGAATCCAACCAGGGTGTTTTGCCTTGACTGTGCAAGCTTGGAAAACACGCACATCAGAATTTAAGGAAAGCCATTCTCATCTGTAGTTTCTTGTACAGCTGGCTTCCCTTGCTTTAGTTTCAGTTATTACTGATTAGCTATGAACTGAAGATGCTACATGGAATATTTTAGAAACAGATTAACTTTTAAGCATGTCAGTCTGAGTGGCATGCTCTTTCTTGGGATATGAATAATCCCTTTGTCTGGTGTATCCACACTGTATAACCTACCCACTTGTTATCCGGTAGACTCATGGTTCCACAGAGCTTATGTTCAAGGACACTTGACAGTAGCTTAAAGCTTCTTGACAAGGCCCAACTGGCTTTATCACCTCACACAGGCATGGCGACAGCTCACATCATCACAAGAGGCTCGAGTACCACAATAAGGTATTGCTGGATCCTGTTTGCTGCAACAAATTTAATGATAGCATATTTTAATTGTTCATTTTATTTTAATCTCTTACTGTGTTTAATTTACAAATTAAACTTTATGCTAGGTATCTATATGAAGGGACAAGTTGGCATAGCTAGGGTTTCTTTTTGGTTTTTTTTTGGTTTTTCCAGACAGGGTTTCTCTGTGTAGCCCTGGCTGTCCTGGAACTCACTGTGTAGACCAGGCTGGCCTCGAACTCAGAAATCCACCTGCCTCTGCCTCCCAAGTGCTGGGATTAAAGGCGTGCGCCACCACTGCCTGGCTATAGCTAGGGTTTCTTAACTGAGGTTCACTTCTCTGTGGCTTTATATAGACTGGGATGGGGGTGTTCTACAGAAACTTTCAGAGTCAAAATGAGCAGTGATCTTTGATACCACATTCAGTTGTGGCTCTCTGGCCTGCTGTTTCTTTCCAAACACCAACAATGTGCTAACAATATGTGTTTCTGATTAAACTTTAGTTTAATCAGAACATAGGCCATTGTATATTGTGTTCCAATTAAATTTCCTTGATGTTGTTCTTTGAAGGTGTTTTGAGGTTACAACATGGTGAGCTGGCCCTGAGTAGAGCAGTATCCTGAAGGGAACATCTGTAGTAGAAGTAGATGGCCTTTGCCTCAGGGACTTGACACTTGCAGATACTTGCTCTGAAAAGGAGCATCCAGTCAAAGACATAGTCTTTTTTTTCTAGTTTGGACTTTGGAAAATATTGGAGATGCTAAACCTTCTCCCTCTAAGGGAAACCTTGATGTCACTAGTTTTCTTTCAAATCTTGTTGTACTTGCTACTTTATTTCCATGAAGTTGTCAGTGAGTGAGCATGTCCATTTTCAACTATTTTTATCCTCAAGTAAGGACTTTGTTCAAGAGTTGCCTGGCCTGAAATGTCTCGAAGACATTTGATGTTTGGTTAATATCCTTAGGTTTGGCTGTCAGTTTTATCCTGCTGGAGGACACCCTTCAGACCCTTCAGCTGGGGTCGACCAGTTGTTCCGAATTCAGTTTTACTTTCTTTTTCTTTCTTTCTTTTCTCTCTCTCTCTCTCTCTCTCTCTCTCTCTCTCTCTCTCTCTCTCTCTCTCTTTCTTTTTTTTTTTTTTTGTGCTTTAATATCGACATGTCTCCAAGTTAGACAGTTGACCCCACAGAGTAAACCACTGAGGCTTTCTCTGTGGCAGGGTCCACTGAGTGTACATTGACTGTATGGGATTGGTGCAGAAAGAGAGTGTAAAAGTATTGACTTTAGGGATTAGTGTCTATTGCTGATGAGACAAACTGCCGCCATTCTTATTGGCCCGATGCAGTTGACATTCATCATCTTATAGTTCTGAGGCTAGAAGTCTGCAGTGGCTCACTCTGAGCTGAAGTCAAGGTTTTAGCAGGGTCATGTCACCTCAGAGGCTGTAGGAATCCTGCGTTTCTCTGACTTACAGTTCTGGAAGCCATATGTATGCTTTCTCTCATGACCCCCACCTCCTCTATCAAATCTTTCTCCTTATTGACCTCTGTATTGTTTCTACCATTGCCTTTACTGTCATGATGTCAGGTTGTATCCCGATCCTCATGCTTTGTTATTATAAGGATGTGGTTGATATTGGCCTGTTTGGATAACCCAGGGCAATCTTCCTCTCTCTATCACGTAACCCCAGGTCACGGAGGTTGGGACATGAGTATCTTTATTCTATTATTTCAACCCACCACACATTAGATAGAATTACTGTCTTTCTTTTTAGCTCCTGTTTTAATTTATTTTATCTAATTGTCTTCGGAAATCCCAGAGACGTGTTTTCTGTTCTGTTGTTTTGATAAAAGAAATGTTGGTTAAAAAAAGAAGAAGCACTTACATATAAGTAGTTGTGAAATTTCAGTTGATGAAAGAAGAATTTAACATTATCAGTTGTTTCTTCCACCTGTGAGATTCACAGCATGTGCTTGTCACAACTTAATGCCAAGTGTCATTCTTAAGGGGCACTTCTTGCATCTTTAGTCATTTTAACAAGTGCTATGAGCATGTGCATGTGAACACACATGTGTATCCATGGGCACATAAACATATATGCATTTATACATACATATAAACACATATCCATGTATGCAGATACTAACACATGCACACACATACCCATATTCATGTCTATGTACACATTACTCATGTATACATACGGCCATGTGGACATGTACACACATACATGTATTCACATATACACATTCCCACATGTGCACAAACACATACAAACATGCTACACAGAGCATGGGTTGCCATACCTTCTGGACTTTAACATCCAGGAGCTGGTGCTCCTGCTTCAGAGTCTTTGCCTGTCCAGTCACCTCTACTACATCTTTGTGTCTCTGTTAGACAGATTCAGCTTGGGGCTGTGATAACCATAATAACCCTGTGTTGATGGCTAAGTTTCTTCCCACCGACTCAAATTCTCCACTCATCACACCACAAGCCAATTAAAATGCCTACAGGTCACAGGGTATTTCAGGACACAGGCGGGCGACTTGGGCTTTCCTGTTTGTAGACTGCTCATATAGATAGGCAAGGGCTCTACCTGTAATGACCCCTCCATCTTCCAGGAAGTTTACAGAGAGGATTGCGTTCTAGCCCTAACAAGTCCCACATGAAGTTTGCTGTTGGTCTTGACCTTGAGCACCATTGCTTATTTTTATGGTGCTACATTTCCCCCTGTGGGAGCGAATGGAAGAGGGAGTTGAAGTATTGCAAGAGATGAACCAAGGTCCCAGTATGGCATTTAGTCATTTAAACTACTGACATAAAACACAGCCCTCACCTCAAAGAGTGTAAGTCTATTCTTAAGCCGAACATGAGTGAGGTGGCCTGGGAACATGGATTCCGGTTGCCCCCAGGAACATGTTCCGACCAGGAAATGGTTTAATGAAGAGCTTTTAGTAACAGACAAAAGACCTGTTTCTAAGGTACTTTTTGCAAGTGGACTGGTGGAGATATCAGTAGATGGGTTGCATTGAAGTGGGGAACCTGCTGTAGTCTCAGATGCTGAGGACCTTCTTGGTTGGGCTTGGTAGAAGCTAATGGTTTGCTAAGTTAATATAATCATAAAAGGGGTCACCCCAATAATCACAAGGATGTTGCTTCAGACAGACATGATCAGTGAATTAACAGGACCTAAAGGTAACCCAAACTTTCCAAGACTCTACATTCAATTAGTTCTAGCCAGATATTCAATATAGGCATACATTTTTCCTCCACGGACACTTCAGTTCACATGAGGATAAAACTTAACCAGCTTAGAAGTGGGCTGTATAGGATATGCCCAGATACCTGGGATCCATTACAGATGGGAAGTGTGGGGAACTATAGCTTTGATTATGGTTCATTCTTACAGTTTTGTTAGTGTGGAAGGGAAGGACGGCTTCCATCTCAGCATGGAGACAGAGACTCATGGGTCTTCCACTTAATCAAGGATGTGTAATTGGTGAGATTTTGTACTTCATGCTTCAATAATTTTGCGTCCCTGATGAGGACAGGATGGAATTGTCTTTGTTATGATCACAGCCCTGGTTCTTGGGGGTTTTCAATATAAACACTGAATCAAAAAAGTATTTTTCAATATGTACATTTTTTATTTACAGCTGCAGCTGAAGGAAAAGGCAGAAGTGGGGAAGACTTTTTTCAAAAGGTGAGTGGCATTTTGCTCTTCTCTGGCTTGGGAGATGTATGGGAAATAGTCTTGTGTCTGTGGCTACACCAGTGATGCCAGGCTGATTTCTCACACCCACACCAATACAAACCTGCTCTGTTCATCTGCTCTTGGCATGCTCCTGCCCAAGCCATGTCTGGCCTAGAGGTGGGTGGGCATCTCTCATGCTGTCCTTCTTTCTGGTGAGCAGAACATGGGTTAGGCTCTGTAACAAGTACCAGATGTCTCTTAAGTCCTGCTTGCTCAAAGTCGGCAGCATGCCCGTTCTGTTTCCTCTGTCCTCTGAATGTTCTGACCTTCCGGGAAGCCAGTTGGGCCCGCCACGCTCATCGCAAGAACTATGAGCAGGTCTGGTTGTGAAGATGATGATGAGAAATTAGAATGTTGGCTGATGAAGTTGAGTTCTCTTCCTCAGAAAGTCTTTGATTTGGGAGGAGACCTTCCGAGCCAGGCAGTGGTGGCGCACGCCTTTAATCCCAGCACTTGGGAGGCAGAGACAGGCGGATTTCTGAGTTCGAGGCCAGCCTGGTCTACAGAGTGAGTTCCAGGACAGCCAGGGCTACACAGAGAAACCCTGTCTCGAAAAACCAAAAAAAAAAAAAAAAAAAAAAAAGAAAAGAAAAGATGGTCTGGAGCCCATGGTTTTGATTCCTTTTCTCCTGGTATCATTGTGGTCAGCCCCCTGTGTCTGGATTTGGAGAGCACATCGGGAGAGACGGCCAAGGCAGAGGAAGCCGGGTGTGTGGATGAGGTTAAATAATGGGGAGGACCGCTGGGAAGTCTTCTTTCTTTCTTGTTTTTTATACAGTCCTCTTTTCATGGGGTTGGGGAGGGGTGTCAAATGCATCATTCATCCATCTGTCCATCCAAGAGTTTTAAAAGCAGGCTTCCTCGCGTCCAGGGCTCAAACTGTTTCTCCATTTTGAGAGCATTTACCTGTCATAGGCTGCATGCTGGCAAGACGGAAACCAGCCAGGAAAGTGTGCTTGTTGCCTTAGGGGGACTATGTGGTACCTGGTGCATGTGTATGTATGTGTGTGTGTGTGTGTGTGTGTGTGTGTGTGTGTGTGTGTGTGTGTGTGTGTGTATATAAGCACACATATATGTATATGTATGTATGTATACATATACACATGTGTATACACACATGTGTTTACATACATACATATACATATATGTGTGCATACACACATATATGTATATATCACTCATCTATCTATCTCCATCCATCGATCCATCCACACACACAGCAGTGTAAATGGAACCACGTGTCTAAATCCAGGCACACATGTGCTGCTCATGTCTTACTTGGAAGCGCAGAAGCCACTCTTGTCTTCAGGTGAAAAGGTCTGCAGGTTTGTTGGGGGAGGGACTGGCACCCCAAAGCCTTCGAAAGCTCATGCTGGAAAAGTCAACGTAATAAAGGCAGACGTCTGAGGTTACAGGAAAGAACACGTCAGTGTTTGCACCAGACAGAACCATGGTTCTGCTGCAGAGGAATGAGGCACGGAGGAGCTGTCACCTAAGCACACACCCTCCAGTTTCCCATTAGTGATACGTCAGTGCTCCCTAGCACCTGTTTGCTTGAGACAGGATCTTACTCTGTAGCCCAGGCTGGACTTAAACTCAAGACAGTTCTCTTGTCTCCACAGCAGTGCTGGGATTACAGGGGTGAGCTGGTACACCTGGTGTTCAGTATGTGTCTGTAAAGGGACACACACTCTCTCTTCTAACTACTGGGGTGGCTTTCACTCTTGGGGGTGTGTGTGTGCTAAGCAAACATTTAAACCCCTCTGTTTCTGAGAGTCAAGTTTGATTCATCTCGTGATTTTGCAGGTCTGGAGGGGTTGGTTTTTCTCCTTTATTGTGACCCTTCGTAAAGAGAGGATGAGAGACATAACACTTGGCATTATGTGTCATGGAAATGGATGTAAAAGTCATATTAAACATGAGAGTACTCGCTGCAGTATGCTAAATTGCTCTATGTCATCATTTTCGATTTAGAAAAATAGAATCTATCATTTGGAATAGGGAATCATAGAAGCCCACAGAGTTTTAAACTAGAATGTAACAAGAGTAAAATTGTCAAATGCTGTGTCTTTGAAGCTATCATAGCTACTGTCTTTCTGCTCTTTGAATTTCTCCCACAGAATTTCAGTTACTGTTCCTACCAAAGACGTGTTTGGTCCCCCCCCCCCGTGTGTGTGTGTGTGTGTGTGTGTGTGTGTGTGTGTGTGTGCGCGCGCGTGCATGCGTGAGTGCGCACACGCATCGATGTGCATGCATATCTGTGTATATGTATGTGGAGGGCAGAGATCAGCATGCAGAGCGTCTTTCTCAGTGACTTGCTACCTGGTTTTTTTTTTGGGGGGGGGGCAGACTTTCTTAGTTGGCCTGGAAGTCACAGAGTAAGCTACACTGCTTAGCCTGGTCTCGCTTATCTCTGCATTCCTGGAACAAGGGTTACAAGTGTGTATCACATGCCTGGGTTTTTTTTTTTTTTTCTTTAAGTGTGGGTTGTGGAGTTTGGTGTTAGCAAATAAGCCATCTCCTAGCTTTGTGCCCATTATTTTCCCACACCATGCATGTGTTTTTTTGAAATGTTTCACATCCCCCATGCTCTGCTGGGGTAAAAGACTTAATTTTCTGTCACAGGGAAACCCAACAATACAGCAGCTTAAAGAACGGAGCCAGTGAGTGTGGGGGTGGGTGCAGACTTGGCGTTCCCTGGCCCGTAACATTCTAGGGATGCTGACCCAGCTTTCTGGTTGCTTTGTCCCATCTTAAAATTAGAGAGTTAGGGTTTTCCATGGCTGAGAAAGAGACACCATGACCAAGGGGAACATGGCAGCATCCAGGCAGACATGGTAACTGGAGAAGGACCTGAGAGTCCTACATCTTGATCCAACTTCAGCCAGGAGAGGAAAGTCTCCCGGGCAGCTAGGAGGAGGTCTCAAAGCCCACCCCCACAGTGACACACTTCCTCCAACAAGGCCACACCTCCTAATAGTGGCACGCCCTGGGCCAAGCACCACAGAGAGACTATTGAAATAGTTTTAAGGAGTGTTTCTACCCCACTCTTTCCTGGTTTTAGCTCCCGAAAAACAAATATCAGAATTTATTAACAAGCTACAAACCCAAACTGGGCAAGTTCTGAGACTGTTCTAACCTATATCTCAGCAATAGCCCCCATGTTACTTGCAATCTGAATCTCGCCCGGCTTGTTCTGTTTCATGTGTGTCCTCAGGGTGAGCTTTTCTTGGTCAAGTGCTCATGGTCCATCCTGCCTCATGGCGACCTTCTTCTCCCTCCTGCTTTCTCCTTATGGTCTCAGCCTGGGACTTCCCACATTTCAAGTGCTGCCTCCCTCAACCCCCTCCCCCCAGCTCAGTCACAGGCTTTAGGCTTTCATCCTCCAATCAGAGATTACTAGAGAGCATTCTTTATAGCACATTGGTCAATACAATGCCCATGTCCAAACTGCAACCTGATCCTGGGGCACAGAACTCAGCATCAGAATACGTGGCGCACAAGACCAATCCCAACAAGAGACGCAAGTTCTTGCCATGTGGCTGGGTCACTCCTGAAGACTTGGGATAGTTGTGTCCCTGCTTGAATCTGGCTGCCACCACATGCATGCATGAGCTCTGAGAGAGGGGATGGGTCTATCAAGGCATTGAATGCTGTGGTTGTGAGATCAGGCCTGGGCAGGAAGTTAAACACATAACCACAAATTGGGTTACGAGTGAGAGAAGACAGCTAGGGGCATCTGGAGAAAGAGAAAACAGATCCTGCACGTGCTACCCACCAAAAGCTAAATGGTTAGGAAGGCATGTGATTTGCGTGCAGAGCCATCGTGTGGCACACTTTTTGTGTCCTCGAGCTGTTGAAGCCCTGACCCCATGAAGAATGTGTTTTCTCTCAGCTCTAGAGTCTAGCTTTGCAGGGTTGGGGGTGCAGACAGGGTCCATTCAAGGACGCTGGGGTAGGATGTGATCCATGCCAGTCTTCTCGTTTGTTGAGGTGTCATCTGAGCATTGGCTCGTGTTCGCTGTATCTTCATGGGGCGTTCTCGTTTTATACATCTAAACTTTCCTCCTTGGCTAAGGACACCATTTATCTTGGTTGGGGTTACTGTGGCTGTGATGAAACGTTGTAACTTAAAGCAACTCCAGGGTGAAGGGGTTTATTTTCCTGACATTACAACATCACTGCTCATTCGCAGTCAAAGCAGGAACACACAGGGCAGGAACCTGGAGGCTGGGGCTGATGCAGAGGCCACGGAGGGGTGCTGCTTACTGGCTTGACTTTTCTTCTCCCAAGACAAAAGAAGCAGGGTGCAGTCACAATCAAAGCAAAGCAAAACCAAACCCCAACAGGATAAATAACTCCAGGTCTAGTGTCTGGGATTCATTCACAATCTTCTGGGCTCCTTTAAAGCTTTGTCACAGTACACAGCTTACCTCATAGGTTCAGACTGGCTCCTCTCCATGGCTGCTGTGGTCCTTGGCTGTTGTCCCATGGTACTGATATCTCCCAAGTGCTGGGGGGCTGTAGCTTCTTAGCCTCTCCTGGGCTCTCTTCAAAGACTCTTGTGACCTTTCACCTGGTTCCAAGCCTCAACTTCTCTCCATGACCCCTTCATTCCTGGGGCTTCAGCTGCCACTGAGGCTGCACGTTCACCAATGGCCTCTTCTGATCTCTCACTGTGCCGAGCCTCAGCTGCTTTCCATGACTACTTTATGCCTTTAAAACCAGTACCACCTGGGAGACTCTTACACATGACAGAGTTCAGCTGCCAGCACCATGTACAACCTTGGCCTAACACAGCTTCCGTGTGCTGACCCTGAGGAAACACTTCCTAGAAGATTTCACCTCAGTGATGCTGCTGGTCTCTTCTTAACCACAACTGATTCTTTAACCACAGCTGACCAGCGTCCATTGTCCCAGCAAAGCGAAGGCGTCTCTTAGGTAGTGTTGGTCTGTTGTTAATCAAGGCTGATTCTTCAGCCCCAGCTGTATTCTTACTTCAAAATGTCAAACAGCCCCAATAGTCCTTGCTTCCCTCTGAAGCATCACAAGCCAGGCCTCTGTTGTCTGCGTTTCTCTCAACACGCCCAAACTCCTACAGAAAAGCTCACCAATCATTGAGCACTCAATGGCTTTTCTAGCCCTGGGTTCTAAAGTTCTTCCACAATCCTCCCCCAAATGTGTCCAGGTCTGTCACAGCAACCCCCTATTATCCTGGTGCTAGTTTCTCTCCTAGTTAGGGTTATCGTTGTGCTGCGATCAAACACCATGTCCAAAGGCAACCTGGGTAGGAAAAGTTTTGTTTTGCTTGCATTTCTATACCACAGTTCACCATGGATGGCAGGAAATTACCCAGGGCAGAAACCTGGAGGCAGGAGCTGATGCAGAGACATGGAGGGAGTGCTGCTTACTGGTTTGCTCATCATGGTTTGCTCAGCTTGCTGTTTTATACTGTCTAGACCACCATTCCAGGGGTGTACCACCCCCTTCAATGGGCTGGGCCTTCCTTATCAATCACTAAGAGAATGTAGACTTGTCTACAGCCTGATATTAAGGAGGTAATTTCCCAGTTGAGATGCTTTTTTTCAGATGACTATAGCTTGGGTTAAGTTGATATAAAACTAGTCAGCACATTCTTCATGCGAGATTAGGGGCCCACCCTATTCTCTGTGGTCACTTTTTAACTTACTACATTGGCCATGGCCCTGTTTCTGAATAGACTACTAGGGGTTCGGGTTTCAGTGTATATATAGCATTATGGAGGGAAAACTTAAACCTTTTCATGTAGGAAATGATTCTGTAGAAAATATTTACTGTCACAGATAAATAGACCAACACAGTAAGTGCCACTTATTAAATGACCTATTTCAATTGCCTGTCATTATTTTTTTTTCTATTGCCATCATTGCAAATCTTCTCTAAATTGTCTAGAATTAAAAAATTTAATCAATCTGAGGAAGGAAAAGATTTAGGATGGCATACATTATGTTGAAAGAGAGCCATAAATGTAATCATCTTTTTACGCATGTATATGAAAGTGACTTTCAGTATTTTCTGGATAACAGGGCTATGGATTAAACTATTTGCATAAGGTGCACTGTGTGTGTGCATGTGTGTATGCACATGGATGTGTGTGAGAGAGAGACAGACAGAGAGAGAGAGAGACAGAGAGAGAAACAGAGAGACAGAGAGACAGAGAAAGACAGAGAGACAGAGAGAGAGACATAGAGAGAGACAGAGAGAGACAGAGAGACAGAGAGAGACATAGAGAGAGACAGAGAGACAGAGAGAGACAGAGAGACAGAGAGAAAGACAGAGAGACAGAGAGAGAGACAGAGAGAGAGAGACAGAGTGTCAGAGAGAGAGAGAGAGACAGAGACAGAGAGAGAGAGAGAGAGAGAGAGAGAGAGGGAGGGAGAGGCGGGGAGGGAGGGAGAGTGAGTCAGGAAGAGAGCGAGAGTTGCCTTACAAAGTGCCCTAACAATTATACCCTTCGTTCCTTGGCTCTGTCTACTCCTTCCAAGGGAGGGCGTGGCTCAGCTTATCAGCTGTGCCTCTCGTTTGTTCCCCATGCCTAACAGCAACTTTCATCTCCACACATGGAAGTGATCTTCCGGGTTGTTTTCTTCCTTGTGGGTTTTTTCTTTTGGGCAGTTGTTCATAGCTTACTCATTGTCTACCCCGTTTCCTCTTCATCTTTTTCTCCCCCTCTTGTGAAAATGATCCCAATCAGCCGTTTCTTGGCAGGAAAATGTGTTACAGTGTGTAAGGTGGGGATGGGTGCAGGATCGCTTCCCAGTGTGACTCACCAAAGCCAAAGGTCCACTTAGCGTCTCTGTGGCCTCTCCTGGGAACCCCAGGACTCCCTCTGCATGGGACTATACACAGCAACCCCCAAAGCGTGCATCACATATTGTAAACGAAAGAGCATTTTGTACTCATAATCAGGTATTAGATGTTTCTTTGGAAATTGACCAATAAATTGTGCCTCGGCCCAGGGCTAATGGCATAACTCACTTGGGAGAGATACTCCTTGGTGGCTAATATCATATTTTGATCGCCCCAAACTCCAACCCTTTAGACCAAAAGATAGCTTTTTGGCATTTTTTCAAAGTATGAAGTTAGGGAGTGTGTGACCTTCTAGAGGAAAAATTACTTCAAGGAAAGTTTGGTCCATTGTAATCCAGAGTGGATAGGTCAGTTGTCTCAGATGGGACAGCCTTAGTCTTTAGTCGGAAAGGTGGTAGAAGTGATAAAATTCTTGGTGTGTCCTTCACTGGCCATTCATTGTTCTTTAAGTGTAAGTGTAAGGCTGACACTCCTCTATTTTGTCTCATCATTCAAAAGTGTATTCAGTTAACTGTCGCTTATAAAGGCATCTTTTCAAATGCTGAGTCTTTATGCTTAAGTGTAGTATTTTTTCTTTTAGATTGATTTTTTTATTATCTTAAAATACATATCATCTGTGTGTCTCTATGTGGCAATGTGCATGTTGAGTGCAGTTCCTGAAGAATCCAGAAGAGGGCCTCAGGTCCCCTGGAGCCGGAGTTGTGAGCTGCTGGCCATGGGCACTGGGAACTGAACTGGGCTTCTCTAGGTGAGCAGCAAGTGTTCCAAACTGCTGTGTGATCTCTCCAGCGCCCATTGATACTGTTTTTTAGCTGCATGTGTGTGAGTGTGCGTGTGTGCGTGCATGTGAGTGTGTGTGTGGCCAACACACAGAGAAGTTAGTACAGTATGTAATTATTTCACTTTTCCTTAGTAATGGTTCAGGGGAACAGCTTATTTATTACTTTATGCTTCTCTAAGTAACTTGACCCTTGAATTAAGTGATTGAATATCCTGGATGTTATTGTCTGATGTCAAATATGTAGCAGTCGTGGCTTTTCTAAACTGGCTCTTTGGCAGCTTAAAAAAAAATTATTCGGATGTAAATTCTTTCCTGAAAAAGAGCGGTCTCGGGCATTTTTGTGGTGGAGGAATGGATTTGGGCATGTTTCCTTTTAGTTCTTTTCCCTCCTTCCCCCCCTCCCCCCCCCAGTGAAATGAGAATGGTCAAGAACCATGCAAGCATGCCTTCCTTTCCTTTGCGTTGACTGAGGAGTTTTGTCATCGTAGGTGACCATTGATCACCTGCAGTTTCTGTTTGTTATCACCATGACAACAGACTGGACAGGTGAAATGTAGAGCCCCTTCCCCCCCTCAGTTTCCTTTTGGCTTTCTTTCCTGAGTTTTCCATTACTTGCTTTAGGAGAAGATGAAAAACTATATTTCCCATGAGCCTAGTTACTCTGGGATTACTGGGGGAACCTTAATCTCCCATGAGCAAGAAATTCTGGGGGCTTGGCGTTGCTTTTGTCAGTAAGTAGATCTTCTCTGGTGGTGGGTGCTGCTGGGGAGCCACGCGGTGTGGCCTACTCCCCAGTTCTGGAGATTTGGAGAGGCCAAGCTCTTCTTGGGTCTAGCCAGTTCTTGAGAGGGAAGTATTGGCAAACTTGAGGCGGTGATGTTTCTCAGGGCTTGATGGAGACACAGGTGTGAGTTTCTTCCTATTTGAGCTCTTCTCATGTTACCCTTTACATCTCCTGATAATGAGACCTGTTTCTTTGTGAGCGGGGGTCCTAAATCCTTCCTGTCTGATGGGTCTCTTAGAAACGCTAAAGAAGAGGCAAATCTGGCTTCCAAAAAGCTCCACTCTGAGGGACCAGGAGGCATTGGAGTGAGAGGGAGAGAAATAGAGAGGGTTGGTTTCAAAGCTGAACAATCACTCACGGGCACCAAGGCCATCCTTGGAATCCATGACTGTGGAGAGAAAGAGGTCCCCATATGGCTCCTGTCCTCGGGCAGCACACTCATGAGAAGGGAATTGCAAGTGTGTCATGCATTGGGCAGGAAGTGTAGGTGAAATAAGACATAATCTTTTTTCTACTCTTGAGACTTTAAGGCTGCCTTGAGGCCCCTGTTTGCAGTAGGATTTTGATTTTCAGAGACAGCCTCCTGTAGAAGTGTAGTTGGTGTGTTGAGGGAAGGAAGGCCTGGTGGATGAGCTGCTGGGCGGGGTTGATTGGGGTTATGGTGTCTTCCAGACCCATAGCCCCATAGTGTCTAAGGGAGGCTCTGTAGAGCCTCTTTGCAAGGGAACCAATGGAAGCCTTTGCAAAGACAAGGACACCCCTTTCTGTAGTTTTTGCTCTTATAGAAAACAGGTTAAACTTCATAAAATCATTTCATGTGAGCTAATAATGGTCTCTAGTTTTTCACTGGGAAGTTGTAAGGATTACTGGAAGGATTTGAACCCAGAACTCAGTGGAACATCTGTTCCATGTGGCGTTTCCTCAGGGCAAAAAATGGAAAACAGTTGCAAGTGCTATTGTGACTCACCCCTCTAACCCCCACACTTGATTGGCTAAGGCAGGAGACTTCCTGTAAGTTCCAGGCTAGCCTGGACTATGTAGTGAACACTAGGCTAACCTGGACTCTAGTGTCAGACCTTGTCTCAGAAAACAAAACAGCAACAAACAACAAAAAACCAAACCAAACCAAAACAACAACAACAACAAAAAACCCAGAAAGAAACAAAATAAAACCACAAACCAAATCAAAACAGTCCTCAAAATGACCAGATACTTGGCAATAAAGTTTGCTTTTCCAATACTGATGGCTATTGGATTTTGAGCCCAGGAACACAGGCCTGCTGGGAAGATTTTCTGCCCTGACTCCTTTATTAGCTTGGGGTTAGGAACACATAAATACTACTCTCCCGAATAACCTTGGCACTCTCAGCAAAGATTATTTTTTAATGAGGTTTTGCAACATGGGTTCTCAGCTATTGTGATACCTTTATTATATTTTGGATCATAAAAGTCACCAAGTTTGAAATGATGGCTATAAAATAAATAGTTACCGCATTTAACTAAGTTCTGATCCTTGTGTGATATGTCACTTAAAAATGTATTTTCAGGGGGGGGAGAAGTGGAAAGTTTTGGCTGCCCCAGTTTCTTTCCGGCCCCGTTTTACGGAAAGGGAACGAAACTTTCTGAGAAATGGATACAAACGATTTAGATTTGGCAAGGCGTGGGAAACCGGGTTCTGTTTGTAGGATTAAAGAACTATTGGCTATCACTTTAGCGTATGTTATAATTAGCATCAAACCACCAGTGTAATGATAAGTGCGCACAAAGAGGGAAGGCCAAGACCGTTTGAGGGCCAGGAGCTCTTGTGGGGACGGATCTTCCAGCTCAGTCACTGACGGGAATTCATGCTGTAGCTCTCCCACTTCTTCAGCCCTGGCGTTAAAAATCGGAGGGAACTTGAAACCTCAAAGCAGCGTCTACAAGTCCGCTTGTAAGATTTTAACCTGCTGAGGTGCCAAGGCAAGGTTCCGGCTTGGTTGTCCTGGTAGGAAATCGTGGATGGGCATTGCTTCTTTAAAAGGTGGTCAGGTGACTTTAAGCCAGGGATGGGATAGAATGTGGGTAACAGGCAGGGACAGATTTTACACTTATGTCAGTATTCATGTTGATCACTAATGCTGATAAAAGTGATTTTGTTCACATGCACATAATTATATATAACGATACACCTTACTTATTGCCTGTGTGTCATTTACTCACAAGTCTGGGGAGATAGCTTTGTGGGTGAAGCACACACTGTGAAGTCTGAGGACTGGAGCACTCACATGCTGAGAACCACACAAAACCTGGACAGGCATAGCGGCTTCCGTCACCTGAGGAGGCAGAGACAGGAGCTTCCGGGAGCAATCTGGACAGCCAGACTAGCTGACCAGAGAACTCTGGTTTCAGCTGAGAGACCCTCCTGCAGTAAATATAACTGGAGGGCAATTGAGTTAGACCCAGACATCATCAACTCTGGATTTCCACGTGTGCCTTCATGCTCATAAACACACACACACACACACACACACACACACACACACACACACACACACACAGCTTCACCTCAAAACACAGACTGTTACCACTTTGTATCCACACTCAGACTTTATCCACGTATCTCTTCTGTTTCCCAGGTAAAGTAAAGTTTCCAGTTGATCTGTCTCTGTCTCTGGATGTCTGGTTTCTTCCTCTTTATTGAACCCTGGTTTCTGGTGCTCCAGGGGCCAGGTCCACGCCATGCTTCTCGGCTTTACAGGCAACAGAACAACAAACCAACTCAGCCATAAGTGCTCCTTCTAGAGTTTTCTGTCACTATTGTCTCGGCCTGTCCTCTGCCTGGTTGCCAGCTCCCAGTCAGTGGCCATGGGAGATTCTGAACTGAGCTAGCCTGTGCAAGCATCTGTCTTTCTCCCTTTTTACTCTTTGTTGTTTCCCTCTTTGAACCAGTCTGTTTCAGTTTCATGAACGATAATTTTCTTACATTTCTCATTTTTTTGAGTTAATACAATCCATCAAGTTTCTGGATGCTTAAGTGTCTGGGGACCTAGCACATTACTCTGTGTGTCTGGTTAGGACTAAAGGATGTCGGTGTTGTAGGACCTCAGAGAGTTCCTAGGTTACTGAATAGATGGGGAAACAGGACCATGGGAACTGAAGCCATTTGCCCAAGTTGTGCAGCTCTTCTGCATACAGCCCCTCCTAGGTCATTCACGTCTTCCCCAAATCCACACGCTCTTTCAAGGAGAAAGGTGATCTCACCCCTGTCTTCTTGTTAACTGGAGCATGTAGCACTTAAGATTGCTACTAGAAGTACAACGAGTCTGATCAGCTCTGAGCCCCCTCCCAACACATACACAAAGATGCCATGGGCCCCTTAAGAGGCGGTGGTAGAAGTCAGGGTCTGTGAAGTAGATTGTTCATAACTTGGATGGTCCAGAGGCAGGGATGCTTCATTGAAGTAGAATCCACAAGATCTGGCCTTCAGCATTAAAACAGCCAGTGGCTGCAGAGTGTGACTGGCCACTTAACACTTGGGTGTCAGCTCTCTAGCCAAAAAAAAAAAAAAAAAAGTATAATTTCTTATAGATCTGGGAGCAAATGAGCTGACACAATTCGCTCATGCCGGATTTATGAGCAGGAAGGCATGATAGCAAACCTGAGTGGAGGTTTGATTGACAGAAGACCCTTCTTGTAGAATCTGCATCTTACAAAGGACAGTGGGACGAGGCCCTCCTCTGAACACACATGCAGTTCTAGAATACATATGGCAGCTTGTCTCAGTGTAGGGTTGAGTTGGTTGTGTCTTGTATTTGGAGAGATCCTCGTTTCTTGATTCTTTCTCATTTGCTGGTTTTTTTTTTTTTTTTTTTTTTTTTTTTTTTTTTTTTTTTTTTTTTTTTTTTTTTTTTTTTTTTTTTTTTTTTTTTGAGACAGGGTTTCTCTGTGTAGCCCTGGCTGTCCTGGAACTCATTCTGTATACCAGACTGGCCTCAAACTCAGAAATCTGCCTGTCTCTGCCTCCCAAGTGCTGGGATTAAAGGCACGCGCCACCACTGCCTGGCAGATTTTTTTTTTTTTTAATTTATTTTTCCTTTGCAATACTGGAGATTGGATCCAGGACCTTGTATAAGCCAGTGGGTACTCTACTATAGGATAAAACCTTAGAACCAATTTGTTTCTATTTAGATGTCTATATCTTACGTTTTCAAGGTAGACAGGTTTTTGTTACCTATAGATATCCTTTTCCTTTTGTAATTCCCTTTCCCACTTCCTCGTCTCTCATCTCTCCTTTCTCCTGCTAATGTCATGGTAAACTGACATGTAACGGCCACCTTTAGAGCCTTATTCCACTAATCCTATATCATGAAGTATGAAACGCTCCGGGACAGAAAGGCTGAGACTTGGTTAGGATGAATTGAAGGTACAAGGATAGACTGAGATTCATTTTTAATGCAAGAATAACTATGTTTGCAGAATGGGTTAAACGGACAGTATAAGTGACTTGTCCAGGCATGGCTGTTTATCTCTGTAGCTCAGGAAATACTTTGCATTTTAGCTTCAGTATCTGTCACTCTGGGTCCTGTGTGTGGTGCCCAGTTGCCTTGAGCATTACATACTTAGCCTGTTGGTCTGGAACCCTTGGCACTGGTGATGGGAGTCCCCCTCGGGCTGCTCAGGAACGACTGGGACATACTGGGTTGGATACTGGGCTATAACCATTATCACTGTGCAGGCTCTTTGTTAGTATTGAATGAGGGCTGTCCTGTTAGACCTGAGAAGGACTAAGGAGGTGTGCAGTTGGTGGACAGCGTGGGTACCAGTGATATCACAGACAGCACAGGCCTGGTGGACCAGGGGCATCAAGTAAGCCAGTGCCGTGATGGTCTATGGGAGCTGCTTAAACCGTGGAGCAAAGGTGATTTGGGGATTTTGGGGAGAGATGCATGAAGATAAAGAGGTACAAGAATCTTTGTAAGATGTCCTAGAACAAAGAGGAACAGTGGGAGAGAATTAGGGCTGACTACTGTTTCTCACTTAAAAAAATTGCAAGCACATGACAGCTACCGGAGAGCTATTTTCGAGGCCAAAGCAGAATTTTATCTACTACATTGACTTCGAAGTCTATGTAGGAATGTTAGAGACAACATTCAGGGGAGACCATGACACTGGAAATAGTATCTTACTGGGAGTGAAAGGATGCCCAGGGGCGGCAGAGGGTATGCATAGAGTTGCCTACAAAGATGGATTGTTTCTTAGTCATCTCTTTAATCATACAGAAAATAACAAATGTGCTTTAAGGTAAATAATGACGAGAGCTTCCAAAAAGGCCATTTGCAAAACAAAGGCTGAAATTAGAATGTGTTTAGCGATAGGGTGCTTGCCTTGTACGCATAAGACCCTAGATTCAATCTCTAGTCCTGCCCTCAAAGGAGCAAGGGTAGGAGGGGGCAGAAAGGAGGAAGCATGGTGGTGTTTATTCTTTGCAAAGATGGGATCTGAATTGATATCACTGAAATCATCGTCACAGGGAGAAAGCTTCATTTATTTGACTCTCGCTACCCCCTCCATCCACCTTCTGTCTCAGGATACCCCATCTTTCAGATTCTCTTCCTTCTTTTGCTCTGGACGTCTCTGAGGTACTGATCATGTCTCACTGTGAATAGGCTCAACATGTGGGCCACCCAGAGTTCACAAACTAGAAAATTGCCTCGTCCAAAGAGCCTGTGTGTCAGCCATGGAGCAGCAAGGGCTAGGGTTTGTGCCACAGGGAGATGAGCGTGCCCAGTGACTCCACATACCAAGGGAGCCGTAGCTTACTGTCCTGAAAGTGCACAGGTTGGAGAATGCTGAGGAAGGGTAGCCCAACAACAGGGTTCCTTCTCCCATGATGCATCAGCATTGGCATGGAGTCACGGGTCTGCAGTAGGCCTGGAGTCCTCCTCCCCTTCCTGTCTCTCCATCCTCCTCCCATTCAGTTGGCAGACACACAGATTTATGCTGTTCATCATGACGCTCTGATTGGTATGTGTAAGTGCTGAAATATGGCAAAATGAAGCTAGTGGATCCTTCTATGATTATATTCTTGGCAATCATTGAGCTATGGCAAATTAACTGGGGTGTCACCATGATGCACAGTGGTTCTTAGCATATTTCTCCTGTCTAACTAAATGAACATTTTAGAGCTAGGGATAGAGATCCGTTAGTAGAATCCTTGCCTAGCATGTCTAAAGCTCCACATCCAATCCCTAGCACTGTTTAAACTGGGCAGATTGGTGCACACATGTCATTCCAGCACTCAGGAGGCAAAGGCAAGGAGAATCAAGAGTTCAAGGCCATCCTCAGCTACTTGGCAAGTGTGAAGCTAGATTAGAATACTTAAGACCCTATCTCAAAATAAATTTAAAAAAAATCTTTTGTTTTTGTGTACAAAAGTCAGAGACAAACAATTCTTTTAAGTTTTGGGTGGAAGGTTCAACTCACTGGGTGTTGGCTTCATGTGAGAGGCACATAGTTCTCCTGTGTTCTCCAAGGCTCTGATTTTCCTTGAACTCTTCAGTGAGTTGGGTAATGAGATCTTTGTTAATGGGTGCCTGCCACCAGAATTAAATCCAATGAATCTTGTTGAACATTATACTGAGAAACAGGGTCAGACCCAGCAAGGGAACTTCCTTTTAGCACCATACTTCACACCCAGTTCGTGGCTAAGTAAGATCTGGACAGGAATGGCCATGTTTCATTAAAAATAAGCGGGAACTATCTTGTATTCCCTTTTCTGCTGACAGAAATGTCTCTTAAATTAAGCAGCCTACATATCTTACAAAGGATTGAACTGAAGAAAGATGAGCCTATACTGTTGTGGTGAATTGAATATGGTTGGCCCAGGGAGTGGCACTATTAAGAGGTGTGATCTTGTTGGAGTGGGTGTGGCCTTGTTGGAAGAAGTGTGTCACTGTGGGTGTGGGCCTTAGGACCCTCTTCCTACCTGCCTGGAAGCTAGTCTTTTCCTAGTGGCCTTCAGATGAAGACATAGAACTCTCAGCTCCTCCTGCACCATTCCTGCCTGGCTGCTGTCATGTTACTGCTTTGATAATAATGGGCTGAACCTCTGAACCTTTAAGCCAGCTCTAATTAAATGTTGTTTTTTATTAGCGTTGCTTTGGTCATGGTGTCTGTTCACAGTAGTAAAACCCTAACTAAGACAACTATACATGTTGCTCTAGTTTTCTGTCCACTGTTGATGCCTGTGTAGTTACAGTGTGACACAGTTATCCTTCCTCTCAGCAACAGCATCCATGTGGATGCATTGACTCTTTGGATACTAAGTGGTACCGGTTGTATAAAAAAGAAGCTGATGTTACTATAGAGCGTGAGTACCAAAATGTTTGCCTACAGACAAGCTGCCATGGGATAATCAACCATCCATAGTTTTCAGAGAAGGGTGTAGTTAAACTTCTTTATAGACTGAAGTGTTATAAGCCAAATTAGAATCCAAAGAAACACCTTCCTTTACTACTGAGGATCTTCACACACACACACACACACACACACACACACACACACACACACACACCCTTGTTAAATCATAACTTGCTTATTATAGCCATGGGATAAAAAGGCACTCAGCAGTACTTTCTGAATGAATGAAGGAAATGATAAACTCATTAAAAATGTTGAGTTAGAGGAGATGGCTCAATGGGTAAAATAGCTAGACATAAGCATGGGGACCAGAGTCTGGGTTTCTAATGTCCCTGTAAAAACCAGGTGTGGTGGTGCATGCCTGAAACCTCAGCACCAAGGGGTGGTGGTGGTGGGAGAGGTGGACCCTTTCTGTTTACAGAGACAGACTTAAAACTGAGCCTAGGTACAGAACTATTTAGCAGAAAAGGCAAAAGTTTCAGGGGTGTCACCAATTTGTGCTAACTTGGGACTAGTCAGGGTTGTGAAAGACTGGCGTTGCTCTGTGAGTAAACCTCAGTTACCCTAAAGCTGGTACTCAAAATTGTTAACAACCTGCCTAGAAGAGCAGCTAAGGAGGTCTGTGCTCTGTGATGTGATCTGGGCTCTGAGCTTCCTCGGTAACTGGAAGCTTCTTAGCCCTGAGGCACTGAGGCTTCTAGGGTCAAGAGCTGAATTCTGCTCTGTGTGGATCCCAGCCCATCTTCCCTGCAATGTTTATTCAGTCCGTGTGTGCTGTGTTCTAGGACATAAAACAATGATGCTTAGTCAGGGAGAGGGAGAAGGTCACAGAGATGATTTTGAGGCTGGCTTTCTTCCTGGAATGTTGTGGAACTTTTCCTGTAACAAGTTCCTGGTGATTTGAGGACATCTGCAGACGTTGTGTTCAGACTCTGACTTGCAGTTCTTGGTGCAGGGCAGCCACGGCATGCATCCCGTGTCTGACCGTACGAACCTTTATTATGGAGATTGCACAAGCCTCATGTGCTCTGGGCCTTTTCTCCTTATCTGTCTTATACCTTCATGCCTACAAGTGTCGTTTACTAATATGTGGGTTGACCAGTTGTCCCTTCCTTGATGTCAATGTATAAAATTTTGTGTTTTTTTATCCCTTTAAGCTAACCATGACTTAAAGATAAGCTGATCTTCCCACTGTAAACTGGGAGATTGAGGTCCCTGTGGTTGGTTGGGCCTCTGAAGGTTTGTGACATTTCACAGACAAGTTGGGACATGAATATTGAAGGGAGGAATGGTATTCTTGACTGCATGGCAGCCGCATGCACCTTAGAGAGTTTGGTTATGTGCAGTGATTGTGTAATTAGTTTGGAGCTCTCTGATTGCACAAGACAATTACAGGAGAGTGTTCGCTGTCTTTTTGTGTCTCACATTTGCCAAGTAGCCTAGATCTTTCCTGAAGCAGTTCCATCTAGGGTTGTCAATCACTACCAGACCTTTAGAGGTGTCTTCAATTACATTTACATCCGAGCAAGGTTAGGTGAAGTTGAACTGCATGATTCTGACATTTGTAGAGTCAACTCTGAATGGCAGGAATGGAGTTACTTATTTAATTTTTATTATTTCTAATTTTTAAAAATATGTTTAAGGTTTATTTATTTTATCTATATGAGTACACTGTAGCTGTCTTCAGACACACCAGAAGAAGGCATCGAATCCCATTACAGATGGTTGTGAGCCACCATGTGGTTGCTGGGAATTGAACTCAGGACCACTGGAAGAGTAGTCGGTGCTCCTAACTGTTGAGCTATCTCTCCAGCCCAGAAATGGAGTTTTATATGATACTATCTTATCCTTTATTCCAGAAAGGGGTTGGAAATGGTTTAGGAATTGATATCTAGAGACTCATACTGAAAAATCAGTGCAAAAGAGAGGGACATCTGGACATGCCTCAAGGTGTGAGGGACAGAAAGTTTGCACAAACAACCCAACTGTCATCCAGAGCTCAAGCTTAAACCTACAAGACTGCGGTGCAGAAGGTGGAAGACAGGAGCAGTGGCTTTGGAAGACCACAGACTTGATGTTGCTCAAGCTTAGAAGGCTTCTGTTAACTTTCTTAAGGAGATGCTGAGATGGGAAGTAGAAGCCCTCCACAGCAGGCACCCCACCAACCTAGACTTGTCTTTTATTGGGTCTTTGTTTTTCCATTGAATTATGTTTCTAAGACAGGGTCTTATGTAACTTTAAACTAGTCTCAAAATTGCTAGGTACCCAAAGGTGACCTTGAACTGTGAATTTTCTTTTTCGCTTCCACTTCCAAGTGATGGGATTACAGGTCTTGTGTTATTACACCCGGTTTATATGGTGCCGTGGATCAAACCCAGGGCTTCATGCTTATTGAGCAAGCGCTGTACCAGCTGAGCTACCTTTCCCAGCCCCTGATCCTTGTTCTAAGTGTAGAATGTAATAGACTTGTTTCTTTGCATTATGTGCTCTGATGCTTTGTGCTCATTTAAAAGGGAAAAATAAAAGCTCATAGTACTTCTCACAGCCCGCCCAGGACCACAGGAGCACTAGAACCTGTGCATCTACCACAGTTGTATAAGAGAGTTGTGTAAGAAAGTCTGTATGAGAGAGAGAGAGAGAGAGAGAGAGAGAGAGAGAGAGAGAGGGGGGGGGAGAGAGAGAGAGAGAGAGAGAGAGAGAGAGAAGCCCACAGTTCACCCTTTCTCATATTAGCTTGGTCAGAGTGCAGTACATGGACCCACCTACTCCCAGGCCTGGGAGCTTCTGGTTTTCATTAAAGACATATGTGTTCCAGGCAAGCTGTGTTTGTGGCATTCCACAGCTAGTTCCTTTCAAGACTCTGGGGGAGGTTGTCCGTCCAGGGCCACCTGAGCGTGCTTGAAACAACTAGATAAGAACAGTATTTTCTTTCTTGGACTTTTTAAATGTTGTTAGTCTTTGAAACTGTAATTGAATTGAACTTGTTCTTGTTATTTGGAAGGTCAGTCTTCTAAGAGGAAAATGAAGCTGTCCTCTACATAAAGACTTTTGAAATTCAGGAATACTTCTGCATTCCTTCCATATTAGAAATTTAAGTTAAAAGCAATTGTGTAGATTACTGGCTTATACCACTGTAACACTTAGCGTATGTTCAAACCATTAATAAGGTTCTACATACGCTTTAACCTAGAGGCAAAATTCATTCGTAAACTTATTTCATTTTTAGTCATCTGTACTAGTGTGTGTCTGTGTGCTGGTATGTGCACACAAATGCAGGTGCCTGCAGAAGCCAGAAGAGGGCGCCAGATCCATTTGAACTGGAGTTACAAACAGTTGTGAGCCACCTGACCTGGGTGCTGGGGAGCCAAACTTGAGGGCTTCTGTGAGATGGGTCTCCACTTCTAACTGCCGAGCCATTTCTCCAGACCACACACAGTTATTTTTAGATGTCAATTATTTTTCTTTCTTATTTTTAACTTGATTTTTAAAGTGGCTGCACAAAGATAAGGGCTTTATTGTGATATCTTCATATATGTGTGTATGTATGTACAAATGTATGTCAGTATACCTGGCCCTCCTCCAGCCCCTGCTGCTCTTTGCTGCCCCATCCCCCGTGTCCCACTGAATAGCACTCCCCTCTGCTCCGTGACATGTAGAGGTCATTAACTTTTTCTTGTTTTCTCCCCCTCACTTTAGATTTCATCTCCCCACTCATAACGCCCCTTCTATGTTCATGTCAAATATATATGTATTTAAACTTAAGTGAGAGGAAGTGTGTGCTGTAAGAAAACAGATGGATCTGGAAATGATTATATTAAATGAAATAAATGTCAATTCTAAACAGTGAGAATTCTCCAAGTATCATTAGGGTTTGTAGTCTGAAGAGTCACTCTGGTGTCTGGACCGAAAGTTCACTCTTCTCTCTGCTATCCCCACCCCCACCCCACCCTCACCCCCAGGCTCTTGGCTGCAGCCACTGCACCTCAATCCACAGAAGGGAGGCTAACAGCAAGCTTTCTTCTCCAGGAGGGAAAGGCACACACTTCGATCCTCACTGTTCCATTGGCAGGTGTTTATTTTTCCAGGATGACCGAACGTGCTTTCAGAGATTGCCAGGGGTTGCTAGGCAGACTTCAACAAACACAGAGGCCATTGCTGGATTGCTGCCGGGCAGGTCTTTCAGTCCAAGTGGTTTTGTGACCCTGGCGTGAGAGGCAGTGTGCCCTCTTTGTGTTTGAACCTGGAACCTGTAATGCCTTTTGCCAGCTATCCTGTGGGCATTATGAGGCAGTTGTGAAGTTGAGATTAGTTCCCTAGGGGACTAGTTGGTTTTAAGCAAGGGCACACTGTCATTGTCCGAGATTTTGGGCCAGTTCTCTTGGCCCTCTCGAAGGTGACGCGAAACTGTCTAGAGTAAACATGTCTTTGACCCGGCACTGGCTCTGTTCCCATGTGCTACCCTCCAGGGGTCAGTGGCCTGTCCTGCTGAGCATTCCCTCAGTCTATCTTCCTCTCTTGCCTGGCAAGGGAAAAAAGTCCTTAGACACCCATATGCGGTCAGTTTACCACAGGGAACTTTCTAGATGAATTTGGAGCGATGTTTAAAATACCTAAGAAATACATTTTTTTTTTCCTGGACTAGCAATTAGATATAAGAATGGTGTGTTACAAATCTGCCTGTTGCAGACTTTGACTGTGTCTGGGTCCATTTGTTTTGGTTTCCTTGGGCAGCTTCTCCTGAGGATGGCACCATGCCATTTATTAATGGGTGACAGATGCACACTATTCCTGAAGGCTGGTTGTTTAAAAGACAGCACCTTGAATGTGTTAGTCCCACTGAGGGCAGCTTGCTGATAGACAGAACCTGCTGCCCACTCTCTCCATGAGGCAACAAGAGAGTGAAAGAGAAGGTCACCCTGATCTGTAAGAGGCAGGCAAGCCTACTAGTCTTTATGTGCGAGAGCTGGCGTACTCATTGCTCAGATGTGGAGGCTGGAGGGAATTGTTGGGCGTGTCCAGCTCTATCATTTGTCCGCTTATCCCTAACCAGAACCTGGAGATAACCTGGCAGCCATCAAGCCCATCTTCTGGTTTGTGTTACCCTCCAGTGCTGGGTTATAGATGGGCATAGCCCCTTTCTTTCCTTTCTCTTCTTCCCTTCCTGCCTCTCTCCCTTCCTCCGCTCTGATCCACAGGCCATCTACCCAGCCCCAGTCATAGCCTTCATCTGGGTTAAGATTCTCCACAGTACAGCCCTAGAATTTGCTCTTTTGTGTTTCCCCCTGAGGAATGACTCTCACAGCTCCTAGTAAGAAGGGCTGTAGGGGTTCGCAGCGGATGTCCCTTATCTGGGTAGTGGCTAGGACAGTGGCAGCAAAGACAGATTAGCTCTGCGCGAACTTAGTATCCTTCACTCCTTTTATTTAGTCTCGTGTGTCTGGAACATTCTGATGGAGAGCAGCATACGGTCTAGGCATGGTTCCCACATGGAACTTCCCAGCAGTCACGGCAAGCGTGACAGAAGCAGCTGGGGGATTCCCGGACAGCAAGTGACATGTCACATGTGGTGCTGAGCTTGGGTGGCACACTCCTGGGTTGGTTTGCTTATAGCCCCGGCTGTCCTGGAACTCACTCTATAGACCAGGCTGGCTTTGAACTCAGATCTACCTGTCTCTGTCAGTGGACTGCTGGGATTAAAGATGTGTGCTGTCATGCCTGGTTCTTGGGATTGTTTTTAAATCAAATACCACAGTCTGTTTTAAGGATTTATGCGCTTCTTTCAAATGCAACAGAGAAACATTTCGCATGTTAATTTTTCTGCTTGGACAGGTAGGTCCGCCTTCTTTTAGCGTTTATAGTCATCAGGGGGAAGTGAACACATGACAAGTAGGTGGTAGGAATGAAGGGTAGAGAAGGGAGAAATCCTCCTCGACATGGGGTTCTGCATGCCCCTTGAAGTCCTCTTTCTCATTGCCTGCCTGAGACTTGTGTGCGTGGGGACGTCTCGTGTTAGCCGTTCGCTCTGCCAGGTAGGGTGCGCTCTGCTTGGTTTTCTGTGTCATCAGCCTTTCTTGCTTCGAGACACTTTTCTATCTCAGGATAGGATGCAAAGGAATATCTGCACTCTCAGGTGGCTCTCCTTATGTGCCCCTCACACATTGGTACCTGTGTCCTCAGAGAGAGGTAAGACTTGCACACCAGCAGTCAGCAGGGGGTTCTCTGTAGCTCCCTTTGGTCCCATCTTTGAAGGGCTGATCCTGCTGATGCAACCCACGTGACCTACTGATTTTTTTTTTTTTTTAACCTGTTGTCAATTGTAATAAGCTGCATCTGGTGACTTTATTCAGAACCCCCCCCCCCCCCAGCTTACCCCAGCTCTGTAGAATACTGCTGTTTTCTCAAGCCCCTCTAGCACATTCTCATGTCTTATTTTAATTAGAACATACTTTCAGACAAACACAGGATGCAGTCAACTGCATTCAAGAGACAAAGCTGGGCGTTATGATTCACAAGTCTAATTCTAGTTCTTGGAAGGCAGGGACAGGAGTATTGTCAGCCTGAGATACTTAAAGAGTTCTGGGTCAGCCTGGTCTACAGAGTGAGATCATGTGTGAAAAAAAAAAAAAAAAATCTAAGCAAGCCATTGGCTCATCAGCAAGGAGAATGCAGACAACTTGACAGAGACCCTCTTCTCTGGTAGAAGTAGAGCCCAGCTGAGGTCACTTGCTGTGGGAGGGAGGGAGGGTGTGGCCCCTTGAAGCTGCAGGTGCTCAGAGTATGAAAACATCTCCCCACCCCTCAGTATTACATCACTCCCAGCTTCCTGGGCAGCCAGAGCTGCCCCTGCAGCATCTTCCTGTCACGTTCTTCATTTCCCTCTGCCTTCTGCAGGAGAAGCTTTGGAATCAGCCCAAGCCCTCTTCACGTGGTGTTTGACTCAGTGGTGTGCACAGTGTTTCTGTGGGACCGTCATTGGCTCTTGGACTTTGTTACTGTGGAGATAGCCTGTGGTATATTTGCACCCGAATTGCTTCCTATATAGTATTAGTCCTCACTCTTTCCCCAAGAATGCTTTGTGCAAACCTGTCCACACTGACTGCTTTGTGCTAACTTCTCTGTTGAGCACTGTGATGCTGTGCTCTTCCAAAGGACTGTGGAAGACCTTTTCTCTCTACTGATGATGAGGACTTCTGGTCACTTTTTAGTTGCACTGTGGAATGTTTTCCTCCCACCCCAAGCTCCCAGGGTAAAGACTCAAGACTGAAAAAAATATATACATACCTAGGCCATATAGCTAGGCTTGTTCCCTGACTAGCTAATTTAAAATAACCCATTTACACTAATCTACACTCAGCCATGTGACTGGTTACCTGTACTAAGGTACCATGTGTCTATTCTGGAGACTCCTTCTGCATCTGGTTCTATCCCATAATTCTTTTTGTCTCTGGGATGTCCCACCTTCTATTCTACCCTTTCCCATAGGCTTCTTAATTGATAGGTGATGCATCCATACAATACACAAGAGATTCTCTCTACACTTCTCTTTACCCGTGGGTGACTCCATTGTGAAATCACACAATTTCAGTAGGACTTGACCTATGACTCCATAATTGGCAAGTCGAACTCAGGGTAGAGGGCTACACGGCCCTGGCGTGCTGAGGAGAGCTTTGGAAGACTTGCCAGCACCAAAGTCTCTTTTCTTCGGGGTTATTAAATTCTCTAGTCAATAGCCAACGAGGCATCCTGCTTCCACACACAACTTCTCCTCAAGAGGACAAGAGAGGGAAGAGAAAGGCTAGTGTGGAAGGAGAGACCAGCATTTTATTCTTGTTGCATGCCCTCTGTGTAACAGCATGCTTTGTGAGACTCAGAGAGGAAGAACTCTCCCATGTTTTAACAGAGTTCAGGAGGTGCCATCGATTGGTGGCTGGGCTGGAGCTCTTCTCCAAGCCTTGGCGAGTTGGGTACAGCACCTGCTGATGGGTGACATGCTATGCTTCTGTCCTGAAAGAAGACCTGGGGCATTTTGGTTTTCCCAAGAAACAGGCAATGGGAGCCTTTGTGAGTAGCTTTTCAATGTGCACACAGAAGTCTTTATAAGAGAGATGCCTCTATAGACTTTCTCCAAGAGGCATCGATCGGCAGCTTGTGGGTACCAGCAAGGCAGTGGGAAGCATTTGCAAGTGAATCTCACTGAAACAACTCTGGCCTTTTCATGTGTGAGCCCATGAGCTACTCTGCCAGGCTCTAACACCATTGCTGTATTCATCTTAAATAGATTGGAAAATCAATACCCAGGAGTCTTGGCACTTGGGGTTGGAGGCAGGTGATCTGGTTTCAGGGACCAAGCCATCACCCCCATATTGTATTAAGTACCCTCATCCCCTAACATTGCAAGGAGTTGCTTTCAATACTGTTTTAAATATATATGTAAGTATGTGGTGTGTGCATGCTACCATGTGTGTGGTGGTGGTGGTGTGTGTGTGTGTGTGTGTGTGTGTATGCACGTGTGTGCACTTGTGCAAATCTATGTGGAGGCCTGAGTTTGACACCAGGCTTCTTTTTGATCACTCCCCATCTTAGATACGACACAGGGTCTGGTCTGTCTCTGAGTCTGAGCTTTTGACTTGTCTGGATAGCCAGCTTGCTCTAGGGATCCCCTTCCTGTACCTCCCACTTGCTAGGATTACAAGCAGGCTATCCCACTCCGCTGACTCTCGCTGTGGGTTCTGGGGATCTGAACTGTGGTCCTCACATAGGCTGCCTGTGCCCTGAACTACTCGCCACTGAACCCTACCTACCCTTGAGGGTTGGAGGTGAGGTGGTGTGGAGTCAATGACAGACTCTGGGAGCAGGTGAGAAACGCCACAGCAAGCTCATCTGAACACTGCTGCAGGCTCCTATAATACCCTCCGCCTGCGCCCCATTGGTCCCAAGAAAGCGTCTCTTCTAAACAGCAGTGCCCAATTGGCTGGCATTGTCTGTGCCAGCAATCCTTGGTCTCTCAGGCAGTCCTCAATTAGGTCCTCCTGCAGGAGATGCCTCTGCAGCTGCATGGCCCTTGGCGTTTATGTAGAGGTGGCACTGCCGTTCCTTCTACACTCACACTTGTGTGGAACTCTTTTTCAATACTTTTTGGCTTTTAAAGAAAAAAAACCACACACACAAATATTCTGTATCCCAATCTACTATATACCTACTGAAGAATGTGAAAAAATCATAAAATAATACAATGTATCAATCCGACCCTTTTCTGTAGGTCTCCTATTTCACTAATATCCTTGGTCAGCACCCACCCACTGGTCTGGAGGAGTTTGAAGGAATAAGAAGGCCATCTCTTTCCACCCATTCCCACTGTGTTTTATCTGCACCCCCGCCCCATTCTATGACACTGAAGTTTTCTTAGTTGAAAGTCCAGTTGGTTGTGGAGTGCGGTGTTACTTTCCAGTTCAATTAACTGCCTCTGAGATTCAGACGCTCCCCTTCCTTAGAGCGTATCGCCAACATGGGCAGCAACCAGAATTTTCTGGCTTCTTAGCTTGGTGAAGATGCAGGAAAGAGATCCCAGAGGGTAGAGCTGAAAGCATCAGTAGCAAAGTCCATGTTCCCACATGCCCGATGAGCCGGGGACACCAGGGACTTCAATCTCACAAGTCCAGCCTTGTCTCGTGCCAGGGGTTAGCCACAGGCCATTGCCTTGTCTGGCTCTCAATGGCTGAAGTGGGCCTAGTGGGGCTCTGACGCTTTACTGAAATAGTTGCATTTGGCTCAGTGTGTTGTGTTTATTTCTGCTTCCACTACTACACGCCATAACCCATCCTTCTCCCTGCTTATAACTTCTGTTCAGCCGAACTACGCTTCTTTACATGCCTTTTGCTTTTAAAATTAGCCCAGACCTCCTCTTGTTAAAAATAAATAAACAAGCCAAGAGATTCTTCAGCAGGAAGAGCTGAAGCCACCAGTTCCTAAAAATGTACCAGCTGTAAAAATGTCAGCAAGACATGGCTTGGACACTGGTGGAGTGTGCCAGTTTCGAGAGGTCCCACCTCACCTTAAAGCAGCGCACAGATCGCTTTCATGAGGAATGCCTGCCTTGCAGCCGTTTTCCAGGCTGGACTGACTGTGGTCAGGCTCTAAGTTTTGTCTGGAAGTTGGAGTGAAGCCAGGCTTGGCTCTAAGGGAGACTTTGGCTTTCTCTGGAGTGAGACGGGATCTCTGT
>CM052720.1:32957771-32979359 GCA_028551405.1 Uromys caudimaculatus | reverse complement strand
ACACACACACACACACACACACACACACACACACACTGAACAAGCAGCTCTGTTAAAGAATAGTCCACCTGTGCTCACAATCAGCTATTTCTCTTTTCCTTCAGGTCCTTAAGGTGGGGAACTTGTCAGTATTGTTGCTGATGGTACAGGCTTTGAACTATGTTGCTATGGTTACCGTGATTACAGCACAGACTCCATATTTGTCTGCTTTTGGTCTCCTGCCATCACCTTAAGCTGAGCGGCAGGCTGGAGTGCAGATTGGGGGGGAGGGGTGCTTTTTGCCACTCCCAGGCATCGGCAGCCCCACCTGTGTTTTTTAGGGCCTTTATCCTCAGGTGCAGGATTTCCTCATGGTGGGAAAGAGTTGGGAGTGGGGGATGGGAATCTTCCCTTTCAGGTTCCCAGGATTTAAGAAAGCAGCTTGGTTAGTGGTTGCCTCTCATAACTATTTTTAAGATCATTTAAAGCAAGAGCAATTTTGATAGTATCTCATTGGCTAAAAATGCTTTTTTTTTTAATAACAGCTTTTGTGACTGCGAGCCTCACTAGAAGTGTCAAAGTCCCATATCACTTTAGACTTTTGACTAGAGAAAAGGAAGCCCATGATTTTTGATCCATGTTCCCTGTTACAGAGGGGTGGAGAGGTAGACATAGGTGGTCTGAGAGGGTCCCATATAAAACCTGTTTATAGTAGTAGGGTCAACTGGTGTCTTAGTGTTTCATTGCTGTGAACAGACACCATGACCAAGGCAATTCTTATAAAGGACAACATTTAATTGGGGCGGGCTTACAGGTTCAGAGGTTCAGTCCATTATCATCAAGGTGGGAGCATGGCAGCGTCCAGGCAGGCATGGTGCAGGAGGAGCTGAACGTTCTACATCTTGATCTGCAGGCAGCAGAAGGAGACTGCGTCCCACACTGGGCATAGCTTGAGCATAGGAGACCTCAAAGCCCGCCCCCACAGTGACACACTTCCTCCAACAAGGCTGCACCTCCTAACAATGCTCTCCCTAAGGGCCAAACATTCAAACACACGATTCTATGGGGTCATACCTATTCAAACCATCACAACTGCATAGCCAGATATATCTGTACCTTAATATACTTACTAAGATTTTTTTTTTTTAAAGTACTGTTGGAATGAACAAAGGAAATAAAGAAAGGAGTGAGGGGGCACCGAGACTTGCCTTGGAAATATCTGTGACGACCTGGTGCTTATAGCCTGGGTTTGAAGACAGTGTTTAGAAAAACTGGTTCAGATCAGAAATGCATGAAGTGCCAGAGGAAGAAAGAGTAGACTTCTGCCTCAGTGACACTGTGGCAATGAGTTCCAAGCTTTGGCTTGGTGGCACTGGTGGCATTCCCCCTGGATTCTGACTATAGATCTGCAGCCATGTACTAATGGTAATAGGATTCACAAATGACACAGTAGATTTAAGGAGTCCTGGGTAAAGGCAGTGCTCCCCAGGGTAAAGGTGGTGCTCCCCAGGGTAAAGGTGGTGCTCCCCAGGGTAAAGGCCGTGCTCCCCTGGCTGTTCATGATGGGAACACTGGTCAAAAGGAGAGTAACTTAAGTTCAGGCTTCTTCATAAAATTAATGTTAAGCTCCTCCTGTGATTCTGGGGGAGTCAACTTGAAAAACAAGTTACAGCAAACCACTAGAGGGTAGGAAGCACACCTTTATTTCTTTTTTTCTTTTTTCCTTTTGATTTTCGAGACAGGGTTTCTCTGTATAGCCCTGGCTGTCCTGGAACTCACTCTGTAGACCAGGCTGGCCTCGAACTCAGAAATCCTCCTGCCTCTGACTCCCAAGTGCTGGGATTAAAGGCGTGTGCCACCACTGCCTGGCAGGAAGCACACCTTTTGGGTTTTTGTTTTTGAGAGGTTTTTTGTATAGCCTTGGCTGTCCAGAATTCGCTCTGTAGACCAAGCCTGCCTCTGACTTCCAAACATGGGGATTAAAGGTGTGCACTGCAGCCACAACCACCTGGCCCCTTTATTTATTTCCTTTGTTGTATATGGTGACTCTTTCTTGGGGCATCTGCCGGACTAAGGCTGGTCTAAGGGGAGCAGAATTGAGACATATAAGATAAAGAAATATAGCTCTCCTCGGGGAGAGAGGAAAGACAGGCATTTCTAGCCAGACTCGGCCTGTTTGAGTTAGTCTAGGGTTCCTGCATAGTAGATTTTCCTTCCTCCTCCTATTCTTGTATCTCTGTTATTTCTTTTATTTTTGAGATTATAATATAATTACATCATTTTCTCCTCAGTTTCCTCCCTCCAAACCCTCTAATACACCCTTTCCTTTCTCTCAAATTCATGGCCTTTGTTTCAGTAATTGTTGATATATATATACATATATGCGATGTATGTATATATATGTAAATACACACATATGATATACACATACATATATACACATACAATACATATTATATACATATAATAATACACATATGTATATAACATATATGAAAAATATTGACATGCCTGGAAGATCAGATATATATCTCAACACTTAATGAAATATATAAAAATACATATACACACATTTACATATATATGCATATGTGTATGTTACTTGTAAGTGTATGTTTTCAGAGCTGACCATTTGATAGTGCATAAATAATTAGCATTGCCCTTTCCTGGGGGGGAGACTGTTTCTCCCACTCTTCGCATTCCATAGCTGCCTGCAGTTCTTCGTCTGGGGTTGAGGACTCT
Organism: Uromys caudimaculatus; assembly: GCA_028551405.1. Classification (NCBI taxonomy): domain Eukaryota; kingdom Metazoa; phylum Chordata; class Mammalia; order Rodentia; family Muridae; genus Uromys; species Uromys caudimaculatus. Next base: position 32,976,638 of record CM052720.1, on the reverse strand, counting down.
TGGTCTCTCCCTTGCCCATATCTATGGTTGCCTTTGTTCAGCTCACATTTGGGGGGTCATGTTGGTGAGACTTGATAGCTGTAGCTTCTGACGTCCTAGGAGACATAGTCTCACAGCAAGCCCCCTGGTCCTCCGGCCATTACAGCTTTCTGCCTTCTCTTAGGAAGTAGTTTTGCCTCCTTTCTTCAGGATTTTTAAAAACGAGATGCATTCTCTAGGATAAAAACAACTTTCAAAGTTTTTTTTTCTCTCCATCTCCCTCTTCTCCGTCCTCCCTCCGTCCTCCGCCCCTCTACCCTTTTAAGACAAAGCAGCAGGTCAGGAGGGAAATAGTCTGAAAACTATTACTGCACCTGGAAGATCAGATTTGCCTTTCAGTGTGAGTTGAGTCCTTTTAATTTAGCCTCTGAGGAGATGGCATGACAGAGAGATGACTCAGAGGCGAAGCCAGGACTGAGGAACATTCCTGACCCATAGCTCCGTGGTCCAGGGTTAGAGGTCAGTTTATGTACCTAGCAGTTTCTCTTTCTCTCTGTCTCTCTCTCTCTCTCTTCTCTCTCTTCTCTCTCTCTGTGTGTGTGAGAACATGCACACACATACCAGGTGTTCAGTAACTGTATCCCGGCTTAGTGTACATGACATTTTTAGAGCATTATATATCAAACACTGCCAGCAGACAGTTTATACAGAGTCAAACGTTTTATGGTCTTCCACTTTTTAAGAAAACATACAAGTGTGTGGACTAGATGTATTGTAAAAAAAAAAATTCTCCTGAAAGATTCCCTCAGTCTTTTTAGTTTAGTTTGGAAGAGCTCTCACCTCACCACAGGCGCTCAGATGCCACTGGTGTCTTGGGCCAAGTGCACCAATTTATGTAATCAGGAATTTTCAATCTCTCTCTCTCTCTCCTCCCCCTCCCCCCTCCCCCTCCCCCTTTCCTCCCCTCCCCCTCCTCCTTCCCTTCCCTCCCCCTCCCCCTTCCCTCCCCTCCCCTTCCCCCTTCCTCCCCCCCATCTCTCTCTGTGATCTTTGAGCATCGCCGAATGAGCTTATGAAGTTAGCTGAAAACTTACACTTTACACTCATCCCCCCACTTCTCCCTGCCCCAGCTGAGTTCAGTGTTTTGAATGTCACCTTTAGGTTTGCCCATGAGTGAAGTCTTGCAATTCACTGGTCCCACTGGGCTTCCGTACATGATTTCTGTTCTATGGAAGGTATATTTCTTGGGAGACCTTGGTGTAGATGGAGCCGCATGAGAAGGCTCTCCAATCAGGAAAACTCAGCTTTATTGATGCTACTAATCCCTGAGCTCGGTGGTCGCTCTTATTCACACACCTTGCTTGCGTTGGGCTGGTTACAATGCCTAGAAAGTTATGAAAGTAGCTTTTTATCCCCCTCTAAAATGGGTGTGTGCATCTTGTTCGGTATGTTTATGGGTCAGACTGAAAAAGAATCCAGAAACTGAAGATGGAACTTACCCTGAATTCTCTTAGCACCCCATGAACAAGACAATGCCTAGTCATTTATGTGAAGGGTTAATAAATGCCATATTAGAATTTTATAACTTTTAAAATAAATGAATACAATTTATAGAAAGCCTTATGTCATCGAGGGGATAGTTAACAGTGTCTGTGACAAAGAAAATCACTTCAGCATGGTAATGAGCTTGCTTCTGTACTAAGAACGAAATCGCATCTCTGAGAGTGTGACAGTAGTTCTCCTCATGTGTATAAAGAAGTAGGTAGTTGTTAGTGCAACTAAACGAAAGATTTTAACAATAGTATATAGAGATGTGCTTGACATATTGAAAGTCCCTACAAAAATTGGCTGCGTGAGAGCGGCTGTGTGACATTTTTAGCTTGCAGTGAGTTCTGGAAATCCAGCTTGTAAGTTTTAATTAGTAGGGTGACTTGGCTTTGTTCTCTGAAGATTAATATTTAGTAAAACTCGCTGACGCCTGTCAGCCTGGTGTTTGGAGAGAAGGATCGAGGGGTCTTGATTTAATTAAAAATGTTTGTGCCCGATAGTAGAAATGAAAGCTGTCAACTGGCTTCCTAGGGAAATACATAAAAATGTACCCGTGGCATGTGATGTGTGCTTCAGTTTTGTGCTGCTTAGATTTCAGAGAGTCTCCAGAGCATGAAAAACAGCAGACAGAATCCCCTTTTATATATAAGGGGTTTCCTTTTATAACAGTTTTGTTTATTTCGTGTATGTGGTGGTTTTGTGTGTAGCTATGTCTGGACGCCATGTGTGTACAGTACCCAACTAGGCCAGAGGAAGGTATTGAACCCCAGGAACTGAAGTTGTAGGTGGTAGTGAGCCACCATGGGAGTGCTGGGAACTGAACCCAGGTCCTCTACATAAGCAGCCAGTGCTCTTATCCACTAAGCCACCTCTTCAATTCCTTTAGCTGTCCACAGGGAGCCTCTCAACAGTCCGCACCCAGTGCTTTTGTCTGCTCTTTGCTGTCTGATTGGCTTAGCTCTTGCCATCTGGATCATTGCTATTATGTGACCTTCAAAAGACCTCTGCCTATAAAACTCCACTGTATGTTAAAGCTGAGAAACCAGGGGTCATCACACCTATACGAGGCCTTCTGGATTGTGGATTCCACCAACTTTGAACTGAAAGATACTTTAAAAAGTTACATCTGTTCCAAATAGGACCAGACATTCTTGCTTGTCATCAATCCATAAACAATAGAGATATTTACAGTATGTTAGATATACTAAATAACAGATGAATTAATGTGGAAGGCAACTGTGTAGATTTTACACAAATGGTGTGCATTTTTATATCAGGGTCTTGAACATCCATGGGCTTGGGTGTCTGTGATGACCCCGATACCCATTCTTCATGGGCACTGAGGGATGACCAGCATTTCTGTATTTGTGGAGATGCTGGACAGAGCTCTGTGTGTAGTCATGCCGGACTCAGAAGTTTCATGACTGGCCATGGATTTCTCTGAACATTTTTATTTATGTAGTGATTTGTAACAAGACGAGATTGAAGCTCAGTCTATAGCCGTGCTGCTGGGAACCCACTGGGGATGGGTTTTGTTTCGTAAGCTGTGGTAACAAAACGAACGTGTATCAGATCTGTACCACAGGGGCTGTGACTTGACGTTCTGTATAGATTTGTCCTGTCCTTTGTTCAAAGTTTGGCAACTATAGCCCTGGCCACCTGATGCCAATTTGCTCACCATGCCAACTCGATTCTTCCCACTCTCTGCATGTATGTTGTGTGTTTGGAACTAGGAGTTGGAACGCTTTGAGGTGTGACAATGGTCCTCAGCCATCTCTGAGTTGCTCCACTAACGAAGTATTGAGGAATTGTCTGTTACCCTCCGTTATTTCCGTGTTGGTGAGGGGAGGGTCTCAGAAGTGGGATTTTTGAATGGCCTCCTGGTATGTGGTATTCTCCTCCTCCTTCAGCCTCCAAGCCAGGCAGGAAGGACCACATGGTCCTGATCCTGGCTCCACGCAACCTCATACTCTGCCACATAAATTTTGAGTCCTGTTTTCCTCAACTGTAGATAGGTTTCAAATATCATATATATTTATGAGGTTATTATATGGAGCACATGCAAGAAGAGGGTGTATGACACCTATGAACGCAAGAGACAGTGGTGGCTCTGAAGATCCAGAAGGATGGAAGGGACTTCTTGGTTTAAAATAAAACTAGCAGGACCCACTATGTTCCATTACATATACATGTACATGTACACATACATATACATCATATAAGTATACATCATATACATACACACATGTATATGTATGTGTATATATGTGTACATATGTATATGCATGTATATGTATGAATATATGTATGTATATGATGTATATGTATCTATGTGTGTATGTATATATGTATATGTGTGTATATGCATGTGTATGTATTTATGTGTATATGTATATGTGTACATATATGTATGTGTATATATACATATGCATATACATTATACATATGCATAATATCCTAGCAAAATAATCATCTTAAGTTTTCGGACACCCCTCCGGAGAGGGTTATTACACCTTCCTCAGCTCTTGCTTGGCTTCCTTCATGGTGGCAAGAGTCAAACCAGCTCTCACTCCCTACATGACATAACCCAGGCAACACCCAGCCTCCTTCATGATGGTAGACTGCTTCTCTGTTGATACAAGGGCCATCCATTGCAGATGAGCGGCTCTTTCCGAGAAGCAGGCTGTAGGTGGCCCCCATCTGGTAACCATTGGGTAAGTGTTCAACGGATTAGAGGAGACGTTTCTGGTTAGGGAGTCCAGTGTTCCTTTCCTGGCCAGAGAATGCAGATTTCAAGTAAAGTCAGCGTAAACTGGCCTTGGGTTGATCTCAGGTGCTGATTGCTCTAGCCTGGGAGGACTCTGGTAAAGTAAACATGTTAGTAGGCTGACTGACTGGGGTTTGGCATGGGATCCCTTCACCTGTAACATATTATCCCGTAATTGCCGCAAACCTGCAAAATGTGTAGTTTTGTGATGCCTCTTCTCTTGTGGCATACAAATTGGAAATTTGCTAGAGACATAAAATCTATGATAAACATTGCAGACAGGACTGGGATAGGTTTTTTGTTTTTGTTTTTTAAATAGACACTTGTAGAAAGAACTTGATGAGATCGTACTTACTCATTTTGGTCTAACTTTAGCAGTCTATTTTAGGCTGATAAAATTATGTAAACAGTTTGTTGTAAATCTCTGAAATTAAAAAAAAATGGTGGAAAATTTCCAAACAGGTAAAAAATTTCCAATGTAAACGGTACCATCTCTTCCCACCTAAATCTCTCTTCACCCCTACATAAACTATAGCCCAGCAGAGACATGTCATTTCATATTTATTAAGGATATTTATAGTAAAGAAAAAGGAACCGTTAGTCCCGGGGGATGGAATGTTAAGCCTTTTTTTTTTTTTTTTCAACCCTGATACGGTCAACTGGGCTCAAACCTCTAGCTGGCTAGGTCATAGGACCTAGGGAGTAGCTTGGCACTCTTATTCTGCCATTATCCTGCTAAGTGGATGTGGTAATAAACTGCCTCTCTCATCAGTCAGAGAAACTTTCTAAATATTTTTTATATTTAACAGTGATTAATACAGAGACCTACAACTGGTTAGCTTGTAGAGAACAAGAGACAGCGGCATGTACATCTCTACATGGGACTTCTACACCACACACCCTTTCCCCAGGGCTTACCCATCAGTGTGGAAGAGGAGGCAGAAAGGCTGGAAGAGGAGGAAGTGTCGGGTGTCTGTCCTGAAACAGTATTTGCTGGTCATGGCCAGGCTGTTGTCCACATGAACTCATAGTAGTTGTGACTGCACGCACACGATCTGCACGGTCAAGCCAGGCAGCATCACACCATCAATTCTGGTGGAGTGTGTGGAATCCCATCCCCAGCTAAGGAACTGTTGGGGATTTCAGGTGGAGAAGCGTGGCTCAGCTTACTCTTTTCTTCAAGGATGTATCCTTCGTCCACACATAGGCAGTGCTAAGAGGTTTAAATAAGAGAGCACATGAACTTGGGAGGAAGGAGCTCATGAGGTAGAGGAGGAATTAGAGGGTTGCCCAAAACACACATGTATGTATAAAATTTCAGTCCATAGAAAAGTAAGGGCTGGAGAGATGGCTCAGGGGTTAAGAGCACTGACTGCTCTTCCAGAGGTCCTGAGTTCAATTCCCAACAAGAATATGGTGGCTCATAACCATCTGTAATAGGGACCCGATTCCCTGTTCTGGTGGGTCTGAAGATAGCTACACTGTACTCATATAAATAAAATATAAGTAAATCTTTAAAAAAAAATAGAAAAGTGTACCTATGAATTAGGAAGTGAAGGCGAGTAGTTTTGTATATTTGTAGCATGCTCCTCTCCATATTTTAGTTGCTTTGCAGTGAAAGTTGATAACCTTAGGAACAATAGTTTTTGCTATAAATAGTTGCTACTATCAAATCTGACAGTAGCATAATCACTGAGTTGTGACTTAGTTATTCATATTCTGTAAGTAATAAGCACAGTAATACTAATTAACAGAAACTTAAAAGTTACTTATTCAGATGGTTACGTCGCAATTCTGGGTGTCAATCTTTGGACATGGCAGAGGATATCAGCTATGGATGTCTCAGGCCATATCTACAGCTGTCCTGCGATGTATGTGGCCAGTCAGAAACAGCTTGGACTTGACGGCTTTGGGTGGACTTTTCAAAATCTCTTCTGTTCTCATAACATGGATTTCTATATGTTATAGGGAGCTAAAATAAATTAGAAAAAAATCATTTAACTATTCACAGTGGGCTGGCCTGATGTTGCATCTTGTAATCCCAGGAGCCTACAACTTGAGGGGCTGAGGCAAAGGATTGAGAATTTGAAGCCAGCCTGGGCTACATAGTGAAATATTGTCTCAAAAATATAACCTAAGGAATGATTGAATGTTTACAGAAAATTATTCACAATGTGTTTATTCCTTGAGTTTGGGTTTGAGGAAGATGGAAATAAACAATATTAAGACTTTAAGGACCTAGCTCTTAGGGGCTCCAGAGATGGCTCAGTTGGTAAAGTGCCTACCACGCAAGTCTGAGAACCTGAGTTCGAAGCCCCTGCACCCAAGTAGAAAGCTGACTATAGTGGCCTACATCTGTAACCTCAGTGCTTTTTCCCTGTAGAAAAGAGCATCCTTGGATTTTATTGGCTAGAAACCCTTCATAAATCAGTGAATTCAATGAAATCCAGGCTCAGTGAGAGATCCTGTCTCAAGAAATAAGGTGGAAGGGCCAGCAAGTTAGCTCAGCAGGCAGAGGTGCTTGTGGCTAAGTCTGATTACCTGAGTTCATGCCCAGGATGCAGATGATAGAAGGAAAGACCGCCAGACACTCACCATGACGTGTCCACCACCCTCTACATCCTATGCACATGAAAAAGTAATCGAAAAATAAAAGATGGAGATTGATAGACAACATTTATTGTTGACCTTTGGCCTCCACATGCAAGCGGTATGTACATGTGTGCACAGAGTCTATCTTGAACTCACTTTCAGGTCTTTTTTCCCCTTCGGTGCAGAGAGCAGTCTTTTTCTTTTTGTCCAAGGTTTTGTGGCTTGGCACACTTCTGCATTCTGTAGCTTAGTGGACACAATGGTATTTATAGTTTTATTTCCATAAGGAAGCGAGAGGCATTTTAGGCCACTTCCCAGCTTTGAGGTCACTTTTCAGCCGGCTGAGGACATCAATACCCTCCTGGGAGAGAGGTGGTCAGAGTAGCCACTTAATCCAATTAGTCTATGGCTGGAAATCGAACATTTTGGACAGAGTATTGACTTACATGTGAACCATGGCGCACAGCAGGTTTCTGGGAAGTGACTTCCTGGTAATAACTAAACGACTTTAGGAAACACACGAGACCCTCTTATTAAAGAGAAGTAGGTGCCTCCACCCACTCTAAAGTCACAAAATATTCTTCCTAGTCCCATAATTTAAAAGAATACTTTTTTTTTTTTTTAATGGTTATAGAAGGTGAGTTGAAGTCAGCAGTTTGTTCTCTGGGCTTTGGTCATGTGGCACGTAGAAACTACAGCAGAAGACACAGAAACAAACAAACAAAAGAGAAAAGATAAGAAAACCTAGAATCATTTTTTTTTTTCCTGGAAGTCACTTCAGAAATTATCTTTTTCCTCCCAAAACTGAGGCTACCATTTTCATATGGTGTCTTTCCTTTCCAATCTTCCCGACTTCACCTCTTTGGCTGTTTCTTGGGTTGGAGTCAGCTCCATCTCTGTGGCTCCTCTATGCACCGTGCTTAAGAGACTGGGCTTCCTGAGCCCTTCACCCTCCCTCTCCTAGCTCTCCCCATTCCAACCTAACTGGGTTCCACCCGCCCTGCCATCCTTGAGGAGACTGATGAGTTACCCGCTTAACTGATAAGCTCCTGAGTGGAAACTTTTGACTCTAGAAGCAAAATAAGCGCTCCGTCCTGCTGTAGCTTCTTACCTGGTCATCAGTTATTAATACCAAAGTGACAGTCACAAGAACCTGAAGGTCTTGGCCTGTGTCTTCAAGTCTGTTCGGGGCTTATCCATACATGCAGATGGTAGGAGACCTGCTCTGTCCTCACAGCACAAGTTGAGACTCAAAGCCTGTCTTGTGCTGACTGATGCTCTCCCACATGTCCTTTTGAATCTCCCCTAAGCATTCCTCCTGTGTGAGAGACTGTGTCTGTACCCTGTCTCAGCTAGCCGGTTCCTTAGAGCCATAGCATCAGCAAGCATATACTGAGTCAGGAATCCATCCATCTTCTTAAGTCCTTGTGACTGCTTTAGCAGATAGAAAATGAGACTAACTTGCCCCGAGTGATGTAGTCAATGGCTGAGAACGGTACCTCGCTCCACGTAGGTAACTAGGTAAGGGCATTGTCAGAGTCATTTGCCTAAACATACCTGATGCTTGCTGTGTGCTTGGGCAGTGAGCACAATTTCTATCTTTCCTACTGTGAACGTGTAAACACGGAAGGTCAGAGAACGCCTGCTTCACATCAGGATAAGAGAGAAGGCAAGTATAGTAAAGAGTCGAGGTGATTCTAACTGGGTGACGGAAGGCTGGGAAGAATCCTTGAGCAGGCGATGGCTGGAGACCGAGTGTGAGAAGGAACCTGGACTGGAACAGTCTGGAAGAGAGACCGGTAGATTCGAAGGTCCTGAAGTGGTGAGGCAGGGAGGGGACATCATCCACTGGGCAGCCAGAAGGGGACATCTACTGGGCAGTTAAAAAGGATAATATTTTCTTATTTATTCATTTGTATTTTGAAAAGGCTTACTGTGATTATACTTAGGGATATATGTACATGCATAGCCATATATGGACATAACAACAATTAATGGAAAAAGAGGCCATGAATCTTGAGGAGAGCCAGGAGGCGTATATGTAACCACTGAGACGTACTCCCTTTTTGATTGTAATTTTTTACATACTCCTGGAGAGAGTTGGGCTTGGTTGCCACACTCTGTAATCCCAGAAGTTGGGCGGCTGAGGCATGAGGACTAGAGACTTGAGGCCAGTGTAGGTGAGACCTTGTCTCAAAACAACAAACAACAAACAAAACAATCCTCCACAAAACCCCAAAACAAACCCCCCAAACAAACCCACCCAAACCAAAACAACACCAAAAACCAAAACCAATAATACAGTTAATCAAATTAATGTTGATGTCAACTGAGTTAATTAGCAAAGGTGAGGCAGGCAGGGACCAGGTCTTAGAAGGTAATGGTGAGAGACTCCCACTTTTCTTCTGGATCAGATTAGTATAAGAGCAAGCAAAGGTGGCGCACGCCTTTAATCCCAGCACTCGGGAGGCAGAGGCAGGTGGATTTCTGAGTTTGAGGCCAGCCTGGTCTACAGAGTGAGTTCCAGGATAGCCAGGGCTATACAGAGAAACCCTGTCTCGAAAAACCAAAAAAAAAAAAAAAAAAAAAAAAAAAAAGCAAGCAAAGACAGTGGGGGCTTGGTTTTGTTTTGTTGCTTTCAAGTAGAAGTATTTCCCAAGAAAAACAGCAGTTGGGCCAAGTGACCAGCAAGCACTACAAACATGTCAGCAGCAGCATACAAGTGATGTTTGCCCTCAGCATCAGGGACACAGTGGGGCTCTGGAGCATCTGAGGGTCCACTGGCCCAGTGCACAGCAGGCAACTGTTGTCTGTGCCAGCCAAATGCTGTCATGAATTCCTTGTGCTGAATCCACCAACTTTTCTGGAAAATCAGAGATCTGAATTGCTATGCCAGGTTCTTGGATCTTCAAATGTTGGCCCAACCCCTAACATCCCTGACAGAAGACAGAACCCATGGGTAGGCTTGCCAGCCGGAGACATCTGCTGAGCGCTGTCTTGTGTTTGAGTGAAGGAGACCTGTGTTAACCATTTACTCTCATGTCTGGTACGCAAGCCCGAGAAGGAAATTAGTGTTAGTTGTGTTCTTGGTGTGTTCAGTTATCATAGCGTTGATTTGTTTAGTTAACTCTTAATTTACATTAGTAAATAAGTCTCATCTTGCTCTGCCTGGTCTTTCTGTGCAGGGTCATCTTCTGAGTAATTCTTGACTGTTGGTTGCTGCTAGACCTAGAATTTGCTTGGTGTTAGTTTGTTGCATTTTCTATTCTTGTTAGTTTGCTGCAGAGTTAAGTTTTCTATTCATGTTACAAAGTGAACAGTCCTGTGGAATTGGCAAGGAGGGAAGGCCATTCTGACTCTGATTACTTTTGGAGTACTGTTTGGCTTAGCTTGCGCTGTCGCCTGTGACTTCTGCCTCGTCTGTGACTTCTGCCTCGTCATCGCCACCTCCACTTTCAATGCCTGCAGCCTGTTTTCCCTCACGTTATGTGCTAGAATCCCTTTGGTTCCATTCCTTGTGCTGGTATTATCTGCATATATATATGAGAGGGTAGAGCTATAAACAGTTATCTTGGCCCATGGGAAGGATGACGGGAAATGGACCATTATGAAGGGATGCTGTGTTTAGAAGCATTTCATCCGTTTTAATGAAATACAAATGTGGAGAGAGGGGGGGAGGGGGTTTCATTTGGGGGATGGGAGGAAATCTTCCTTTAATATGGCTTAACTCCTAGTTTTGTATTACCAGAGTCATGTCTGGTATATAGATGATGGTCTTAGGTCTCTGATGGTCCTGGCAACAAGCGGGGTTAATTACTTGTCCGTGTACTTTTAGGTCTTGTTTCTGTTAAAATTCTGGAATCAGGGAAAGAACAACACAGACTTGGATACCCTCAATAGATTAAGGGCTTAGAAAAACACATCTCCTCTTCTCCCACAAGCTTTTAAAAAGATGTTTGCATTGTTTTAAGCTGAGATCATCTTGTTGTATCAACACAAAGCTAGAAACATGAAAATAAGATTTTTTTTTGAACGTGTGAAAATCTTATCTGTAAATACAAGTTCTTAATTGAGTCAATATTTTTCTCTTGATTCCTGACTCAGATCATGGAAGAGACAAACACGCAGATTGCATGGCCGTCCAAACTGAAGATCGGGGCCAAATCCAAGAAAGGTAATTTGGGAGGGGGAGTAGGTATGTTTCCAAAGTGAGCTTCCGGGATTGACGGAGAAATAAGCCTCAGTTCTGTTCACCTCCATCCTCCAGTGCTTGTCAGATAGCTGTATTTGGGGAGGATTTTCATGATTAAAATAAATAGGTGACTTTGCAGCGCAAGAAAAATGTTTAAATAATAGTATTACAATAAAAATATCACTGTAACGGACTTGACAGTAACCTGTGATCTGAAGGGTGTCCTTCAGATCAGCAGCCATGAGGCATGGCTGTTCTTCTTGGGGGTCACAGCCTGTGTTCTCCTTGTCTAGACTTGAAGGAGGTTTTTTGGTTCTGGGTGGTGGTTTTTCATTTTTTGGTTTTGTTTTTTGTTTGTTTTGGTTTGGTTTTTTTGTTTTTGTTTTGTCGTGACCTAGATTTATATACAGTGCCCTTTTCCCATGTGAATGAACTGTAGACTTCTTTTCTCAAATGAATCTTTTCTGTCTACCTGACAGTATTAGACTGACTGCATTTTAGATCAGACATTTCCCTGCCTTATGTACAGAATTACTTACCCGTAGCTGGTCAGAGATGGGAGGGAACACTGACTTACTTGTTGGTTTTTTTTTTTTTTTTTTTTTAGGATTCTATGGTATTCTCAAATGTGACTTTCCAGTATGCATTTTAAGAATATATATTATATATTAATATATTTTATATATCATATTTATATATTAATATTCGCTTATATATTATATCATATTTATATAAATATATTATAAATATATGGAAATATAATCAATACTATATGTACATATAGTATATATATAAGTATATATATATTTGCAAATATACTGTAGTTTCAGCAATCCTCTTGTGTATATTTAATGAAGAATACAAATTTCTATAGCCAGCAGGGGAATAATACAAATACCACCAAACAGTCCAACATATAGCATTCCTGCAAGCTGAGCTGTGTCCTGTGGTCTGCCCTTTGTCTTGTTGTCTGCCCTTTGTCTTGCTGCTGCTTCTCAGTTTGTCTTCTTCCCCCACCATCTGCAACCATATTGCTAAATGACATTTTAACACAGCATAGGGTCTCAGTTTCCTCTCCTGTTTTAGTGTAGACTTCCTTTAGTCTCATTTTGTGTTCCCGTCTTATAGAACAGAAATAATATTACCGAGCATTTGGGGTGTGTGTGTGTGTGTGTGTGTGTGTGTGTGTGTGTGTGTGTATGTGTTTTCAACTAGACAAGGCCTGCCTATAGAAACTTTGGTGTTGCTACTTTTCATTTAGCTCATGGTGACAAGGGATTGGGACTGCCAGTTTTAACCTGCCAAAATCTTTTCGACAAGTTTCATTTTCATCTGTGGTTCTAAGTCTTTGTGTAAGCCATGTATGTGCTCAATGCTAAAGAAGATGCTCCCAATTAATTGAGTCCTCTTGTCATGTGTCTGGCTGCCTTGTCCTCGCTGTGCATAGAAGAATCCAGTGGATCACCTGTCTGTTTGACTGTTAAAAAAACTCCCTGGTTGAGTAAGTGGGTAAATTGAAACTTGAGCATATCCCAGGGCCCCATTCCCTGTTGTTGGGTGTTTTTACCTAAGAAATGAAATTAACTGCATTTCTGGCTTAATAAGAATGAAATTTAACCAGTCCCCAATGGAAACCCTGCAGAAATATGAATGTTAGGGCCGTTTGGGATGCTTTCAGATGTCCTGTTCTTGTAGCCATGGTGATCTTTCCCCCATTCTCATGAGAAACGGTTGATACATTTTATTATTGTTAATATTATTATTATTGTTGTTGTTGTTGTTGAAAATGTGGTTTGGACTTTAGAGCGTCAGGGACCGTGGGGATGAGCAGGATCGCGTCATAGCTTTGGAATGGCTTCCGTCACTGACACCCTTGGCTCTTTGGGGTGCTCAGCTGTGCCGCACATCCTGATGACGTATCACGATTCACAGGCAATGACAGCGTCCGCAGGGTGTCCAAGAGTACTTGGGTCAATTCTCACCTGACTGATGTTAACCTCTGGATATTTGCTTAGGAATTGTCTCCTGCAGGCTCAGGTCTAACGCACTTCGTTTTACTTTTCGTTATTTATGAAGTACTCTGGTTGTACACAGTGCTACACAGGGAGAAGAACGTGCCAGAAGAGTTCAAGGAAGGGAGAAAGCGTCGAAGGTACGCCTCCGAGGGATTTACTGTTCAGTTGGCTTGGTTGCTGTTATGATTTGCCGATGGATTCTTTCTTGGCCTACCATCCTACCAACCCCCTTCTTGAAATCGAATGGAATATACATTTCTGGTTTTTTTTTTTTTAAATGGTTTAATTTTGAAATGAAGTTTCATTATATTCTGCAGCCAATAAAATTAGACAGCAGGAAGGGGTTTGGGAAGGTAATTATTTGCTCACCTGGTGGGCTGCTGCCTTCTGTCCCTGTGTGTTATGAGAGAGCGAGAGAGAGAGAGAGAGAGAGAGAGAGAGAGAGAGATGTTTGTTTTCAAGCCTTCCCTCATTCCCAGCCCTCATTATGAAAGAGACTGAAGTATGCATGTGTTTTCCTGGGCCCGTGCCATGTACTAGATGACTTATTAAATCTAAACCCCATGGTGGTGTGAAGGTCAGGGATGAGTAGGTAGATACCCCAGGCTGTACTGAGGGACGACCCCAATTATGGGTTTGTTTCGAATGCTTTTCCAGCGTTCTGCCTGAATATTTGAGTCCACACGAACATCTTCATCTTACTGGAATCCAGTTTTGTGTTTTCCAAATTTAGCTCCCAGTAGCTCTCCTCAAACCTTATCTTTTAAGCCCCCATGTTTGCTTTATCAGAAGGGCTGCCCGGGTGCCTGTGTAGCTGCCTTGGCAGAGGCGCTGGGGGGTTACTGCCTGGCACACAGGCAGAAAGCCAGAGCCTGAGTTTACTTCAGTTAGAAAATTTAAATTCTTCTCTAGGGTTCTCAATAGTTCTTAGGTGGTGACCCAGGCATAGGTGGGCTGGGGAGTTGTCTATTTGACAAGTTCCTATGGTGATTGTTAAAGAGTCAGGCAGTTTGAGAAACAAAAACTCACCACCTCAGAGAGAAGTATGATTGGTCACTAAGACAATATGGAGTCAGGTGCAGGGGTTGGGGCAGCCACAGATGACGACCAGAGAAGCCCACCCTCAACCACCATGGTGCCGTCTGTCCTGGTGTCCTAAGAGCTACCCTGCTGCAGAAGATACTTCTGTCATCTTCTGCATGGTCACGAGACATTTGCAGTGAAGATAACACAGCACTCTCTGTGTGTGTTTGTGGCTCTGAGCAGAACAACATCTGGTGTTTTGTCTTCTCCTTTCCAACCCTGCACGTCTTCTCATTCTTCTTTCTCCTTTCTCTCTTTCCCCTCTGAGCAAATGCTTGGTAGAACGGAGTAGGAGGTATATCAGCAGAGTTATTTTCTGCATGGTATTTTATAGAAGTGCACACAGCCAGGCAGACACACTGTGCCCTTGTGTTTGTGTGTTTGCCTGCACGCACATATGTGTGCACTCACATTCATCCATGCGGGTAGACTGAGGAATAAAGAATTTTTATAACTCTTCCCCGGAGTGTTTGGGTTGTCGGAAGGCAGAAGGTTCTTTAAAGACAGAAGGAATGAAGACCTTAAGATTCCAGCCATAGGCATCTGAATCTATGACTCCAGGATTCTCTTCAGGGGAGTCACCGCTAAGACAAATAACTACTTCCTGTTTCTTCTCTCCTGTATGAATTTAGTTTGTGTGGGAGAATATAAAACTGGGGCTCTTGAAGCCGAAGAGTTGACATAGAAAAAGCGTGAGGTCCATGCTAGACAAACTGATATTTAGAGACTAAAGTGTTTAAAGCTGTAAGGTTTTACTAACCTGGAATAACTTCAGGCAGTCTTTTTAGTTTCTGAGTATGCTTTTCTGAGCTACGGTCTCTTTTAGTGAAAGGAAACTTCATTAAAATAGGGGCAGCACTTTGAACAAGTTTGCTTTCCCAAACGGCATTCCAACTAGAGCTGCCCTAGCACAGAGATAAAAGTCGTTAGTAACGAGAACTTATCGCAAAGGGATGACTGTACTGCACACTCAAATTGGACAGCTCTGTCTCTTAAATTAGGTAAATATTTTTCTTACGGTCTTCTTTTTGCTTTTAATGGGTTCATCAATCTCTTCGTAGACTGGTGAAGGTAAAGGGGGGGTCAATATTAAAGTTTTTGCATCGAATTCTAAGTGACTGGGGGTCAGCATTGATGGAGCTTCATTCCAGAGTTAGACAAAGGGACAGGCACCAGTCTCCCCAGGGGTTGCTTCAGTGACAGTTTACGATTGGATGCCCCACAGGACCAGCAAGGACACCAGGCATTCTCTGGATTGCTGGGTGCGTGTCCTGGCTTGGAAGCGAATAGAATCACATCTGGCTCTTCTCTTTCTCCCAAACGAAACAAGAGCATTGCCAACATTTCTGTGAGATTTTATTATTTTTGGTTGCATCCCCGTAGAGCAAGTGGGTATCTGACAGGTCTTCTTCCCATGAGGAAAAGCCACACACTCGTTATTTTTTCCTGAGGAGAGCATCTAAGGGGATGTACATGGCTGACTAGCTAATGCTGTAGTGTTCAGAGGAAAGAGAAACATGGCCCCACATGGGGGACCAAAGTATTCCCATCTGTGAGTATGTTACTTGCTTGTGTGTCAAAAAGTTGAAATGTCACCGGGGAATGAATCAGAAAACAGATTGCGTGGACAACATTTGATGAAACTTTTTGCCCCATCTGTCACTGGGTGTATGCACATACACATTATTAGATTATAACATTGTGTGCATGACAAGGGAAAGCTGTTGAGCATTAGGCTTGGTTGGTAGTTCATTTTCTAGAAGTCAGGAAGACGCAGGTTGAGTTCTAGTGCATAGTCAGCCCTCATTATATTCTTTGTTTTGCCTCTGGTGCGTAGTCAGCCCTCAGTGCACGTTTGATCATACTGACATGGGGACTCCTGATGTATGTGAGCTTGAACCATGGTTTAGAATGATATCTTTCTTGTTTGAGTGGCAGCCACTGTTCTCAGCAGCATTGGCTAATATTCTCGTTCTCTCTCTCTCTCTCTCTCTCTCTCTCTCTCTCTCTCTCTCTCTCTCTCCTGTGAGTGGCAGTAGCCACTCTTGGGACAGAGGTGAGGATTTTCTTAACCTTCCAGATTTCCTGTTAAATTCGATATTATATATCTGGTGGGTTTGTTTTTTTTTTTTTTTTTTTTTTTTTGAAAAGGCATTTTCCATTAGGGAGCACATTAATTGGCATTGGACAGAGATATTATAAAATAATAGAAACAGGGGAAGTAGGGACAGGACAATCCAGAGATGGTGAGACATAGCTCCAAAAGGCATACCTGGTAAAACTGTAGCTGCAATACACAAACTCGTAAAAATCAACCGTAACCAGGCAGACGGCTTAGAATGTGCTCAAAAGATCCAAGTAGATACTTTACCAAAGGAGACAGCAGAGGTGAGAGGCTGGTCGTCTGTGTCTCTGGGAAACATACTATGTTCAGTGAAATGCCACTTCAGGCCTGTTAGCATGGCTCAAGGTCAGAGCACTGCCGGGAGCAAATGCTGCTGATACAGTGTAGCAGCTGGAACTCTGATTCCTAGGTGATGGGCTGCAGGATGCTAGGGACGGTTTGGAAGACGGTTTCCTGCAGAATTAAACAGAGCCTTTCCAAAATGACTCAGAAATCACACTTCTTGATGTGGCCAAGTGAGTCAAAAAAAAACCTCACGCCCAGGAACATACATATTTATGGGGACTTTGTTCATGGTTTTCAGAACTTAGCACCAAGATATCCTTCAAGAGGTGACTGGCTGGTTATAGCCATGCACCATGGAGCTCGCAGCTAAAAAGACATGAGCTACTAAGCACTGAAGCAGTTGAGAGACTTCAAATGCACATGGCTAAATGAGAGCCAGGCCTTAGAGACTTCTTTCTCTTGGTAATATACACTATGTGGCCTCCGTGGTCTTCTGTGGCTTCTTTTTAGGACTGGGGCATATCTGCCACTCATCCACTGCATTTGATTTCACTGATTGTCCCCCACTTAGCAGGGTGCCTATCGAGGTGTTCCTCAGTGTCTTCTCTGGGATTGAGAACTCAATTTCTTGTTAGCACTGTGCAATTTTCCCTTCCAAGGATGTTTTGGGTTTCTTTACAGAACCTGCTTGACAGAATGTTACTAGTCCCACTATGTGTGTGTGTGCATGCATGTGTATATAAGTATGTGGTATATGTTCATGTGTGTGTATATGTATGTCGTGTGTCTATGTGTGTGTGCGCATGTCTGTGTGTGGGGTGTGTGCATGCATGTGTGTATATGTACGGTTGTATATGTGCACGTGTGTATATATGCATGTATATGTGTGTTCATGTTTGTGTCTATATGCATATGTGCGAGTGTGTATGTATGAGTATATATATGTATATGCGTGTGTATGTGTATGTTGTGTGTATATGCATGTGTACGTGTTTGTGTGTGTATGTATGTGTGTGTGTACTGATAACTGATATGAGAGAGGGTGCAGCTTGCTCATGGTGAGAAGTTGTTGAAGTTTGTATATTTCATGTTGCATGAGCAGTCTATTTTAGAAGCCACCCTGTGATCAGGTTTGGATTACATGGGTAACCGTGCAAAGGCACTTACTTGTGTCCTATCTGTGTGTTTCGTTCTTCATGCCTTTGGCTTCAGAGCTTTGGGACAGACTTTCCATCCTTCGGTTTTATGCCTGTTGTCTTCCGTTCCCTACTATCTACATGTCTCTCTGATAAGTGACAAGCCAGCAGGTTTCTGACCATCATTATACCTTGTCACGGGGGTGCTGCTGCTGGTTGTCATGGACTGGAAATGGGCACCCAGCTTCAATGGCTTCCCAAATCTGTGTGGACCTTTCCCAGCTCTCTCTCGGCTCCATCAGTCATGGCACTACTGGAATGGATCCTAGTGACATCTTTTAGGTCTGTCGGTAGCAATTAAATTATTCCCATGAAGGACTTTTGCAGTTGCTGACAGTACTGAGCTGTTATGTGGTGTTGCTCATTAGCTGAAGATCATAAATCGTGGTGGAGTCTACTTTCTACCCAGTGGCCCCTTTGGGGCCATTACAGAATGACGAGTGGCTCATTGCTGCTGTTTTTTATACAGTCCTGGATAGGAAGAGATGTTCTTATCAAATGATATTAAAGAGATTTCAGGAATGAGGAGGGATGCTCCCTTTCTATCCTTGTTGCCAGAAACGACTCTTAAAGCAAAATAATTTCTGCTTGAAATAAAAATGAAAATCACAACCTTGTACGTGTGGCTTTGGTTGCTTGATTTACACAGACATTGCGTCTGTGGTTTGAAGGTAGGATCATTCTACACATAGTTTTGCAATCAGATTTTCTCAGAGGAGTAATATGTGGAGATCTTCCTGGTCAGGGATACAAATAACCTTTCATTTTGTAACTGTTTGAAATGTCACTGTAAGGGATGGCTAGGTAATAATGTAACTCAGTGAATCTGTCTCGTGGCTGGCACGCTGAGTTCTGTTTCTTCTACAGTCAAAGTGATCTGTCTGTGTGTGTATGTATGTTTTCAGGTTCCCTGAAGTTTCACAAGTAGAATTCCTAGGCCACAGGATGTGAGCAACTCCAGTGTTTTCCAGATCCTGATCCCATCTTCCAAGTCGCTGTTCTACCATGCAGAACTGAGTTCTGGAAGGGAGAGACGACTCCTAGTCTCTTCGCCAGCCTCTGATACGCATTGAAAAGTACTGTTC
>CM052720.1:32834710-32957271 GCA_028551405.1 Uromys caudimaculatus | reverse complement strand
CCTGGAATTAAAGGCATGTACTACCTTGCCTGGGCCTAAGCTTTTCATGGTCACTATGCCTCAAGATCTCCATGTCAAGATCAGATCAGAAACTTGTGTCTTCTAGCCTCAAGATCTGGATCACAGGTGAGCCCTCCAATTCTGGATTGTAGTTCATTCCAGATGTAGTCAAGTTGACGACCAGGAATAGCCATGACACCCTTAATGAGTAGAATGGCCAAACAATTTCCATGTTTTCATGGGATGTTCGTGTTCTACTGAGAGCCATCTGTCCCTCCTCCTGGCCTGTTGCTCACACCTTTCCCCTATGATAGTGGTTTGTTCCTTTCGCCTCCAGGGTTCTTTCTAAATGGTTTTTCTACTCAGATGAAGCTTCCTTAGCATTTCTGTCTCTTGTTTCTTTCTATTGATGGTATAAGTAATTCATGGGGTATTTCTATTCCAAACTGCAAAGAATTGGGTTGGCTTTTAATAGCAGTGTGTTGATTTTTTTTTTAAAAAGGCTTTAAAAAAAAAAAGTGTGTGTTAACATCTAGAACTTTGGAATGCTAATGTAAATTACCCAAAGGTTAGACCTTCAATTTTAATAGCATGAAAATGTGTTTCAGTGTTTATTTTGTCAGGATATGAGAAGTCCTTACAAATATTGTATGAGAGTCATCAAATTCCAGAGTTTTCTTGGCAGGTTAGAAAGGATACCCAATAAATTGCTTGGCTTTATTTCTGCCTGTTGGGCTTTGATTCCCTATTCTAATGGCAAAAGTTTTCGAATTGTTTCCAATTTCTTATATTCCAGTGAAGAACGAGTAACTTCAGTATGTTATTTGGGGTTGGCTCGGATTCCATTCCTGGCCCGTCTTTATTTCTAGAGAGATTTGTAACTAAGAGCATTCAGGTTTGGGAGTGATTTTCCTTGTCTTGACAGTCAGCTTCTTACCAGGATGGACACCAATTTCTGACCTTCACCACTTCAGGGGTGCCACATGCCTTCTCTGTGTGGTCCAAACTGTCTCTCAGGTGTGACCCAGCACCAGAGAGCCTTGGTTTGTCCTACTTGGTTGGGAATTGTGTGTTCTAAGAGAGGGAGAAGAAAGGAAAGGCAGTTTTTATTCACCAAAGATGTTAATATTTGAGGTCAAATACCATGTCTTGAGTTCCTTTGTTTTCTAACCCAGTGAGTGTGTTTGCATGCAACCCTCCCAAGCTTTCTCTTGGATATCATTGGCAATTTACAGACGTAAGAAAGTAAGATCACTTTTAAAAATATTTATATTTAATATTTTAAATTGTGTGTGTCTTTGTGCAAGTGAGCGCTGGTGTCCTCAGAGGCCAAAGATCTCAAAGCTTCCAACCTAACCTTGTCCACTGCTTACTTATCCCTGTCAGAATCACCCACAGCCAACACAAGTGACCCCTGTCTGTCGGTGCAGAGATGGGAAGAACCTGTGGCTCATTTTTCTCCAGTTGCTGCAGGAGCGCTTTGTTAAGTGGTTACTCTGGTGAGACTGAAGGAGTTTCTAAAACATTTATCTGAGTGTCTGCCCTTGGGGCTAAGGATTCCTGCTCTTCTCACTTTAAAAAAAAATAAATAAATAAATGCAGCCGGGCAGTGGTGGCGCACGCCTATAATCCCAGCACTCGGGAGGCAGAGGCAGGTGGATTTCTGAGTTCGAGGCCAGCCTGGTCTACAGAGTGAGTTCCAGGACAGCCAGGGCTATACAGAGAAACCCTGTTTCGAAAAACCAAAAAAAAAAAAAAAAAAAAAGTCCAAATTTGCCATTGACACTAGAAAAGCTTTGGAGAGGCTTAACCTTGGGAAAGAACACATGTTTCTTGAAGAGAGGAGGCTGGGAAAGAGAAAACCTTGAGTAAGCCTCCATGGACAATGAGTCCATGATAGGCTCCTCTACCCTGTAGGCATTGGAGAGCCTAAGACTCACGACACAACTTTATAGAGTTAGCTGACCACGTCAGTTCAACTGAACCAGGAGTTAGCTGCTTGACTACACTGGTGATGCTGCTACTTTGCCCCAGGAGCAGCTTCTGAGTACCACTAACTCCAAGATAGCCATTTCCTGTGCATACTGATACCTCCTGGCTGGTGTTGATCTCTGCAGGCCTGCCTGGGCTCTTTGGCAGCCCCTTGGGAATGTTTTCTGACCCACAGCAGCCTGGAATGCACACGAGGATTCTGGATATTCAGTATCCAAGGGTGGCCTTCACAAGGAGCCAGAAAACAAATACCCTGTCCGCTCCTTCTATAGGGCAATTGGAGAGACACTGCTCACATCCCAGTGTGCTCTGGGGGAATTGAATCCCAGCAGTGACTGCCGCATGCCCTGAACACCATTAGCATTTCTTTGACCCCAGAGACATTCCCAGTCTGACCTGTGCTCCTATGACTGCCTTCTCAATTAACTATCCTATGTGACAAAAGTCAACTAAGGCTCTTGTCTTTAAGGTCTTCTGGAGGGAACCCAAACTAATGTGGGCATCCCGGATACCCTCCTTGAGCTAATGAACTCAGAATCCTTGTCCAGGTTCATTGACAGCTCTGTTGTCTTGAGAAAACCGAGTACAGTTACCTCTAGAGCATTTTCTATAGCAGTGCAGAAATACAGCAAGATGATTTAGAGTTCGTGACTTGTTTTAAAAAATTGAAAGGCTCCAAGCCATCTGCAAAAGTATTAAGGTGTTCCCAAGTGGAACATAGGCTTGCAGAGTGGTTTCCAGGCACATTAGATTGTTGTCAACAGAAGAAAAATATACACTATGGCAAGAATCAAGAGAGAAAGGGTCTAAAACCCCTGACTTCAGCATTCCAGGAAAAACTTCATCAGCGTGTGAGCAGCTAGAATTCCTGGGCTCTTGTCCCTGGGTGTCGCCCAGGTGTCTCAGAGTTCCCAGGCCCTTGGCAATTTGGATATGGCTCCTGCCAGAATAGAAATCACCGATGATCAATCACAGAGGTTGCAGGGGGAGGGGCAGTCATCAGATCACGCCTGTCAACTCTCTTGAATGTCACAGCGAGCAATCTGAGCCAAGTTAGGGAAATATTTCCGTTTCTAGCAGTCTAGTGTGCTCCATGGGGAATCCAAAGAAGTTACTTGACGGTAATAAACATTTGATTTCCCTTATTTTTCCTGTTCTTGCCCAGTGGTGACATTAACATCCTGGTCTTTGGAAACTCATTGTTGGATGTGAGTTCTAGAGATAATGGCAAGAAGACTGTTTTTAACTGAAAGCTGCAGTGAATCCATCCAGTTTCCAGTCCTACCTCAGGCGCTCAGCCTTGCAAACTGACATCCGTCTGGGAAGGGCAGCCATGCCGGGGGTGGTCCTGTCTGCCACATCATTCTAGGAGGTGAAGCCTTAGTTTTTGTTTGTCTGGCATCCTATATTGGACCCCATTTTAGACAAAAGTACCCCATTCTCCCTGCCCTCTGCCTTCACAGTCTGTTAGAGTCTTAATTCAACTGAAATGAGTTTACCCTTAAATACATTTGTAGAGAAGTAAAACATTGTAGAGAAGTAAAATTAAACATTGTATAGAAGTAAAATTAAGTTTCACGAGCCTCAGAGAAAGACTTGGAGAGAACAGGATCCTGAAGGGCCCTTGAGGCAAAGAAAATGGTTCGGTTTAGCTAGTGTTTAAAGGTTCCTGTGACAAACATAGTAGATGGGACAGAGCTGAACACAGGGTGTTGATGTGAGGTGGGTGTATTTTTATTTTGTGATCTTGTTCTGCTTTTTCTGAAGAAGTGAGAGTCATTTGAGTATGCGTCTAGACTGAGAGACTACAGAGTAGACGTGGACTTGGAAAGAAATCCTTAGCACAGAGCTCCCTTTTACAGGTGTGGAAGATAAGGTAACTGGTGGTGAGGTAGAGGCACAGCACATGCTGAGCCTTTCAACTGACATGTGGCCTCTGCTTGGGACATGAGTAACTTCTGTAACCCTTCTGTTAGGGATGGTCACACATCTCATGACTGAAGCCGATTCTGTCGGATGTGAGCCTGAATGAAATGTTTGGTCAGTATCAGGTCCTTGGCTGTTTGACAAAACAGGTGTGACTTATTCCCCTGAGTTTGAAAGGGATGGGAAGGTTGAAAGAACATTTTAGATTTGAGGCAGAAAGGAGAAACTTCAATCTATGTAAGAGGTGACAGGCACCTAGTAACGGATGTTTGGGCACCTGAGGGAACTGCAGATGCCTCGGGACCGCTGTTTCCAGAAAGCACTGTGATTATAAACCTCACCAAATGGAGTCGAGTGGCCAGCTGAGGCCTATGGAATTTGTAGCTGATTTCTGAGGATAACCGGGCTCTTTTTGACTTCTCTGATCACTCATTAGTGAGCAAGACACACCCTTTGCCTCCGTGGCCTAGGGCATCCATGTTGCCACAGTGTGGAGGAGAGAGGGTTTGCTTGTGTTAAGGTCCAAGTGACGGCTATGTCTGTGGGTCTGAGCAGTGTTCAGCATTATCAGGAAACCTTGACTATATCAAATCATACTCTTTGAACAGGCAAAGCAAAACTCGTATATGACTTAGAATCCAGTAAGCTGGAAACAGTATCGCCATGGCTATAGTTTAGGATGCTGTATGTGACTTTAAGAAGGGGGCAGGCAAGCTCCCGTTCCTGGATTAGCAGTCCGATGAATGGAAGGACATCTTATATAACCGTCCGCCAGTGCTTAGTAAGCCGGTTTCCAGATGTTCCAAGAGCAAACACCTCATAACTTATGCATGTTTCCCGAGGGGACATCACATTATCAGTTGAAGACAATGAATGTGGCCGTGGTTCTGAAGGATTGCATAATCTAGCGACTTCATAACTTACTACTTAGGTCATGAGTAGTCACACCATCTCAAGGCTCTTTATAAAGAGAAAAACAAGATGTTTCTTAAAATGAAAAGCAAAACAAAACAAAACCGGAAGACTTTTTGTGTGCCTTGGGCACCTATGTTGTTGTTGGTTTTTTTGTTCTGTTTTGTTTTCTGGTTTTCTGGTGTTGAAACGCAGGACACTTAAGCAGTTAGGTGTGATCTGACCCATCTCTCTGGATCCTCCTCCCTGCCTGCAGCAGAGAACATTTAGGTTACTTTTTTTCAGCCCTAAAACATCAAAGGCTATGGGCTGAGCCACGGCAAAGCCATGCACAAGATCACTTGGAGTCACACTGAGTGTTCTTTATCTCGCCCCCCCCCCCCCATGTCCCACTGTTCCAGGACAGTGGTTTCGCTTAAGTAGTCATTTACACTCAGCTTTGTATAACACCCCCCCCCCCCAACACAATGCTTTACGGAACAGAGCTAACCCCTCTTGTTTTTATAAGATAGAAATAATAACTTGCCTTATTCTTTTTCTGATACTGCTAACTTCATGGGGAGCTCAGTACATTGAGAGGCCCTTTATTCTTAGAGGGTGGCAAAACCCACTTTGATAGGGCTTGGGTTTGTTCTATTGCTTATTTTATTTACATTTCAAATGCTGTTCCCTTCCCCTTTGCAACTCATTCCCCCATCCCATCCCCCCTCACCCTGCCTCTATGAGGGTGCTCCCCCACCCTCCCACCCACTCCTGCCTCACTGTCCTAGCGTCCCCCTACACTGGGGCATCAAGTCTCCATAGGACCAAGGGCCTCTTCTCCCACTGATACCAGATACAGCCATCCTCTGCTCCATATGCGTCTGGAGCCATGGGTCCCTCCATGTGTACTCTTTGGTTGGTGGTTTAGTCCCTGGGAGCTCTGGGGGCTCTGGTTGGTTGATATTGTTGTTCTTCCTATGGGGTTGCAAACCCCTTCAGCTCCTTCGGTCCTTCCCCTAGCTCTTCCATGTGTTAATGCCTCTTCCCCCCCCCCCCCCCATGTTTCTGTGCTATCTTTCTTATATCCCTGAGGGATTAGAATGTGTTTTTTGTGTAATAACAGTTTCAGTTAGGAGAACTTTCAGTGCCATGCCATCTGTCCCCCCCCCCCAGGAAATTGAAGGATTTGCCGTTTTGAACGAGAAAAGTTAAAAAGTTACAAGGGGTCGGAGCGGGAGATGATGGCTCAGCAGTTTAGTCCACTGGGTGCTTCCCCAGGGGATCTGGGTTCGATTCCCAGCATGCACAGGGTGGCTCACAACCATCTGTAAATCAATTGTCTCGGGGGATCTAACTCCATCTTCTGACCTCCACAGACACCATGCATGCATGAGGTGCACATACATGCATGCAGGCAAAACACTCATACACATACAATTAATCTAATTTTTTTAAGAAAAAAAAATGGGTATTTGTGTCTGTACACTCCAGGCTGGCTTCAGGAATCCTCCTGTCTCTGCTTCTAACTGTATCATATTGTTCCTGGCACTGATTACAGACCCCTGTATATGACTTGACATGGGTTCTAGGGTTCCAACACAGGTCTTCATGTTTGCACAGCAAGCGCCTTTACCCATGAGCCCTTGCTCCAGCCCCCTGTTGAGCATCTTCATCATGGAGTCTTTCTGATATCCCAGATGATGTTTTTCATTACACTTTGTAAGGCAACCAATAAAGGTCAACTCTTCAGCCTTATCGTGGTATGCTCTAGTTGCTTTCTGCCTTTTGGGTGAATGTAATTGGCCTTCTTGCTGTGAAGACTCCACAGTTGCTTTCTTGAGGTTGAGTAACTCAGATGATGAGAACTATCTCAAGGAACATGGCTGCTCTGGAGGAAGGCTGACCCCAGAAGGTTGTTATGCAAGATGAAATGTTAGCCTCCTAGAACTTGGCAGACCCTTGAGGCTAAGAGGAGGCAGAGTGTGTGGGGGTGGGAGAAGAAACCCCAGGGGAAGTAGCTTGAGAAAGGCAAACATCTGATAAAACAACAGTGGCCTTGACCTCTCTCACTCTGTCTTAAAGATGCTGGATTTCAATACAAGGCCAACTGAATTTTACTGAGAAAAAGGGGAATTTCTGGTGGGAGAGTAGGATTAAATACACACACACACACACACACACACACACACACACACACGCACACATGCACACATGCACGCACACACGCATGCATGCACAACACACACACACACACGTGTGTGTGTGTGTGTGTGTGTGTGTGTGATTGACGTTCTCTCTCTCTCTCTTTCTCTCTCTCTTTCTCTCTCTCTTTCTCTCTCTCTCTCTCTCTCCCTCTCCTGGTTCAGTTTTGTGTGTTTGCCTCTCTTTGATAATGCCGTATGTCTACATATCTAAAATTTGTTTTTCACTTTTCAATGATTTGTTTTCTATATGAGTTATTTTGTTTGTTTTGTTTTTGCATACACATCTGTGTACCGCGTGCATGCCTGGTGCTTGTGGAGGCCAGAAGAAGGCACCAGATCCCCTGGAACTGGAGTTAATAGGCTGTTGTGAGCCACCCTGTGGGTGCTGGGAGGAGAACCCAGGTCCTTTAGAAGGGCAGCCAGTACTCTTCGCTACTGAGAAATCTCTCTAGCCCTATAGATCTAAGGTTCTTAAACAGGTAAGTTCAGAAATGATTTTCATACTCTAGAACTACAAAAAGATTCTCGGCAAAGTTCCCATGAAAAGGAACCACAATTTGCGTTAAAAACACCTTTAAAACTAGATTAAATTAGTTTAGCAGCAGACTGAGCAATATCAGTTAATGGCTACTTAAAGATGATTTAAAATTTTTTTTATGTATATGTGTTTGTGTGTGTGTGTGTGTGTGTGTGTATCTGTGTCTATGTACGTATGTATATGCATATGCGCCAGATCTGTGCAGCTGCCCCGAGGCATGAAGAGGCCATAGAATCACCAGGAGCTAGTTACTGATGGTTGCAAGCTGATCAGTGTGGGTGCTGGGATCTGAACTCTGGTCCTCCGGAAGAGCAGCAAGTGCTCTTAACTGCTGAGCCATCTTTCTAGCCTCCATTAATGATTTCTGAATCAGTAACATCCAACACTACTAAATATGCGGGAAGATTGACTAAATGCTGTCATTGGTTAAAAAAAAAAGTGAGTACCCGTGGTTCTTTTTTAATGAGTTTCTGAAAAGAGAAGGTTTTGAAACAGTCCTATGCATAGGGAGTGCTGGCAAAGGTCCCTGAGCCTATGAATAAGGGTGGCGACCATGACTGCACCCCTGCATGAGCAAACAGATGTCGTAGCTTCTGTCCACCATCCTCGTTTGTCTGCCAGGGCAGCGCCATGTGATTCTCACATTAAAAATGGTGACTCCTGTAATGATGGCTCCTTCCTCGGGCCTCCCCAGAAGCTACTGGTACAAATGCAGATGCCCACAGGGCATTCAGATGGAGGTTGATGATGGAGGTGACATGGGTAGGAACCAGCCCTCTTTTGGGAGTCTCTCTCACCTCCAGGCATCATCATTGACACCATGAACTGAGGACACAGTTAGAATGGTTGTTCTCTTGTTGGCCTGTGTTCCCACCTTCCGATATCCACCTAAAATCACAAGCTAAACAGCCCGCCTGTTGTGAATGTCAGTGCCACTTGCCACATTTATGTAGGGCTGGCTCTGGTTGTCCAGAGACGTTTGTCTTTCCTTTCAAGAGACTCTTCACTTCAGTCATTGTCATGAGGATGTCTCTCCTGGGCAGCTATGGAAGGCACCCTCTGTCAGGCCTTAGTAAGTAGCCACCACTTTGTAGGAGATGGTTATCGATGGACCTAGATTGTGCAGCCTACACTTCCTCACGGGAAAAGCCCGTGACTGTTGACACTAATCCACACAGGAGTCTGGACAGACAGGAAGATGGTAACATGCAAGCCTGGACTGTGCTTAATTACACCTCTGCCATCCTGACTCTGACCCTCAGCCACTAATGGGTAGTGACTGCTCTCTGTGACCTGCTAGCTTGGCAGGGCTTTCTAGGTCACTGTTTCTCCTCAGGTGCCAGAGGCTACTTAAATTGGAGCCTATGATCATTATGACAAAAATGTTCATTCTGGGGACGTTTGAAAGCCCTTTCTGGTTAGCATAAGATTTTTGGCGTGTCTTAGCTGTGGTCTTTGGCTCTAAATTCCTGCAACGCTGACATAGTTGAGTTTATTTTTATTTTAAATACAACCCCTCATGTATCCAGGCATGCATATAGACCCATAACCATTTTGCCTCTCCCTACCCAACATGAGAATTAGGCAAAAGAGGAGACTTAGTCTGGGAGTCTTGATGTAATATTTTTCTCACTTTATCTTGAAATGAAGTGGTAATATTTCTTTGTCAACGTAATTTCAAGGTTTCAAAATCATGTTTGGATTTTCAGGAAATTGGTGGTAACTTTATATTAGCTGAAGAAAAAAACCCACCAAATTTTAAAAATCTCAATGCAGAGGCAAATGGCCCATTTTTTTCCACTAGGAAAAACTTCTTTTCTGAGAGAATTTGTCGCCAAGTTGACTGCGGTGTTGGGTACAACTTGACCTTTTGGCACATGAAGAAATCATTTTCTTTGTCTATGTATTAAATCAGCATTTTGGGAAGGGAGAGTCCTCTGTGGTCTATAATGAGAGGGCAGCAGATCCAGACATGTGTCTTTTCCACATCTACCAGTGGGTCTGGTTTCTCTGTCAGGCAGATCTGGGGAAGACTGCATTCCCTCCCTTGGGCCATGTAAATTCCAGTTCTCTGGGGAATAAATCACAATAGCCTTTCTAGAAAAGGTAAATGCAAACAATCGTGTAAGGCTGAGGGGTCAAAGTGCAGGGGATGGTATCTGTGGAGTCCTCAGCCACAAATAGGACATCTGTTCCATACTCCTCCTTCCAAGGCTTAGGAAACACTCCAGAAGAGGAGGTTGAAAAACTGTAATAGCCAGAGGTCAGAAAGGACCAGAGTCAAATGTTGCCTCTGCTCTGGTTGCCTGTACAAGATCAACACATGATCGATCAATCCAGCCAACATTCCAGCATGGAGCGGGGAAGGCCTTACTAGTTTTCCACCCCAACTGAGGAGCCATTGATAATTGATAGCTTCCAGAATGGGTGGAGCCAATATTCTTTGAGGGTGTGGCTTCTGGCAGGTAGACCATGCACCAGTGGATGGCCCCATACCATGAGTATAAGAACCATGAACAGCACAAATTGGTGATACATATCTATGTCTCTGTATCTGTATCTATATCTATATATCATGAAGTTGGAAGGGGGCCTAGATTGAATCTGAGAGGAGTTAGGGAGGAGTCAGGGGTGACTGTAATCAAAACATATTACATGAGATTTTCAAGGAATTAATAAAAATACTATATTTAAAAAAATAGTGATAGACTGAAGTATGCCTACCTTAATTTGAGTAAGTTGCTCCCCAACTTAAATTTTCCTTCCTTCCTTCCCTTGCTCCCTCCTTCCCTCTTTCCTTCCTTTCTTCCTTCTTCTCTTTCTCCTCCTCCTCCTCCTTCTTCCCTCCCCCCTGCCCCCAGCATAGTTGCTAAGGCACACATGAGGAGGCCGGACAACAACTCTGTGGAATTAATTCTCTCCTCCCACCTTTATGTGGATCCCAGGTATTGAATTCACATCATCAGGCCAACATGGCAAGAGCCTTTACTGGCTGAACTATCCTGCTGCTGCACTCTTTCCTTTTTATGAGGAAGAGGAAAAAAATCTATAAAAGCAGTTTGTTTTACACATGTACTGTCCTGATGACACACCAACAGTGTTCTTCACTAGCTCCTGGCTATCATTTCCACTGGAGCAGGGTACTGCTTGGGAAGGGTCTCCTGTCTGGATGCCACAGGAAAGCGCTGTTTTTCTTCTTCTGGATCAAGCTGGTTGAAAGCAGCATCCCTAGTGAGCGCTCCTGAGCGTAGATGTCGTTGGGTGCAGCATGCTACCCACTGTTAAGACTCTTGTGACAGTGCCTGTAGTCATAAATTTTTTGCAGCCTATTGTAATAAACATTCAGCCTCTCCTCTAGCCCACCACCCGGCAGAGGTAATGGAAGAGAAAAGTTATTAGGATACGGGGAAAGTGGACCTGTTTTGCAATAGTTCTTCGGGGGGTGAGATCAATCTTCTTTGGTAGCAGTTCAGTCCCAAATACAATTCAGCAGCTGCAGACCTATAGGCAGGCAGACACCACAAGAAGCCCAAGAACCTCATGAACAGTTCTTTGGTGAGTTTCTCTTAATGGTGGTGTTGCCACAAGTAGAGCTCAATGATGCTATGCAAGGCGAACCAATACATGTGTGTCCTTAGCAAAGAATAGCGAGGCAGAGCAAAGCAAACCAATGCTCGAGCTCCTACTGTCTATGTGGTCATATATTCCTTCTGAACATCATGTGTCCCTTCATGTGTCTGCTATAGCAAAACATTCTTTCCCCTGTGTGCCCCAGCAAAACATCATTCGACATAACTGATTTTCCAAAGGGAACAAGTTTCCATTCAAAAATGCTTCAGTGGGTATTAAAGCTGATACTAAAGCTAAAGTCTAAAGCCCACATGCCCTGTCAGCCACCTCTGTGGCTTTCCTACTGAAGTGGTAAAATCAGGATCATCAATAGACAATTCTGAGCATCGAGGAAACTTATGGAATTCTCATCTACGCCTTAGACTGCTAGATCTTAGTTTCCCAAGGTTCCTACATTAGAAGAATTAGCATTCCTCAACATTACTGCATTGTTAAGCTCGTCCCCAAATGAGTGCATGGTGTCCTTTCTAAATTCATAGTTCCGTTCTGTGTTCTTGTATTTGATGCTTCAGCCATAATCCCAAGAGTTAGCTTCATACCTGTTTCTCTTTGGCCTGCCATCTTTTTATCAAGTGCCTTCTGTTATTCTTGTTGAGCGTCATGTCTGTTGAGGGATACCTGGGAAAGAAGCAGGCTGGCCTGGTTCAGCCCACACAATCCAGGTTTTCCTCCTGTGGAAGCACAGGTATGCCTGTGGGTAGAGGAGTCGGGAGAGCCTCGAACCACAGTGAGGGTGTGACTACACCTTAGCTGCCCTGTAGGTGGGCTGGGCAAAAGCCATCTTGTTGAAACAAACCTAATTCTGACAGAAATGAGGGGATCGTGACATATATCTGTGTACAGTCCTTGGTGGGGGACTGGAGAGAAAGAGTAGCTGGCCTGGGAAGGTGGAGGGCAGTCTGATGCTGATGTTGTGGAGACAGCCGATCTCAGAACTGCTTTCTTCCTGCATTGAACATTTCTTTGGTGGAGAGCTCAAGAGCACCCCTAGAAGGCTGTGCCTCCCTCAACCAAATCTTTGCCAGCCATCTTGCTCTCTAGCTAGGATGCTCTCATAGTTACTGTTCTGTTGCTGTGAAGAGACACCATGACTAAGACAACTTATAAAAGAAAGCATCTCATTGGGGGCTTGCTTATAGTTTCAGAGGGTTAGTCCATGATTATCATGGGAGCAAGTAGGCCATGGTACTGGAGCAGGAGCTGAGAGCTTGCATCCTGATCAGCAGGCAGCAGTCAGAGACTGGTTCTGGTGGACCAGTGGTGGTTTGAAGGACAGTGGGCCCCATAGGCCCATAGGTAGTGGCACTATTTAGAAGCGTAGCCTTGCTGGAGGAAGTGTGTCACTGGGGGTGGGCTTTGTGGTTTCAGATGCTCAAGCCAGTCCCAGTGTCTCTCCTTTCTCTTCCTGCTGCTCCAGATGTAAAACTCCTTCTCCAGCATCATGTCTGCCTGCATGTTGCCATGTTTCTTGCCATAATGGTAATGGATTAAACCTCCAAACTGTAAGCCAGCCCCAATTAAATGTTTTCTTTTATAAGAGTTGCTGTGGTCTTGGTGTCTCATCAAAGCAATAAAACCCAACTATAACATGGGCTTTTAAAACCTTAAAACCTACTCTGAATGATGCACCTCCTCCAACAAGACCACACCTCCTAATCCTTCCCAAACAGTTTCACTAACTGGTTACTAAACATGCAGATATATGAATCCATGGGAGCCATTCTCATTCAGACCACTATGGATGCCAGTAACTCAGGCATCTCTGTTCTTCCCATTTGCTGTGCCTGTGCCATTTTCATGTTGCTGTTTATTTCCAAAAATGCCATCTTCTTGACCAGATATGTCTAGAGGTGAGACCTCCATTTTAAATGGATTTTGTAGGACTAGAGAGATGACTCAGAGGTGGGGAGCACTCCCTGTTTATCCAGAGGACCTGAGGTTTGTTCCTAGTACCTGTGCTGAGCAACATATACCCATAAATAACAAATAAAAATAAATTGTTAACAGAAAATTGATGTATTGAGCTAGTAAGGTAGCTCAGTGGGTGAAAGCATGTGTTTACAAAGCTGACACCTTGAATTTGGTCCTGGGGTTCCATGGCTGTAAAAGAGAGCCAACTTAGAAAGTTTGTCCTCTGACCTCCACTTGAGCACCATGGTGTACACACACACATGCGCACACACACATGCACACACATGTACACACATATACACACATATACATACACACACGCATACACACACACATACGCATATGCACACAGACAGACATACACATACATACATACACATATAGACACATACACACGCATACATACACACACCCCATACATGTATTTTTATACGTGTATGTATATATGTGCATACATATGTGTGTAATATGTATATGTATATTTTTGTTCTTCAGATTTATTTAATATTCCTTCATGTGTTTTAGCACTTTGCCTGCATATATGTCTTCTATGCATTACAGGGCCAGAAGAGGGTGATGGCTCTCCTGGAATTGAAGTTATAGATAATTCTGAGCCTCCGTGTTGGTTCTGGGAGCTAAACCTAGATCCTTTGGGAGAACAGCTGTTATTCTTAACCCCTGAGTCTCTCTAGCTCATCTCTGGTGGGACTTTCATTTCATACATGGCATATTAAATTTGTAGACTCTTATTGTGTGAAAGAATGGTTTGAATGAGAATCAAATTGGTTTGAATAGAATCACCCCCATAGGTGTATGTATTTGGATGCTTGGTCCCCAGTTGGTGGAACTGTTTGGGAAGAATCGGGCAGTGTGGCCTTGTTGGACAAGGTGTGTCTCTGGGCATGGACTTTGAGGTTTCTAAAGACCATGCCATCCCCAGCTAGCTCACTCTCTCCAAGCCTTGTACTTGTGGATCAGATGTGAACTCTCAGCTACTGCTCTAGCACCATGCCTGTCTGCCTGCTGCCTTGTTCCTTACCATGGTGGTCACGGACTCTAAACCTCCGGAAAGATAAGCCTTCAAATTAAATGCTTTCTTTTATAAGTTACTTTGGTCATGGTATTTTGTCACAGCAATAGAAAAGTAAGATAATTTCCCATCCCACCCCATTTTTTTTTTTTTTTTTTTTTTTTTTTTTTTTTTTGTCAGCAGCCAGAGTCTCATGGGTTACATTTCACCATTGGTGTCTTAGTTAGGGTTTTACTGCTGTGAACAGATACCATGACCAAGGCAACTCATATAAGGACAGCATTTAATTGGGGTTGGCTTACAGGTTCAGAGGTTCAGTCCATTATCATCAAAGCAAGTGCATGTCAATGTCCAGGCAGGCATGGTGCAGGAGGAGATGAGAGTTCTACATCTTCATCTGAAGGCAAACAGGAGAAAAACTGGCTTCCAGGCAGCTAGGATGAGGATCTTAAAGCCACAGTGACACACCCACTCCAACAAGGCCACACCTCCTAATACTGCCACTCTCTGGGCCAAGCGTATTCAAACCGCCACACTTGGGTTCTGATGATTTCATATAAGTGTGTTTAAAGGAGCACTCCCCTGTTCTCTGGTCTTTTGGATATCACAGGAATTGTGTGACCTCTTGGGCTGAATGACCACTAGGACATACAGAGGCATGGTCCTGTTAGCATTCCACTGTAAGTTCTTTCCCATAAAAATCTTGAGGTAGTTCCCCTGGAGCATGCTAGGCTTTAAGGCCAGAGGTCCCATAGTCGTGTTTTCCTTTCCCTGTGTTTCCCGTTTGTGTTCCCCTGTCAGTGTTTTGGTGGGCTCATCTACAAAGAGGTTATTAGTGAGGGCCCCACACTTTTGTTTAAACCCCTACTGAATCCAGATAAGGCCTGGAACGAACTTGCCTCTGCCTGCCTTTCCAGCTTCTTGTTCTAGCCCACCTCAGATCCCAGGCTGCTGGAAGGACTCTTCTAGGTAGTTTATCTACAGCATTTGCTGACAAAGACCTGGAAGTCAACACTCAGAAGGAGAGACAAAGCTAAGCAGAAATCGTCGAAGGGATGTGAGCAGCTGCCAAGCTTCACACCCCAAGGGAAGCTGAGCATGCTGTGGCCTCGGAGTTCTCATGCTGGGAGGAAGGGACAGGTCCTGTGCAGGAGTCTAAGTGTCCTGAGTCCTCCAGGAGGCTGACAGCACTCTCTGGAGCTTCTGGGAAGAAGCCTTTGATCCTGAAGGGATCTTTTCTTCAGCCATGCCTGACTTCTCCCTGCAACCTCAGGCCTTCAAGAAACTCTCTGCTGTTTTCTCCTGCTTCATTACAATACTCCTGTTCGTGCCTCCAGGAGAGCTCTGGGTTTTAAATTTTTTATTCTGCAGATCTGAAGCCAGCTGCGTCTCTTCTCTTAGTAACTTATTGTCCTCCTTGTCTGGGGCAGTGGATGCTATAGGAGGCTCGGTGGTGCATGGTCCCACGGTGTCCCCAGAGGGAATAGTGCATTGTGGGTAGCCAGAAAACAGCCTTATCATCACAGGGCAGACCACAGTATTGTCTGTCCCCAAGTTTCAAGGAAGTTCCCTTCCTTCAAAACAGCACAGGCAACTCGACATTCCTATAATCCAGTTCAACACCGCTTTATCTAGTCATGCGTCAAATTCAATGGACTGTTGTTGAAATTATTTCAAGTATCGGAGAGCGGAGGCAAGACTGTAGTTTGAAATGTGAGAAGCATCATCCTGACATCCTTCCCTGGGCTGCCCAATGCTTTATGGGTGTAATTTTAGAAACTGCAAAAATGAAGGAGCTGAAGGCATTTCCAACCCCATAGGAAGAACAACAATATCAACCAACCAGAGTTCCCAGGGACTAAACCACCAACCAAGGAGTACACATGGAGGGACCCATGGCTCCAGCTGGATATGTAGCAGAGCATGGCCTTGTCAGGCATCAATAGGAGGAGAAGCCCTTGGTCCTGTGAAGGTTCAACGGATGCCCCAGTGTAGGGGAATTCGAGGGTGGGGAGTTGGGAGTGGGTGGGTGAGTGGGGGCACACCCTCACAGAAGTAGGGGAGGGGGTATGGAATAGGGGATTTCTGGGGGAGGGACATCAGGAAAGGGGATAACATCTGAAATGTAAATAAAGAAAATATCCAATAATAATAATAAAAAAGAAACTGCATAAAAGGGATCAGACATTGAAAGGTGCGCCTATTTTTAGTAAGTACACACTGTGTGAATGGAGATAAACCTGTATTTATTTGTAAGGTAGCTAACTCCAGGTCATCCTTGAGGCAGTAGAAGACTTAGAAGATTGCGTTATGCGAGCCAGGCAGTACTGGGGAGGTCTGAATCCACATGTCTCCCTGTGGTGAGCAGCATAAGGAGCCTTGGTTTAATGGAAGAAGTAGAGAAAACAGAGTTAGGATTATAAAACCCATGGGTCACATTTCTGTACCTTCCTTGCAGAAACAGTTTCTCTCTGATAATTCTCACAGGCAGTGGTTTTGTGTCCTCTTGAGTTTTTGATATATTGATATCAAAATTGATACATTTTAGCTGAAGAGAGTGTAGTGAGAGCTGATCTAACTGGAATTTGCAGTTTTGTTTATTAAAAAATATATTTCTATTTAGACTTTGTTTCACCACACACGTTTTATGTCTTTCTAAAGAAAATGTATAATTTCTATCCTAATTAGAAATTAGAATACTCAATGAGTTCATCGGCACTGTGGGGGATTGGGTGTAAATCTCAGGCGAGTGACTGACATTAGTGTGTCATCCTGTCCCCCCCCCCCCCAAGCAGAGCAGATTGCTTCTTAGACTTTGGTAGGCTGAGCAGGCTTGTCATTCTCTCTGTGGAGATGTCACCTGTCTGGACTTCTAGCTGCAATTGCTTATCTTTTTTTTTTTTTTTTTGTTTTTTGGTTTTTTGAGACAGGGTTTCTCTGTGTAGTCCTGTCTGTCCTGGAACTCACTCTGTAGACCAGGTTGGCCTCGAACTCAGAAATCCACTTGCCTCTGCCTCCGAGTGCTGGGATTAAAGGCGTGCGCCACCACTGCCCAGCACAATTGCTTGTCTTTAATCAGCTTTCTTATCTGAAAATCCGGAGCAAGGAAAGGCTCCCTCCCTGGGATAGCTGTGGGATTGCAGTGAAGACTTCCAGGGAAAGAGTGCCCAGCACAGTTCTGGCAGCATATTCTCAAGGAATGGTAGCTCTTATTAAGATGACCACTGCCTGGAAATAGCGTGTGTTTTTATTTCTCAATTTCCAAGTTCTTCTTTTTTCTTTTTTGAGATGAAGGATTATTTCCCTGTTGAATTCTAAAAGTTTTGTGCATGTATAAAGAAGAGGACTTATAAATTTATAATTTTATTTTGGAAACTTACAAGAGTCTTAAAATGTTTTTGGCTGCTCTCTGAAATTCGTTTGACATTTAAAAGTGGTCAAGGCACCATCAGGTATTTCAAAATAAGACCGTGTCTGATTCATCTGGGTAAGCTGCATGTTTCTCAGTTTATTTGGACTGAAGGGTTTTGTTTTTTTTTTCCCGCCCACATTTTCCTGGATCTGATTTGTGTGTGCGTGTACTTGTGCAAGTGTATGGTGTGTTTAGTCAAAAGAACACATAGAATGACTAGGATTTGGCTTATGAATGTGTTTTAGGAATTATTAGTTTCTGAATTTTTGACGTCTCCATTTTTGTTCCAAGTTTTTTTAAAGCTCATATATATATAAATAAATATATATACATATTTATATATACACATATAAAATTTATATATATACATATTTATATCTATACACATATAAAAATTTATATACATATATAAAATACATATGTAAAAATTTATATTTATATATATATATATATGAGTGTTTTGCCTACATGCCTGTATATGTACCACACATATGCCTGGTACCCGTGGAGGTCAGAAGATCTCCTGGAAATGCAATTGCTAAAGGCTGTAAGCTACCATATGGATTCTGGGGGACCCAGTCTGGGTCCTCTTTAAGAGCAATAAGTGCTGTTAACCATGAAGCCATCTCTTTAGCCCTTGTTTCTGAATTTCAGTGTCTTATAGGACAGAGCTGAGAACAAATGTCCTAGAGTCCTCTCAAAGAGTTGAGCAGCTCATTCTGGACAGGCTTACAAAGGAATGAGACTTGAGTTGGCTTTGAGAGATAAACTATTTTACAGATGGAGAAAAGGGACGGGTGTGGGGAGGCTTTTCCCAGGGGAGTAAAACCTGAAAAGTCAGACCCCAGAAAGCCCACATACCTCATTAATGCTCAATTTTTAGTGACTGGGACCCTAAGAAATTGCAATGTGAAAGCCTTCCTAGAATTCTGCAGGAGTGGCTTCAAGTTGAGGGACATAGTATAGATACCGGAAAAGCCCTGGAGACAGATGAGAAGGTTGTGTGTGGCGTGAAATATTAAAAAGCAATCCACGCCATCGCTAGCAAGGCACTAGCGGGCCTTGTTCTCATCTTTGGTGAACTCTCTGACCAGGAGCTCCAAAGTCTCACCATCTGACTCGCTAATTCCCCACTGGCGGGTCACAGTCACACCAGCCCCACACTTCAAAATGCCCACGGCCTTTTGGGGTGCACTTCTTGCAAACCCACGCTTTGCTGCTGTACCTTTCTCTCTGGAACCTGGTTGAGCAGCTGCGTGAAGGAAAATACCACACAAACTTAGTTTAGAAACAATGGTAACTCAATCGCATGGTGCAGCAACTAGCATGCTGATTTATAAGTCACTCTAAGTTAAATCCTCTTGGATCACAACAGATCTGCTGCCACCTGAAACGGGGGTCTTCGATACCTACATTTTCACCTTCATCCTTGTCCTGCAGCCCACTCTCTCCCTCCTCTTTTGCTGTCCCTCTCCCCGACCCGGAAGTCCTGTCTACTCACCCAGTGATTGGATTCTTTATTAATTAGAAGGGTCACATGAAGTCCTGAGTATGAGATTCACTCCTCGTCCCAGGCAGCCCCTCTTGGGGAAGCTAAATTAGCATCAAAATACAAACAGCACCAGGACAGTCCATAACAGCAGCAGATCTTGAAAGATTTTGTACTTTGCCTGGAGGGCGGGGTTTGCCTGCGTATACAGGATGATTTCTCAGTAAATGAACGGAGAGCGGATAGATTGAAGCATGTCTGATTCAGGTCAGGTGAGAGGTGGACTGGATGGAGGAGGTGTTTAGCTGGCGAGATTAACATGCTATAGAAGAGACCTGAATTTAATATTCACGGAGTTGTATATGATACAGCACGAAACGCACCCCTGTGATAGTCCCTGAAATACAGTTTCTGTTTTGTGACAGGTGTTGGCTTTTGAAAGAAATTTTCATGTATTGCTTTTTAAGAGAAGCTTGCAGTCAGCTATATTTGATGGAGTGGTTAAGACAAGAGATTTTTGATCTAGCTATGTATTTTTGTGACCCTTAATTTGCTCAAGTATTTTATCAATCCCCAAAAGATCAACAGAGAAGTATTTCTTGCTTTAAAGTGTATTCTTATTTATGTGTAAGTATGTGTATCTCTCTATGTGATCCACGTGTGTGCGTGTGTGCGTGTGTGTGTGTGTGTGTGTGTTTCTTGGAGGCCTAAAGAAGACATCAGATCGTCTGCAGCAGAAGTGACTGGCAGTTGTGGGCCTGTAGCCTTTAACTGTTGGAATTGATCAGTTTGGAGCCTGGGGCTAGAGATAAAGACCAGGCAGATTTGAATGATCCTGGCTGCTGGCAACTGACCTTGGATCTTTGCCAGGAGCTCCACGTGCTCTTTGCTGCTGAGCTATCTGTCCATCCAGCCTCAGTTGAAGTTTCTATACATGTATGTACAAGCATTCGTGGAGACACACAT
Source organism: Uromys caudimaculatus (assembly GCA_028551405.1). NCBI lineage: Eukaryota > Metazoa > Chordata > Mammalia > Rodentia > Muridae > Uromys > Uromys caudimaculatus. The sequence continues at coordinate 32,937,279 of CM052720.1, read as the reverse complement.
GCATGGACATAGCACTCTGACAGCCTCTCTTTCTCAGCTTCCCACTTGCTGGGATTACAGGCTGAGCCACCACAATGGCTTTGAAACTTGCTTTAATTTTGATAACATTTCTTTTAAGACTTCTGTTGAGAGCAGTATTATATCCCTGCCTTACGAACTGGTGAACTGAGACTTAAAAATGTCCAAGAATTATAAAGCCTTTAAGACGACTCATGTATTTTAAACCCACACTCTCCATTTCCATGATGAATAGCTATTGGAATTGATCAGTTTAGGGCCTGAGGCTAGAGTTTGGAATGATCCTGGCTGCTGCTTGCTCTTAAACTGAAGTGGGGGTTGGGGGCTGCAGTGAGGGGCAGATAGTCTTACTTGGTTGCTTAGTTCATGTGGGAATGGATGGATGCCTTTAAGATACAAGCAGAGCACTAGGCAAATACTGCAAATGAGAGAAACATTTTGAGATTTGAGAAAAACTTTAACCTCTTTCCGTATGAAAACGGACCATTAAAGGTTGAACATTCACTTTTATTACGGCTTTAAAAAAGGTTCTGAGTTGATTTCCACTATAACTCGAAGAATCACTTTGAACATTTTGGGGATTTTCACCCCCTAGATTCAATTATCCTTCATACCCAGGTCAGATCACATTTTATAGATATGACAGAAATCTAGGGGCAAATTCTAAGGAAATATTTTCTAATCCTTTTCTTTAGAGAGTATCATACTCTCGGGCTCTTGTAGAGTATATAAGGATTTCTTGACATGACAAAGTATCCATGAGAATTAATGTATTGTAGGATGCTCAAGAGCTATTTGCTGGCGCACGCCTTTAATCCCAGCACTTGGGAGGCAGAGGCAGGTGGATTTCTGAGTTCGAGGCCAGCCTGGTCTACAGAGTGAGTTCCAGGACAGCCAGAGCTACACAGAGAAACCTTGTCTCGAAAAACCAAAAAAAAAAAAAAAGAGCTATTTGCTTCTTTAAAAAAACTGTTGTGCTTATATCATATGTGCACACATGTGTATGGGGAGCAAAGGTGGACGTCAGATGTCTTTCTCTTACTGTATGCCATCTTAACTTTTGAGACAGGGTCTCTTACTGAATTCATAGCTCATTGACTGGGCTAGGCTAGCTACACAGGGCACTCTGGGGATCTGTTTATCCCTACCCAAGTTCTAGGATTACAGTCATGTGTCCTGGAAATTTGAGGTCAGGTCCTCATGCTTTACAAATTGATCTCTGCTGCTGCTGAGTTGTTTAACTTCTGACACAAGACTTTTGTGGGCGATTTAGACATTTTTTTAATTGCCATAATAGTATGCCTTACGTAGTTTGGCTTGATTTGCTTAAAGGGTTGTAGTTCAGTATTATTAAATGTTGATTGATTGTGATCAATGTTTTTTTTTTTTTTTCCAAAAAAAAAAAAAAAATATTCTTTCTTCTATTATTTTCATCCCAGTTTGAGGGGGGCTGTCTTAGTCAGGGTTTCTATTCCTGCACAAACATCATGACCAAGAAGCAAGTTGGGGAGGAAAGGGTTTATTCAGCTTACACTTCCACACTGCTGGTCATCACTAAAGGAAGTGAGGACTGGAACTCAAGCAGGTCAGGAATCAGGAGCTGATGCAGAGGCCATGGAGGGACGTTTCTTACTAGCTTGCTTGCTTCTCCTGGCTTGCTCAGCTGGCTTTCTTATAGAACCCAAGACTACCAGCCCAGGGGTGGCACCACCCACAAGGGGCCCTCCCCCCTTGATCACTAATTGAGAAAATGCCTTACCACTGGATCTCATGGAGGCATTTTCTCAACTGAAGCCCCTTTCTCTGTGATAACTCAAGCTTGTGTCAAGTTGACACAAAACCAGCCATTACAGGGGTCTTTTGCCAGACAAAAGCCACCTGGCCTGAAATGGTTACTATTATCCTAGAGAGGCAGTACAGACACCTGACTGCTTTGAGAGGCTTAAAACAAATGTCAAATACCTACTATGAGAAACAATGGAATATTAGTGCAGAAGGGACCTGTCAGAAGATTGATCTAGTCTTTACAAAGAATTCATTTCTTGTAGGCCGACAAGAATGATGGGCACTCAGGAGGCTGGTGTTGGTAGGCAGGGTCGGAAGGTACATGCACATTTAGGAATGCCAGGTCCGTGGGCAGGGGCAGCTAGAAGTAGTTTTAACATAAGTGGCTTGGAGTCAAGTCAGGTAGGACTTTTTCTATAAGAGTTCAATCTCTAGGTCTCTCTGTCAGTCCTGCTGTGGTCACGTACCACAGCATTTGTGGTCAGCACAAGTACCAAGCATGGTCTTCTTGAGGAGACCATGAAGACTCAAGCTATTCTTGAGGAGACCATGAAGACTCAAGCTATTCTTGAGGAGACCATGAAGACTCAAGCTAGTTAGATGTGCACAGGGTTCCCACTGACTGGGAATCTAAGCCTCTTCTCATCACTCTGCTTCGAATTTGTATATTTAAAGCACTATGCGGTCTTACTGCATGTTGAAATTAAAAACAAAAAACAAAAATAAAAATAATATATATATACATACACATTCACACACACACACACACACACACACACACACACACACACATAATTCACTGGTAAGGCTAAAGGAAGAGACAAAATTAACTGACTTTCTTCTCAAAGGTAGATTTTTAAAAAGCATCTGTAGAAACATATTCCTGAGTTCTCAGCTATGGTCTTGTCACATTAGCCTGAGAGCCAGCACAGTGTGTACTCCTGTTTCCATGGTTACCTGCTAGGCAGCCGAATCCCCCAGGTTGTATCAGAATTTTTCATGGAAAGGCAATTCAAGGCTTTTCAAAAAGTCAATACGATTTTTTTTTTTTTTAAAGCAGATGGGTTATACATTGTTGTAGAAAATAAAAGTGGTTTTACTTACAGCCTTGATTTCCAAGTTATAAATGAAACCAGAGTTGAAGGCAGGGTTTTAATGGGTTTGAAGTTCTGGCATTTAAATGGTTTCTCCTAGATGGTCTCCATGGTAACAACACTTAGCTCAAGTACCAAGGATCAGATCTACTGTGAAATATTCATGCCACAAAAATTCCTTTCATCCTCATGTTACCCCAATAAATGAAGGCAAAAATGTAGCTTATTCAAAGTACTATGTGGACAGATACTGTAAAAATCATTTTAAAGGCTTACTAAAATTACAATTATAAGGGAACTCTTAAATTGAGTAATGGTATCAGGCTGTGTCATATTCTCAAAATGATGTTTTCTTCCCTTAAAAAAATTATTTCAATTGTTTACTGGCAGACTTTTTTTTTTAACCGTAGAAAAACTTTACACATTGGTGGCATTTTGGTGGCACCCATGTGTAGATGGTATGACAAGCCTTCCTAATCTCCGGGTGGAGTTTGGGCTTTGGCACTACCACCCTCAGGTTCCTGCCACCTGGCTCCATTTTTAAGCTGAAACACAAAGTAGCTCCATCGTTGTTAAAAGATAATGGCTCTTTTTAGAATAGGCATTTTTAAACAAAAACCATTTTTTTTTTTTTTTGGTTTTAGTTCAATGGCCAAGGTAAAGAGTGCTTTTTACAATTTGTTTCAAAAACCAGACAGTCATCCAGGCACAATGGAGCCATCCTAGTAGGGAAAGAAAACCTCACTCTCTATTGAATCTTAATATGATCATTATCGTTTGCTGGTTTTGCTTTGTTGGTCATGAGCGGGGGGGAAATAAATTCTTGCTGTTATTTTTTGTGATTCACGTTTTCAGTTCTTGGGTAAGAAGCCATTTGCTGGTAAGACTCTGTCAAAGTCAGTGCCTCTCCTTGGGGCTCATGGGGACTTGATACAACATATACTTCTAAGATGTTTGAAGGATACAGATTGCTATGCCCCGCCCCTAGTTATGGCCAGGAGTGGGACACATGGAGGTGAGAGGGGCCACTGTTGAGGGATCACTTTTTGGGCTAAATTGTCGGACATGGGCAGCAGATAGACCTGCCCGGCCGTCTAGACGAAATGAATGTACTGAGCAATCTCGAAAGTTGTCATTAGAGTTTATATTCTGTTGTGACTTGATTTCAGTCTTGACAAACACCTTTATTCCCTCAGACAATATCATGGCTCATCTTTTAGTGGTTCCAGAAGCTTCCGGTTTTAACTGTAAGATGTGACCGTCGTCCACCATGTCGCGTCTTGCATGATTTCAAGTCTTACCTTACAGACTGGAGAGATGGCTCAGCAGTTAAGAGAGCACCCTGCTCTTGCAAAGATCCCAGATTTGATGGGTATTTCTCAACCGCCTCTAACTCCAGCTTCTGAGATCCACTGTGAGCTGTAAATTCACAATATTCACATGTACACATTTACACAATTGGAAACAAATCTTTCCGTCTTGGTTTAAGGGTTAGGGCTGCAGAGTTGGATGACCTTGCATATCTTGGTCATGTGCCTTGTTGTAGAATCACCTATGAGTTGCAGACGGTACTCATCTTTGTGCTAAGGCTGGAGGGCCATGATTGTATTAGAACTAGCTAGCGGGTTTATTTTCTGTTACTCTGATACGCTATGAACTTGGTGCCTTTAAGGCAATGCAAACGTGTTTCTAGACACTATGTTTTTGAAGATAAGAATTGCAGTAATGGTGTCATTTAACAGTATTAGCCTCTCAAAGTTCGCTTCTGAAAGAAACGATCTTCTTTACTTTCCCAGCTGAAACGTCACTACATCCTGTGCTTGACCCTGTACACCACTGGCTTCTCCCATCCCCCCATCCTACCTTACTTGTTTCTCGTTAAAGACCCATGGTCTTCATTAGGCACCTGGATGCTCCCTGGTTTACAAACCACATGCTCCAGACTTCAGAGGTTAAGGATATCTTTAGGTCATTATTCTCTCTTTCTTACTTGGAGTTAATATATTCCCATATACTTTACTATTGCGGAACAGCTACCAAACCATAGGTAGTCGAAATGGGTCCAAGAGATGGAAAGCTGGGACACAAGCTAGAAAAAATTCCTTGGTGGTGATGGTAATGGTGGTGGTAGTAGTGGTGTATGCATATGTATGGGAGAGAGGCAGACACAGAGAAAATGATGGGGAAGTGTGTAGCCCAGGCTAGCCCAAAAGTCACTGTGCTGATGTAGAACATAAGGTCCTCTACCTCAGTTTGTTATGTGCTTACATTATGGTATGCACCACTAGCTGAAGAACTCTATTCTCCTTGCCATATTGAGGAGCAAGCCCAGGGCTTGGTGCCTGCTAAACTGTTATCCACCACCAAGCTACAGCCCCAGCTCCTTCTGTCAGATCTTTGTAGCAATCCAAACTGTCTACTTCTCTTTGGTGATCCTTGGAAGGTTTGTTGAGAAACAATAAGTGCTGGACAGTATTGAAAGCCTTAATCTTAGAAGGGCTTGTTTTTATGAGATACTTTTCCATTTTTTTCCTTAATCCATAAAACACGACCCAACTCTGCCAAATATTCTGATTTATAATAGTTGAGGCTTCAAAACGGTGGGGGGAAAAATAAACATTTGTGAGATGCCAAAGGTTTTCGTGACTATTGCTTCATTGACTGCCTCAGCATTTGGAGAAGGAAATGAAGTTCAAACTTGTAGCATCGGTCCCACTATGTAAGTGTGTGCTCATCACTTCTGCCGAAGGCCAGGGATACCTTCCTCTCCCGTGTTATAATCCAGTAGGCTGGAGATGTCTCAGGGACTAGAGTGCTTGGCTAGCACACACAGACCTCTGCGTTCTGTCCGCTGCACCTTGTAAACCCTTAGTGACGGCACACGCCCGGAATCCCAGCATCCTGGAGGTGGAAGTAGGAGAGTCGAAGGTCATCCTCAGCTACCTAGCCAGATCAGCCTGATATGTGAGACCCTGTCTCCAAAACAAATAAGGAGATAAGTTAATTAAAAGTAAATAAATGAACCAGGCAGTGGTGGCGCACGCCTTTAAACCAGCACTTGGGAGGCAGAGGCAGGTGGATTTCTGAGTTCGAGGCCAGCCTGGTCTACAGAGTGAGTTCCAGGACAGCCAGGGCTACACAGAGAAACCCTGTCTCGAAAAACCATAAAAAAATAAAAATAAAAAAAAAGTAAATAAATGGCAGGGGTGGTAGGGCGATGAGAAGGAGCCAGTAGGTGTGCAGGCTAGTTTTTAACTTAGAGCAAAACAAACAAACCGTAAGGGCTGACCGTGAACGGAGGTGAAGTGTCTCTTAGGGGTCTTCTTTGCTCCTCTTGTTTCATGTGTGGCTCATTTGCGGGGATGGTCTGCAGAGAGGGGAGTTGTGTTCTGGAGTTAGCCTACATCTCCAGTGCTCATCGTGATCTCGTAATAAAAGGCGGTGGCCAGAAACAGAAATCTGTTCTGAGTTCATAAAAGCCACTAATGAAACAAAGGCGGAAAAAAGTAAAGTCAGCTGAGACACCAACAGTGAAGAAATATTTCGTTCTCCATTGGAAAAGTGAGTGCCAATAACAATAGCCAGGATCCCAGGAACAGCAAGAATTTCAGAGGTGACATTCAGCTCCTGGCTTCCTTTTCTCAGTCCATGTCCAAGGGACCAAATGATTTATCCTTGCTCCAGGCAGCTGCTGAGGTTCATGGGACCACACAGCATGGTTAGTGGCTAGGATGGCTTTCCCTGGCAAATGATCTCAAAGGAAGTACTCTTTCTTAAAAATGGGACTATAAAGTCATATGTGTGTTAAATCCTCCTTGCAGGTGCCAAAGTAAACTTGGATTTGATAAAGAAAATCAGTACTGTCTGCATCGCCCTCAGCTATTGGGGCGTGAAAGAAACAAGTCGGCCTTTCCGTAGCACCCATCTTGCCTATGTCTTAGCATCTCACAGAAAAGAAAAGATGGAAATGAACTTAATATTAACCAACTCAGAGAAGGAAAGGAAGACTTGGCCTGAGCAACTAAGGTTCCTACCAGTGTGTGTCCCTTTCCTTGACAAGTACAGTTTAAATAGCAAATATTCAAGTGCCCTCGGTAGGCTGGATCGTCTGTCCCCATCAAATGAATTTGTTTTCTAACTGGAAGCCATTAATAGTTGAATGCTCTTTTGATTTTGACCAGGAATCTCCCAGGCTTAATCTGACTTAGTTGAGGTTTATGTAAATGAAGTTGTGTTTGAATAACCATCATTACCCACTGTGTCTATGGATTTTTTTTTTTGTGTTCAAGAGGCAAAGTTGAGTAGCTGAAGCTTGAAATATTTATCATGGACTTTCTCAGGAACACACACACACACACACACACACACACACACACACACACACACACAACTAGACAGGCAAAGAGCGTAATACCTGCTGAGTTGGACTGAGAAATGAACTCTGAGTTTTTCCATAGCTTTTGATACAGATGAATATAGACATATCAAGAGTTTAAGCAATAGGAATATCGAATTGAAATTCCTTTATTTATGTTCTCAAATGGATTGACTTTAGTCCGCCGACCTACCCATGTGACAGCCAGTGCTCTAAGCAGCGAGATGTTACTTATTTTTATTTTTGTGTATGGGTGTTTTGCCTGCATGGATATCTGTACACACAGCAGCTAGAGGGATGCATTGGATCCTCTGGGACTGGAGTTACAGAAACTTGTGAGGTGCCAAGTGGGTGTTTGGAGTGACTCAGATCCTCTGGAAGAGCATCAGGTGCTCTTAACCTCGGCGCTGTCTCTGCAGCCCCCAGTGGGATGTTTAGGTAAACTAAATGTGTAATTGTCCCGAGGAGCATACATTCTAGCGGAGCTATAGATGATTAAGACTCCAGTGTGAGCTAGAACACATTACATGTGAATAAACATACATAAATAAACATAAATATACATACAAATAAAGTATTAGGGACCCCATCATCCCAGTGGTATTGTCTATCTTAGCAATGAGTTGGTTCTTTCTTCTGGAAGTCTCGACTTTCAGTGGGATTCAGATTAATACATGAAGAGCTGAGGATAAAGAAAACGAGACAACCCAATAATTCCATCTGTGAGCCTATGTATGGCCCAGAATTCTATTGTGTACACCCTCTCACTTAGTAGAGGGATATTTGATTGAGAAACAGTAAGCAGATGTTTTATGCCCGGTTTTGTCTCCTTTGGACTGAATGGCCTTATGAAGGTTCTTAGTGTCTCTGGAATGTTTGAAGGGTTTGTGTTCTCCAGCACAGCAGAATCACCCAGAGCATTGCTAAGAGGCATTACCGGGCCCCTCCCTTGAGCTCCGGTTCAGTGAGTTTGCAATAGAGGTTGAAGGTGGTCATGTCCATCAGTTTCTCAGGGGGAGTTACTGCCGCTCTCTGGGGCCACACTCAGGAATAGGGGGTGTGGTTAAAACATTCCTTAGGGCTCCATGGTCTGAAAACTCCCCCAAAATATTTTATAAGGCTGTGCTACACCAGAGAGCATTCACCAAGTGACGTGTGAGTTAAGGTGACTGGTCTACTGAAGGAGACATTCCAAAGAAGCATTCATGAACTGTCCCCAGATGGATATCCATTTGTTGGTTTAATTTAATCTATGTGGTTTCTTTCTGGAAATGAATGTGAGCTAATGTCTAAGGGTGGAGGCTAGTTGGTAAGGATTCTTGGTATGCTGAGTCCTCAGTGAACTGTGGGTCTTTAAGATGGCCTGTGAGCTCACAGGACAGAGTGTGTCTTAAGCTCATCCTTCTACGTTCCTGTAGATTTCTGTTACCCTCTGTGTGAAATTAAGCATGATCACTGCTAACTGCCATTTGTGACACAACTGACGCTATCTCATATGCTACGATTTCTGTAGATGTTCCAGTCTAGATGTCAGTAATGTTCATCCTGTCTCCTCCACAGAGTATACATGTACAGCCCAAACGAAATCATCCATGTAACAAAGTTCACTGCATTTCATTGTTGTGACCTTGGGTGTACACTTACCATGTCACATCTCAGTCACAATGTAGGGAACTAATGCCCCGATCAGCTATTGCTTCAGACAGCAGATAGGAGGTTCCTTCCCACTAGAGGCTGGTTGTCCCATCAAGGGTTGGTTCTGCTAACTAATGCACATGGCCACAGACCCAGCTGCTTGCTCTGGAGGTGCCCTGCTGGCCTTCTTGATGCTTGGCGCTGGTGACCACAGATGGTGGCTACATCTCTGAGCATCAGGAAACGTGGGCAGATCACAGGGCCATGTGGTACCCAGCGTTCTCCTCTGATGAGTTACACAGCCTCTGATGGGTTCCACGGAGCCTACCATCTCCAAATTACTCTACTGCATGCTTTGGCTTGATTTTACCCTTCTCATAGGATCTTTGACCCAACTGCAGTGTGGTTTTGTGATGACAGTTGGCAGTCTAATACTTTCCTATTGAGAGCAGCAGGACCTACATATATGTTTGTTGCTCACGGATGTATGATGTCAATTCTTTTGTCAACCAAATTGTTTTGAGTGCTTGAACACAGACACACATAGGCACACACATGCACATATATACACACATATGTGAATATATACATAGATACGCATACACACATGTATATATAACACAAGCATATATGCATATGGAGACACATTTGCATGCACATATGCACACATACATGCATGTGCATGCATGCACATGCACGGTTGCATGTGCACAGACATACAAATGCACACAAACACATGCACACACATACGTGTATGCATGCACATACACATGCATGCACACATGCACATACATGTACAGATGCATGCACACATGCACATACATGTACACATGCATGCACACATGCACTTACATGTACAGATTCATACACATATGTACATATGAACATGATTCACAATGCATATGCATGCATAGTCATGTATGTATGTCATAGTCATGTATGCATATATATGTATATACACACACACACATACATACATACACACTTATATACATACACATTGGGCACGTGACACACATAAGCATATGCACAGACATATAAACAGGGTACATATCCTACTTACATATTTCCCTCCTCTGTTTTTATAAAGTTTCTCTTCTTTTCCATTGGTCTCTTAGACGCTGTAATGCTAATACATGCTAGACCAAGACACAAGAACATACTTTTTTCCTGTTTTCCTCCCTGTTTTTCCTTGCTCACCTTAAAATGGCGGGTCTAGGATGTGTCTGTGCACTCTGTGGAATAGGACCTGAGTCTGTGTTTCCAGTTCTGGGTTTGTTAGAAGACTGGAATCAGCAGTCACAGTCTTAAAAGAGCAACGTGAAAATTACCACATATTCCCCGAACTTGTGGCTTTCATTTTATTTTGCCCTTTGTCTGTTTGCTTTGCTTTTTCTCCACTGCCAGGTTGGGGGACGTGTACCCTTCTAGCTGTGGCCTAGTTCTGTTTAACGTGGCCTTTATTTTCTCCTCTCTTAAGCTTGTCTCGTCGAAAACTGTTCATTCACTGGGACGTTAGACTGACTGTCTTTGAGAGGGTGTTTATCGTACGTAAGAGACTGTTTTGAAAACTCAGGTTAACGGCACTTGAAAGATTGAATTACTCTAGCGGATTTCCAGGAAATGTAAAGATCACGCATGTCAGTCACAGGGTTTGAAGCATCAGTAACTAAGAAAATGCACGGCAGCTTCAGGGTGGGCATCTCCTCCAGTTCTTTACTCAGTCTCATGAATTGCCAGGGGTTGGCACCCTCTCCTCAGTCCCCACAAGACAGCGAGCAGGGAGAGTAGTCTTCATCTGGGAGTCCAGGGACACCTCCCACATGCTGAGACCCTCCAATCTGTGGTCCTGGTAATATGGGCTGTGACTGGGTGTGTCTGGGGCGGGAAGTGTGATAAAATACTTGTCATGCGTGTGAATATGTGTGTGAATGTGCACAGATGTGTTGGGGTGAGTGGGTAGGAGAGTTCACAGGTTGATTGTGGCATGTGGATGTGTGTGTATGGGAGAGTCCGAGTATGTGTGTGTAAGGGTGTGAGTGTGTAAGTATATGTTTTTGGAAGGGCTCTCATGAGCCCCGGTTTCTAAGCTAGAATTGTTTACCTCCAGATGAACTCGTTGTGCCATGGGGAGCCTATGAAGGACTTGGATCCTGGAGATGTTTCTTCTCCAGCATCCTTCTTGCCTTCCATACTTGGCCTCCAGTGGATTGAGAAGGGCAAATGAGTCCCCTGGAGATGCAAGTGTCACCATTTTGAATACCGGATGAATTGCGGTGTGGGTTGCAGGCATTGCGTTGACATCTGCTCCCTCTTAAAAGTTCCTTGGTAAATCAAAAGCTCTCAGCAAGGAAGCCAGACTCCAAAAACTTTTGAAAAGTCAGCCACTGTACCTAGCTTATGGCTTTGTCAAGTTTTGTTTTCCTGGCATTGTTCTGGGATTTGGCGACTGTTTATTTAAACCAGGGGCAAACAGAAGAGGGTAACAGGCACCCTTGTTCTAGCCTGGTGAGCTTTGGTTTCTTTCCTCCTTGGGTCACCTGCCAGAGACACCCCTGTTAGCACTAGCCTGCCCTTTGTTCCCCGGAGGGCATGCTTTTGCTGTTGCCTACTCTTGGAGAAAGTCTCGGCAGATTCCATCATCCCGAATTACAAATGGTTCCTTGGTGGGCAGCCAGCGTTCCCCGCCTTCACTGTCTTCTCATTTTACATTTAGTTTCTCATTACACTACCTTTGCTAAATTGTTTCCGTTGTTTCCGGAGTACAGATTCCAGGCACCACATCCTGTGCATCTGGGATCTCTTCCCTAAGGCCGTCAGGGGAAAAATCATGCAGTAATGGAACACTGAGTTCTACACGCACAGTTGAAGACACACACCTCAGATCTTCTCAGCACTGCTGGGGCAGAGGTACAACTCCACACTGCCACCCTCAAAGGCCTGAGGAGTTCCCCCAAGACATTTAGTGGCCTCCGTTCAGGGTCAACCAATATGAAGCAGAGTGCGAGATGTTGTCAAATATATCTTACTTTAAAAGCATCGGGGTTAAGACAAAGCAGGGTGCTCAGAAGGACAGATGCCTCAGTGGGGGCATGTGCTTTCCCAACAGAGAGTAAGGGAGATGAAGACTCACACAGATGTGGGTATTGGAGTCACCAAGACAGATATTAGTCCCTTAAATTCTTTTGGTGACTCTCAAGTTGCATCTCTAAAGGTTACTAAGAAAACCTTTTCCTCTTCTCTCTACTGATAAGAAGGGCACATCAGGTAGCCCCAGAGGTGCCCGGGATGGAGTTATAATCTGGTAAAGTAAAACCAAGGGCCAGTAAGATAGCCCAGGGTGGTCAGTGTGTATCCTTTCCCTAGGCCTCAGGCAGTTAACTGCTGGAATTCTTGCTTCTCTGATGACAAAGGCTTCAACCCAAATCCATGTCCCCGCTAATGGCCACCTTCCATTTCGTCCCAGGTTGAAAGGAAGGATGTTGTAATGTGTGTCCCTGAAAACAAGTTTCCCTTTATACTTACTTTGGCCTGAGTGTCAGATGGTATGCTAGAAGTGACTTTAAGTTGGGTGTTGCTAGTCTGGGTGAGGCACATGGCATCAGCTGCTGGCGGGTTTCCTCACCCACCACATCTGCCTTCCAGCCTACCACATCTCACATCCAGAGAGGCAGGTGCTGCCCGCGGGCCCCTTTCCACGACTTGGTGACTAGTCACCTTGGAGATGTGGGTTTTCACTGCAAAATTAACTCTGTGTAGCCCTTTGGTGCTCACGAACAAAGCATGCCTGGTCCAGCCCAATGGTGCCTTCTCCAGCATCCTGGGAGTCTTCCTCCCATGATGCTTTGCCTCTGTGCCTCTCCTATAACCTTTGAGCACCATGCCTCTGCTTGCTCCATTTTGACTCCTTTCTTCTCTTTTCTTTTGATAGACATTTCCTTTCCTGACAAAGCCCATTCCTGCCTGGAGGATGACCTTTAAAAATTCCCCTTTGCATCCTACAAACCAGTTTCTCTCCTGCATAGACATCCAATAGAGAGGCTTAGCCCAAGCACTGTGGATTTATTTCTACAAACTGGAGAAGTCAAGGCATTCCTGTGTGATATTAAACTGGCTGTTTGGTGACCACGTGTGGGGTGGGGGGGGGTGTTGTTGAAAAAATTTAATCCCCATCGAGGGTCTCTATCCCACCTTTGACCATTCAGTTCCCAGATAAAAGACACACACACACAACCTTTAAAATTAAAATAACCCTTAATAAGCACTAGAGCTGGGCAGATATCTACTCTCTATGCTTTAAGAGTCTACTTCCCTATCAATAACCCCAAGTTATTACTTACTGTGTTTCATCTGGGCTGCTCTTAACTCCAATTGGCCAACGCTCGGGGCCATGCTTTCTTGACTCCTAATCCATGATGTCTATTTCTCTCTCCACCTTCCTCTCTTCCAACCCCAAGGCGGGGAACACCAAGCCCCACCTACCTCAATTCTGCCAAACTATAGGCTGTTGGCATCTTTATTTACCAATCAGAAATAACTTGCGGCAAGCTCACATAGGATCACTTGGGTCTACTTGTGGATTCTCTCCTCTCTGTCTGGGGCAACTAGGTCTTGGGGCCTGCACTTAGCATTAAAATACATAGTAACAGCCTACTGTTACTTTGTATCCCCTGTCACATTGTCATGTCTGTTTGTTATCAAAACTACAGGAGTGGGAGGAAGGCCTTTAATGATGATTTTGTTTTGCCCTCTTGAGTCACTGCCAGGCACAACCCACTTCACAAATATTTTAGCGGAGTCTTTCCTCTCACGATCTCTAGTGCAAACCAATGGGGGAAAACCAAACCAAAATAACAACGACAAAAATAAATAAAATGGCACTGGCCACATTTATTTAAAGTTAAAACTGTGTTGCTCTTTGGAATAAAAGTGGAATAAAAGTTCTATAAAGCCCAAAAGTAAACTGACCATAGTTAACAAGAATTGAGAATTTGTTCCCTTGGAAAAAATTTTAAACATGGCCAGTTGCTCAAAACTCAACATAGATTCCAGAGATACTGTTTTTACTTGTTAAAAATCCTTTTGGAAGCTGGGCAGTGGTGGCGCATGCCTTTAATCCCAGCACTTGGGAGGCAGAGACAGGCAGATTTTTGAGTTTGAGGCCAGCCTGGTCTACAGAATGAGTTCCAGGACAGCCAGAGCTACACAGAGAAACCCTGTTTTGAAAAAAACCAAAAAAAAAAAACCAAAAAAAAAAAAAAAAAATCCTTTTGGAAAGATTTGTGTATTTCAGGAAATAGAAACATTTTGCAGGCATATATTCCTGTGTACCACATGTGAGCCTGTAGCCTGTGGAATTTAGACAAAGGCATCAGGTCTCCTGGACCTGGAGTTACAGGTGATTGGGAGCCACCATACAGGTGCCGGGAACTGAACCCAGGTCCTTTGGAAGAGCAGCCTGTGCTCTTAACCACCCAGCCACCTCTCCAGCCACATTTAAATATCTTAATTATGGAGCTTAAACCATATTTTAGTATAAACAAAAAATTCTGGAAAATCCCCAAATCTTTGAAATTATTCTAGAGAAATACAACCAGGTCACATATCTGGGAATGAGACATTTAACCCTTTGCTGGCATGTGGAAGGGGTTGACTCGGTAATATCCACAGCATTATGTGTCTGTCACATGTGTTTGTACATGTGTGCAAACCCATGATTTGCCATGTCACAGACTAAAGCCATTACAGAATGCAAGCTACGAAGCTTTTCTGCTGCTAAAACTGTATTTATAGATTTATTTATATTATAAATTATTAATATAGTTATATTATTTATTTTATAGATCATTTATATATTATTAAAATCATTATTAAATTATAAATATATTTATATTTCTTCTAGGTCAGTTGTTCTCAACCTGTGGGTCATGACCCCTTTGGGGTTATAGATCAGGTATCCTGCATATTATTAGATATTTACATTACAATTCACAATAGTAGCAAAATTACAGTTATGAAGTAGCAATGAAATAGTTTCATGGTTGGGGGTCAGCACAGCATGAGGAACCGTATTAAAGGGTCGCAGCATTAGGAAGGGTGAGAACTGCCATTCTAGATTGTGGAAAACTGTCTTTTGACCTCTGTGGATGTACATGTAGATGCCAGAGGTCAATATTGAATGTCTTCATCCTGCTTCCCACTCTATATTTTGAGATGGAGTCTTTTTTTTTTTTTAATTTATTTATTTCTTATATTGTAAGTACACTGTAGCTGTCTTCAGACACCCCAGAAGAGGGTATCAGATCTCATTCCAGATGGTTGTGAGCCACCATGTGGTTGCTGGGATTTGAACTCACGACCTTCGGAAGAGCAGCCGGCGCTCTTACCGCTGAGCCATCTCTCCAGCCCGAGATGGAGTATTTTACTGAGCCTAGAGCTTGCGGTCTCAGTTACACTAGCTGCTTAGTGAGTCCCTGAGGATTTGCCTGTCTCCATCCTGCCCAGCTCTGGCTTTATGGACCTGTGCTACCATGTACAGTCAGAGGAGGTGAGTCACCACAACGTGAGGAACCGTCCTAAAGGGTCTCAGCGTTAGGAAGGTGGAGACCCACTGCTGTAAGCATTGGTGTAAATGTACACCTCCCTCAGCCTCCGGATGTGGTAGGAACCCCACTGTCAGTTGGCATTCCGTGGAGAGAATGGTGTTAAAGAGAAGCCTGGCTGTGCCTGCTTTAGGAATAGGCCTGTGGTTCTCAGCGTCCTTCATTCCACCGAGAGCCTCGAATTTCTGCTAGTTACCTCAGGCAGGAACACAGTGAGTCCTTGGTGGCCATTCCTGCTGTTTTTCCAGTTCCTTTGCCTAGTTCTCCTTAATCCTTTGGACTCTTGTTAAAGCGCCATACTCAGGAGCTGGGTCTTCTTCCACAGACAGGCCCCTGGGTTCCTTCCAGGTGAGGTCCCACCCCAGTAAATCCATCTCCACAAAACACTGCAAACAGATTACTTAGGCCATTTATTTAACTGATAACACAGAGAAATATCTGTTAGCCAAAACCTCCCAAAACAAATGACTTTTGGAATCTGTTGTAATGGGATTTAAATTGTCCTTATTAATAGCTCTGGGGACCATTTGTCTTAGTACTAAATGATTCTTTTTTTTTTTTTTTTTTTCTTTTTGAGAATGTGGCAAATCATGCCTCTTGTATAAACATAAAATGAACATGTGTTAAAGATTATATTTATCTCATTTGTCAGGAGAGAACGAAGCAGAGGTAACCAATCCAAAGGGGCCAAACTTAAGCAGGAAACGGAATGTGAGATACATTTACAGTTCATCTGAAGCTGGCTTTCTTAGTGCAAGTGAGAGGCAGGGGCAGTTGGCTTCCCCCACAGATGGTTTGTTCATCTTGCTGTAGACACCATTTAATATGCTTAGATCTCCGTTATTTAAAACTTAGAATAATCAGGTATTTCAAAGGCAGTGAAAAGCTGGGCACAGAGATCCCAGGACTGTAGGCCAGGCATGCGCACCTCTCTATCAGTGATGCCCAGGGGCTTCATGTGCTTGCATGAGTTATAAAGGACACATGTGAGCATTTGATGGCAGCAGTGAAGTGCCTTCTGCCTTCTGTGTTGTCAGAAAGGTCACCGGTCACTGGATTATTCCATTATAAGGATTTCTTCATTGTTAGAATAGATACAAAGTAGTGGCTTTGACATTTGAGCCAGGGTCTCTCTATGTCTTGATATTCAGCCCAGGCTAGCTTTGAACTTGATATCTTCCTGCTTCAGGGCCCTGAGGGCCAGGGTGTGCCCTATCATATCCCGATATAAATGGTGTCCTTTAAAGGTCTGATTTGAGATTTTTTCAAGTAAGGGGTGAGGAACGCTGGAGATAAAGAGGCAGAGAGGCACACCCTCCACTCTCCTTCTGTCTATTAAGGCTAGAAAGCTGATTTCATTCCCGTTTAAAGAAAAAGTCTGAAAACCCAGGAGAGCATCCAGCCATGTGGTCACAGGTCTTCCTGAGAACCTTGTCCTGAACATCTGTGCCCACTGAGCCTCCCTTTAAGAGGGCAGAGATGCCATGAATGAAGGCTTTTAAGGTTCTTGTGATTTCTCTATGAGCACTAACAGTTCTGTGTCTCCCCCTTTATGTCTTTCAATGAAATCACGTAGGAAAATGTGGAAGCATTTATGTGCATCAGAATCTAACGGGGAGATGAGTTATGTCCCCGAGGACCAAAGACTTGTTGAGACTGGATGTCTGAAAGATAAATAGCCCAGCTGAGGTTGCTGATTATTGGATCAGCGTGGGGAAAAAGAGTGAATGGTGAGGTGACTGAGCTGCTTGGCTGGAGCCTGCAGAGAAAGTATTGGTTTGGGAATCTGATTTTTTTTTTTTTTTTTTTTTTAACCTTGGACCATTGTCTTCATAGGTCTAGACAAAGTGACTACACCGCCCTTCCCAAGAGCTAAAGCATCTTCAAGTTGCTCATAATTAAGAGTAAAGGAAGCCAGGTTTATAAGGAATTTTCTAGAAACAATGTTTCCACACGGAGAGAACAGCCAGCCACTGGTTGTGGGGTTGAGCTCTGTTTCCATTTGAAGCTCCTTGGCAAACGGTGCTTCGGCCTTCCAGTCATTTCCTTCTGGTGTCAGCTGGCCACACACCTCTGCTGTGGACTCGGAATGGAGAGTCGGCAGGTGCTGTGTGTCAGCAGCCTGCTGCTAGCACAACCCCCTCACCTACCCCCACCCCACCACACCCCCACTCCCAACCTGCCACCCCTCCTTTACTATAAACTTTTGTCAGGGAAACTCACAGCACCCCAGAAAGAGTAAATGCTCAAGTAGGAAAGTCAAAGCCATAGCAGTCCGAAGAGAAGAAGAACATAAAAAGTGTCATTAAGGTCCAGCTTGCAGCCAGACGTTGGGACCTGAGTTCAGGCTTGATGGAATGAAAGCCTATAAACTGTAGGAGACTGTAGCTGGTCAGGTTTGCTGAACAAGGGGAGATAAACTACAAACACACCATGTGAGTGGCCAAAATCAAGACTCATAAGGCTTTGGGTGATTTAGTGTATGGGGGCCACCAACTAAGAACGCAGTGAGCTTTCTGTCTTCTCTTTTTCCCCACACCTTATGGTAAAGGGAGGACAGATGGCCACGGCTCACGGCAAGCTGGCTGCCTAGATGACCACAGGGACTTTCTCATTCACCTGTGGTGGTAGGTAGAAGTTTTTCTGGTGGTGTTGGAGTTGATAGACATTAGCCAACCCTGCAGTTGTTCTTTGACAACTTTTATTGATTATATTATTATCAATCAATCAATTATCAATTGATTATAATATTATCAACATAATATTTTTATTCATTATTTGGGAATTTCATACAACTTGCCCTGTGACAAAGGTTTGATATGCTCGGCCCAGGGAGTGGCACTATTAGGTGCAGCCCTGTTGGAATAGGCGTGGCCTTGTTGGAGTAGGTGTGGCACTGTGGGTGTGGGCTTTAAGACACTCTTCCTAGCTTCCTGGAAGCCACATTCTGCTAGCAGCCTTCAGATGAAGATGTAGAACTCTCAGCTCCTCCTGCACCATGCCTGCCTGGATCCTGCCATGTTCCCACCTTGATGATAATGGACTGAACCTCTGACCTGTAAGCCAGCCCCAATTAAATGTTGACCTTATAAGAGTTGCCTTGGTCATGGTGTCTGCTCACAGTGAAAAACCTGACCCCCTTATGAAGAAGGTTAGATCCCTAGCAAACTTAGAGCCGAGACTAGAAACTACATGCCCGGGCAAGTAAAAGAAAAAAACCCCCACCCAACTACATTCTCTTCCCTAAGAAATGGGTGACTTTGACCTGACCTCAGGGCCAGAGGCACAATGTTTCAGGAACTAGAAATGTTTGTGCAACTGTCTTGTGAATATGCAAATTCTTTCCGTTCCCCACCCCTTGCTTTGTGGATTTTCTTTGCTTTATGATCCTTTTCCTGATTTGTGATTCCTTCCTTGCTTTGGGGTTTTTTCTTCCTTTAAATACCCCTGACTTCAGCTGCTGGGGGTCGGACTCCTCTGCCCCTGCGTGGGTTACGAGCTCCACCCCAGTGCACTGGTCCCACAATAAACCTCGTGTGATTGCAGCAAGGACGGTCTTTCGTGAGTTCTTGGGGGGTCGCGCCATCCCGAGACTTGAGCAAGGGTCTCCCCAGTTCGGGGGTCTTTTAACAGCAGTAAACCCTAACTAAGATACACTCCAATCACACTCACTTCCCATTCCTTCCAGATCTTCCCTTCTACCCCTGTACCCCCCCAACAGCCCTCCAAAAAGAAAAAGAGAAAAATATACAAACCCCAGTGTGTTACCTATATACCCTTTGGAGCATGGTCACACTCCCAATGGCCAGGCCCTTAAAGAAAACTGAGTCATTCCCCTGCCACCCCACCCCTGCCAAGATCTTTTAAATCAAGGAATAATCACTGGTCTTTGCAACCATACCACAGTATCAAGGTGTTTTCTCTGTCAGTCGTTGCCAGAGCAAGTCACACTTAGAACAGGATGGCTGTTGAACCAACTCGTACAGGTTCTACAAGCAGAACCGAGCCAGCTCTGTTCTGTTGGGTCTGTTGTTTTAAGCTCTGTCTTGGTTACTGTTAGCATCAGGGATGCGGGAAAGCCATGTTGTAGATTTTGTTGTGGTCATTACTCTGAGTGTCGTTTTCATGTAGCTCTGGGTGGCCTCAAGGGATCACTGATGTACCTGAGAGCAGCCTTGAACTCCGGATTTTCCTTCCTCTGTCTTCTAAGCGCTGGGATTACGGGTGTATGCCAGTGCGCCCAGGTTTATGCTTGCTGAGGATCGAATCCAAGTCTTCCTGCACCCTCTTAGGCAAGCATCGTGTTAGCCGAGCCACAGTTCAAACTCCAGGTTTTGATTTGGCTGTGACTTCCCTCCTAACATCCAGATGTAGGTCTGTCAATTTTCAAAACGTGTACTAGCTTGACCATCTCTACTAGGGAAAGGGGTGTATTTTTCTAACACGAAATAAACTTCAAAAATAGGTGGAACTTGAAAATATTGGAGACTCTGGGCGAAATTATTGTTCAGCGTGTATTTTGTCTTTTAAAATGTTGTTTAAACAGTAGTCCTTGGAGCTGATAGTGTGGGTTGGTTGACTGTTTAAAGGCGTTTTAAAATTATGAGAGTTTATCACTGAGATTTTCTCAAGAAAACAAGTTAAATATGTCTAAGACAAAGGACAAAGATGGTTTCAGACATCAATGGACCCAGTGAAATCTGAAATTATTCAGAGACGATGAAGCAGGTGATTCCTCATCTGGAAGGAGCCAGTTCTGAACTCAGATCAGTGTCCACATTGCAATAGGACAGCATTACCCACAGAACCGTGGTAACCATTGGGTGGCTTTCCGTCGGCACCTGGTATGTTGATGTCCAGTTGGGCGCTATTGACTCTGGGAAGCTCAGGAAGGAGGCAGAAGCCGGAAATCTAGAATCAACGAGCCAGTGTGTCTGACAAAAGCTGAAGTGACTGCAGTAGATTCTCTAGGTCAGAGACATCTGAAAGAGTGGGCCCACAGAGTTCTCCCAAGAGTGAAGCAGAGAAGACAGGGAGCGTCTGTGGGGAATGCAAGTGGAGACTCCAGCCACCAGTCTGCTGTGTACAGGGAGCATGGAGGGTAGAGGAGCAATGCTGCATCCTTCTGCTACTGACAACTCACTGTGAAGCAGATATCACTGTCAGAACCATTTCATGGGAGAAAAATAAGTTCAGGTCAGCTACCCGGGTCTGCAACCTGGATACTTCTTAACTAGTTTCTATGGTAGGCTTTAGCTGTGTAGGAAACCAAGAGCTGGTGGTGGCAGGAACGTGCCAGAAACCTAGTTCTCTCAGGGTCCCACAATAATTCAGAGACCATGTGGCTGGAGAATTGGTTTAGCAGTTAAGAGTGTTTTCTGATCTTCCAGATGACTGGAGTTCGGTTTCTAGCACTTACGTTGGGCAGCTCAAAACCACCTTTAACTTCAGTTCTAGGGGAGCTAACTTCTTGTCTCCTCATACAAATAAAAATATTAAAAAAAAAATCAGATATCTTGGGCTGAGCCACAGATGGGAGGGGGAACCTGGTTTGTATAAAGGGGCCACCCTGTACTTGGATTGTAGACCTTATGCCTGATAGCTTATTGGTAGAAGATTCCTACCATGGAAACGATTCAAAATTCCCTTGAGGTTGAAGAAGACAAAAGAAATGTGTGTGTCCTGCAATAAAACAGGCTGGGAATAAAGAACACAGCATGTGCAGACAGTGCTGAAAAGAATCGGGTCTGAGCAAGCTTACAACCCAGTCTGAAGTGGCTTAGAAGTCAGTCTGTAAGCTTCATTAGTTCCGATTTCATTTTGGCTCCAGGGTGGACATCCCCACTCTCTCCTCCAGGAACAGAAGAGGCGTTGGCCCAAGGTTCCATGTTCATTTTCTAATCCTTGCCTGAGAAAGACACAAAACAGTGGGCTGAACTTGGAATGCTGAAAGAAAGAAAATGGAATCAGAAACCCAAGCAAGTCATGTGACCTAGACAGGCCAGTACAGTAATCAGTGTACAGCTCGAGTGGGTGCAGATTTGACTCCCCACGATCCGATGATCCTTGGGTGGGGTCTCTCTGTCCATCCACTGTGCATTTACTCAACAAATTCCCCCTTCATATGGAAAGGGAAGTTGAGTCCCTGCTAGCTTTCCTATTATGAACTGTTGTCACCTTCTCAGTGGCTCTGCTTCGGAGGCTGTACCTGGTCCAGCTTGGGCGTTTGGTGAACCTTTACAAAGGACACTAAAGAGTAGACTTTTGTGTTCCATTCCAGTTCTGGGGACCTGCGTATATATGTGAAATTCTAGGATTAATGGAAGTCAAAAATTAGAGTTCATGTTAAAGAACTGATTTCTGCCAAGTAGGAGAAATGATAAAAGTTGAAGAATTTCTACTCCGAGGAAACGTGCAGGGTTTATTAATAAAGAGGTTTGCATTTGAACCTGACTCAGCTGCGGCTTCTCATGCAAATCTTCAATCCTAGGTGTTTGCCCTTCTCTCTTGGGCCTCTAAGGATAATTGAAAAGAGGTAACACTTTACTCAGATGTTGTGCTATCATATTGACTGGTACTCATGTTTTGAATATAACTGCCAAAGTGGACCTGCTTACGCAATAGTGGCATCATTGTTACAGAGTTACCAATGACTTTCTGGTTGGATCTGAGGCCTGCTCCATGGGAGGAGAGTTTCATGCCTGGTAATTCTTATCAAAAGCCCATGGCCCTGGAGGTTATAATTTGCTGTTATTTTGTTGCTAAGTGCTCATGTTATCAAATCGTCTTCTTAATATTTATGTTGACCTGGGTTGTTCTCAACTATTGTCAGAGAAGCCCCCCCCCTTTTTTTTCAGTAGACAACAGTTACCAGAGAGTTGCATAACTGGTCACAGTATTAAAGATATGAGACTCAGTGCTCAGCCCTAAATGGGACATCTCTATCAATCCCACAACTACCGTCATGTCTCAGGGAACATCATGGAAGAGGGAGAGAATGTAAGGAATTCAGAATGGGGTGGGGAGAGAAATATTGTCTTTGGAAACAACATGGCAGTTGCATGCATGAGCTCACAGCAGCTACACAAGATGTCTACACAAGATAAAGCCAGCCCAAAATGGTAGCACAGTTGTGGTAGATAATTTCTAGGTCCCACCCTTACTGAGGAGCTAGGTAGTGGCAGTTGAAAGTTATTGGGAAGGGAGAGTCACTTTTTACTGTCTGTTGCCCACCAGTAGGGTGCCCATGCTCCAGTGAATGGGCCTATGCACCATGCATACTTGGGCAGTACTAGCTGGACTTAGTGTGTTATCAAAAAGAAGAAGGAGAAAGGGGAAGAGAAGAAGGGGAGGGGAAGGGAGAAAAGGAGGAGGAGGAGGAAAAGGAAGAGGAAAAGGAGGAAGAGGAAGAGGAGGAGGAAGAAGAGAAGGAGGAGAAGGAAGAGGAGGAGGAAGAGGAGGGGGAGGAGGAGGAGGAAGAGGAAGAGGAAGAAGAGGAAGAGGAGGAGGAGAAAGAGGAAGAGGAGGAGGAAGAGGAGGAGGAAAAGAAGAGCAACTCATGAAGTTGGGAGGAGGCATGCTGGGAAAATATGGGCAAAGTTTGAGGGAAAGAAATGAGGAGTAGTTGTGGTAATATTTCCTTGTATAAATATATGTAATTCTCAAAACAATTATTTCAAAATAACATTTGTTTTATAAAAGAGCAAAAATGACAGTAAAATTAATATAATTGCTCTAATTATATTTAAAATATACTTGTTGAAATATTTGAAATAAAAGATACCCATGAGCTTTATATATGTACAAAAAGCAATGCCAGACCAAACCTGCATCCTTGAGAGATTTCAGCTCTGCTTTCACACTGTCTTTAGACAGTCCTATGGCATAGCCAAGATACAGCCTTCTTAGCTTGATTGACAGGTAGGTCTACTCAGGAAAATGCAAGTTTGCAAGCTTCCCAGAACAAACCATCAGCCTCCTCCCTGTGAAACCGACTGAATCAGTAGTTACCCCCATCTCCCTCGAATAGATTTGAAGTTTATATATTTAATATATGGTGGGTGTTCATTGGAGAGAACATACCAGTCGGTGCCTTTAGAGGTTTAAAGTCGTAGGCGGCCAAGAAACTATTAGAGATTTCAACATGCCGTTGAATCCACACATATTTTTCAGAAGTCTTATACACATTGCCACCCACTTATCAAGGAACCTCTGACCGTGCCAAGATGTTTCTAGTAATAAGCAGATGAAGAAAATGCATCTGCAGAGGTTGGAGGTAGGGCAGAGACAGGCCATAAGCTGTACTGATGTCTCTGCTCTGTGGTGAGATGGCGTCCCGTGGGATGATCAAGTCGGAAGGAATCGGTCTTTGCGAAGGAGCAATCTACTAAGATCTAAAGGATAAAATTACATCTTCTCATTTTAAACATGATTTATTGATGGATTGACTTTGTGTGGGTGGGCAAGGGCCATGCACTAGGGCCATGCATGGCGTGTGTTTGGAGATCAGAGGACAACTTTCAGGACTCTTATTTTCTCCTCCTACCATGTTAGGTCCCAGAACTCAGATCATTAGGCTTGGTGGTAAGCATCTTAACCCTCAAAGCCATCTTGATGGCCCTGGAAATACACATCTTAACCTATGTAGAGCATAGAATTCACCTCCTAAATGTTTGTGCCTGAAAAGAGTCAAGGACAAATGGGGAATGCTCCTCCCCCCCCCCCCACATATACACTCCAAGCACTCGGAACTCTTCCTGAAGGGAGGACTAGGGCAGGTAAACAGCACATCATAGCCCAGCAGGGAGTAGAGTGAGCTGCAGCTTAGGTCTACCAACGCGCTGCCTACAGAAGATGGGCAGAAGCAACCAGCAAATGGGTATGGGTAGATCATGATTCATGTTGGGAGACAGGAGGATAACATGGACTTGGGCAAGACCATCACAGGGGAACCCGTGGCAAGGGACTTCTCAGTGGCACTGTGGTCATGTGTGCTTGCCTGCAGTTCCAGGAGAGCAAGCCAGACACCCAAGAAGTTAAAGCATTGCAAAAGCCAGAACACCTGTACTGGATGGTTTTGTGTGTCAACTTGACACAAGCTGGAGTTATCACAGAGAAAGGAGCCTCCCTTGAGGAAATGCCTCCATGAGATCCAGCGGTAAGGCATTTTCTCAATTAGTGATCAAGGGGGGAGGGCCCATGGTGGGTGGTGCCATCCCTGGGCTGGTAGTCTTGAGCTCTATAAGAAAGCAGGCTGGGCAAGCCAGGAGAAGCAAGCCAGTAAGAAAGATCCCTCCATGGCCTCTGCATCAGCTCCTGATCCCTGACCTGCTTGAGTTCCAGTCCTGACCTCCTTTGGTGATAAACAGCAATGTGGAAGTGTAAGCTGAATAAACCCTTTCCTCCCCAGCTTGCTTCTTGGTCATGTTTTGTGTAGGAATAGAAACCCTGACTAAGACAGCACCCCAGTACAGGGGTATTTAGAGCATTACCAGGTGCCACCGCCAGCCGTGGGACACCTCTGTGAAGACCAACCATTGATCTTTTCAGAGGTCATCACGAGACTCCTCCCTTAGGAAGATACCATCCTTTTAGGCTCTTACTGCCACACATTCATAGGTGGCTCCAGACACAGAAAGCAAAAGTAAAGTGTAACTTTCCAAACGTTCTGGGGTGGGGTCGTGTTGGGGGAGAACAAGAAAAAGATCGGAACCTTTGTCACAGAAAGAGCGCTATAGGCACCCCCTCCTCATCCCATCCTGCTCTTGCTTTTGGGGATTTCAGACACTGTTCTAAAGACAAAGAGACGTAGATGTGGACATTTGAAAGTGTCCCAGGAATAGTTCCTAGTAGCCATAAGCACAGGGCCTTCACCATCCATCTTGACTCTGTTCAAATCTAGTTCTTGAGTGGCACTAACCCGCCCTTGGATATTCTTGTTCGGTTTCACTGGGGGACTCCGTTTTCAGGGAATGAGTATGTTTGTAAGTTATCCGGAGCAACTGCACAGCAAATGCCAGACTAACGTTGACGACGTACACGGCAAAAAGCCCCTTGCTAGGTTGTACCCCGAGAAAGCTGTCTGGCCTCATCCTTAACATTTAAAGGTCTCTGTTTTAAAGGGATCCTGGCAAGAGTGTACCTGGAAAATCAAAGGCTCTGAATGAAATACATTTTCTTTTACATTATGAGCTTGTAATTGGAGTGAATGGCACCGTCTGAGTTCTCATGTGTGAAGATTTTAGTTTCTGATGGAGAATACACAAGAGATTGGAGCATAAGATAAATTATACCTGTGATTCTGACACTTAGAAGTAATCACTATTAATATGGCTGTTTTCTTCTCAATGTGTGTTTGTCCTTTAAAAGAAATAACAGTCTAAATCCTTATGTTTCCAGATCACTTCCAGGCATTTTATACCAATATGCAGCTTTACGAAGAATGTAAGAGAGGCTTTGCTGTCTGTAAAATTATTTAAAGCATTATTTTTCTTGATTTTATCAATACAATGATTAAGACTGAATTTTATTCATACTTATATAATTACCATCTTTCCACTAAATTATTTATTCATATCCTTTACTCGTGTCCCCATGGGGTTTCTACTGCCTTTTGAATTGACTCGTCAAAGTTCTATGAATAGAAAAACTGACTATCTTTCCTTTCAGAAGTGAGAGGAGGGCTTCTTGTTCATTTTCTGGGGCTTTTTGTGGAGTTTTGTTGTTGTTGTTCACAGGAAAAGTGAAATTTAAAGACAGAGCTCACACAGTTGCCATTATTTGTAATATTTAAACAGAGTCTTACTTTTTGACAAGTGCTTGGTGCATCTGGATTTAGAGATGTTTCAAATGGCCCTCTGTCACCGAAGACACACATCTCCCAAGACTAAGGGGTTAAGGCCCGAGTTCTCTTTGGCAGAGTGGGGGACCACAAGGCCCAGAGAAACAGGCAGGCCTGGGGGTGGGGGTGGGGAGGAAGGGATGTGAGGACTGGTTTTAGAATGTGCATCTTTGTGGGGGAGGGGTGGTAAAGGAAATGAAACAGCTACTTAACGAGTTTGTAGAAAGTGGGACTAGGGAGAAAAAAAAAACCTAGGCATTTTTCAAATGATAGTTTTCTTGAAATCCCGGTTCCTTAATTTTAGGCATTTTAAAATTTCATGCATATTTTCAAGATTCTTGAGATCATGTGAGGAAGCTTGAAATACAGACTGTAACATACAGCCAGGGGACCCGTTCTGAGCTGCCCTTCACAATAACAAAGGGAACTTTCTCAGCAGACAGCACAGAAGTGATCTTCAAGGTCAAGGCCAGTGCCTGGCTGTTTGTCTCCTGTTGTCCTTGACTGTGACTTGGGTGTCTGCTGAACACACCAGTTCTGTCCTCAGGTTTCTTCTTCCAGTAGACCAGAGAGGAAGAGGTTGCATGTCTCTCTCTTCCCCCCCCCCTCTCTCTCTCGTGTGTGTGTGTGTGTGTGTGTGTGTGTGTGTGTGTGTGTGTGTGTGTGTGTGGTGTCACATGTCTATTCACGGGACTTGCTGGCTTCCTGCATGTGTCCCCTTATTCTGTACCAACAGCCAGCAGTTGTGTGTCAGATGTTTGGTGAACAGCCCCAGATGTCGTTAAAAGATGCAATCCTTGGCTGTGGATTACAGTGCTTTGCTGTGCTCAGACCACAGGCAGGACCCCTGGGGCCTGCCATGCACATGGTGACCTGTGTTCCTTGGAGAGACTGAGCACTGGTCATTTCTGGCTCTTAGATCTGCCAGCATAACTTGCTGTAATCTCAGTAGTTTTCCTGGGGAGGCTCTTTCCTGGCTTATGCCTGTGTTCCCCCCTCATTCATTAGGGGGTCCTCTGAGGTCAGACTGGGATTCCGTTGCATTCCGATGGCCAGTGTTCAGTCTGGCTGGCTCTCTTTGCCATACCCCTCCTGGGTCCCAGGTCATTGCGACACTTTTTAAAACATCACATTGCATGTCTTGGGCATTGTCCCCCTTACTAAAGCGGCCTGTCCTTACACTTACATAGTGAATGTCCCCTGTGCAGTGACCTCATTGTGACCCCTGTACAGACTCCCTTGTTCTGCTGGTTTCCAGACTTCCTCCTGACACTTGGCTTCCTCAACTCCCTCTTCCCAGAATCCTCTTCCTTATCTCTGGAATATAGACAGCAGATGCCAAAAGCTGAGTCCAGTTATGTTTCTAACTTCCTTCTCTTCTCCTGGCTCTGCAGCTGTGTACTTGGTAAACACCTGTCTCCAACCTGCATGGCACCTCTGAGGTTACAATCGAGGTTAGTTTGTATCACCTTGAATAGAATGGTTCATACAATAAAGCCCTTTCCTCTGATTCAGTTCTCACGCTCCATAGAGATATCTGTTGCTGATTATTCCTGCTGGCGTGCCCTGATTCTGCTTCATATTTGGTTTGCATTCTGTTGTCCTTTTCTGAGATTATTTCTAGGTTTCCCTGCATCTCTATAACTCTGCTTTGGATCAAACAGCTTTGGGAAATCCCTCCGGACTCCTGGCGGAGAAGATGCACACGTGACCTCGGGTCACTCCTCCTTCTCCTGCTCCCTTTCCCCTGAAGTCTTGAGGTTGGTGGAGAAAATGATAATGGACAGGTATCTTTATATTTCCAAATCTTAGGCACCATGTTGAGAAATTAGTGTTTCATCCACAAAAGGCCTGACTCCCTTCCTTTGCATCTCCCTAGGCTCAAAGCTCCTTCTATCTAATTGAAGAAGGACCTATGGGTACCATCTTGGAACCTGGATGTACCTCTCACCACCACCACCCTTTTTTTAAAAAAGCTAAAACCTCCTCAAAGTTCTGGTGACAGGGATACCTGTTTCTAAGCAGAGCTGAAAGAGTTAAAATGCCCCGAGGCCATTTCTTATGCTTTCTCTTTTGACTCCCTGGTGTCACCGAGTGTCACCAATGTTCTTTCTCAGAGTTTGAGCAACATTCTTCCAAAGACAACCTTGATCGGAGCTTGGCAAGAGGCTTTGTTGGGTTTAGACTGATGGATGCCAGTGGGGGGCATTGTTCCTGTGCAAATTAGGGTTTTGAATTTAAAGTATATCTGATTCTAGACTGCGTTCGCTCTCCTGTTGGCTATTAAGGTGGTAATATTTCTTTTCTGCTTTCAACCAAGGTAGGCAAGGAAGGCCACACCTTACCCTGAACATCATGTTAAGAGGTCACTTACCCTGACTCAGTTTATTGGGGTTCTTGTCGGTGACTGACTCTAGGCTCTACACTGCTGTGTATCTGTTCTGTTCTAAAAATCATTTGTAGTCGGGGCTTGTCAGTCAGCTCAGGTTTTTGATCTTTTTGATAAAAGTGAGATGTTGCTAAGTTCCTCAGCCCATGTAAAACTTTTATTTTAAAAAGCAAATATCCTGTCTGGTTGACAGCTTGATACAAGCTGGAGTGATAATGATTGATATGGAAGGAGCCAGCTCACTGTGGGCGGTGCTACCCCTGGCCTGGGAGGAGCCAGCTCACTGTGGGCGGTGCTACCCCTGGCCTGGGAGGAGCCAGCTCACTGTGGGCGGTGACACCCCTGGCCTGGGAGGAACCAGCTCAGTGTGGGCGGTGCTACCCCTGGCCTGGGAGGAGCCAGCTCAGTGTGGGCGGTGACACCTCTGGGCTGGTGGTACTAGATGCTGCAAGAAAGCAGGTAGAGCAAACCATGAGGAACAAGCCAGTAAGAAGCACCCCTCCATGGCTTCTGCATCAGCTCCTGCCTCAGGTTCGTGCCCCAATTTCCCTCCGTGATGGACTTAAACCTATAAGCTAAAATAAACATCTCCAGTTGCTGTTGGTCATGGCGGTTTTTATCACAGCCATAGAAACTCTAAAGTTCAAGTCTATCTCTGAGGAGGCCAGAGAGAAACTTAACTTGTTCCACAGTAAATATGAACAGCTGCTGGTCGTCCTCAAGTTGAATTCACCTCTGCTGCTCATCAGAGTGGCTTGCCAACCTAAAGGAAAAGCAATCAAATCAAGAGACGGGGGTCAGTGATATCTCAGCGGGGACTCTGTTCAAGGAAAGTTTGAAGCCAAATCCCGTCAGCACATGAGACGCAACAAGTTTGTTCTGTGCCTTACAAAGCACATTATTCGGGAAATACCAGCAGGGCGAGCTCTGTTTTCCATCTACTTTGATACAAAATCACACATTAGTGAAGAAGGCAGAAGAGGAGGCCAAGCTGTGGCCTGGGAAGCCAGCTGTTGAGCCACGCCAGCTGTTGAGCCACGCCAAGATCCGCAGGCTGCTCTCCCTCCCTCAGCTGGGGCAGAGGGCACTGTGCCAGCACATTAGCGTCAGGGTTCTTGGAAATACCTTAGAGGTTAGATAAGACAGCGCAGAACTGCAAAATAAAGATATCAGGTTAGTTTAAGAACATTGTATGGTTCAGAGGTGAGAAGCCGGTGTGGCCCCTGCACAGGACCGTAGGCCAGTTTTCTGCACCCGTGTGTGAGAGACTCCAAACCACTCATAAGTCCAGCTCCCGGGGGATACAGTCCCTCCCTCCTTCAAGCCAGGCACACACTACATACACGTAATTAAAAATAATAAAAATAACTTTTAATAGGGATCTTAAAAATATCATAGTATTACTCTACAGTAAAACAATGTAGATTCGTGAGGAAGCTTAGCAGTCTGACCCAGACCCTTTCCTGTTGCTGTCACCAAAGCTCTGGGCAGCATCTTAGTGGAGGGGGGAGGGAGTCTGTGTGTTGAGGTTTGGTTTGTTGCTATGTATTATAAGGCTAAATTCTATATCCCAAGGTCTAATTTCCTCAAGAAGAAGAAATCCTCACACATGGGACTGGAGAGATGGCTCAGCAGTTAGGAGCACCACCTGCTCTTCCAGAGGTCCTAAGTTCAATTCCCAGCAACCACATGGTGGCTCACAACCATCTGTAATGGGATCTGATGCCTTCCTCTGGTGTGTCTGAAGACAGTGGCAATGTATTCACATACATGAAATAAATGAATCTTTAAAAAAATAAAAAGAGATTCTCACACATATACCAGCTTTTGTTGTGTAAACCTTGCCCCCCAAGTTATCTGTGATTGGTTAATAAAGATGCCTACAGCCTGTAGCCAGGCAGAAGAGAGGTAGGTAGGGCTTCCATTCTCGGGCTTGGGGTCTGTCTTAGTTAAGGTTTTCCTGCTGCGAACAGACAACATGACCAGGGCAACTCTTATAAGGACAACATTTAATAGGGGCTGGCTTCCAGGTTCAGAGGTTCAGTCAATAAGTTCTCCTAAGAACCATCAAGGGTGTCTATGAACTCAGAGATGGAAGCCATGAGAACATTCTCGTGAAAGGTATTGAGCTCTGCAGAACAGGGCCTGTTTCCTGTTTTTCCTTCTGTGGTGGACACACACCCGCACAGCTGTATTTCTCAACGAGAGTGGGTGCCATCCAGTCTCCTCTCTTCCATGGGAGGTGGCACACCTGAAAGACAGAAACAAAAGAGTGTGGTCTGAATCTGAAAACCAACACTCTCGAGGGCCTCTGATACTAGGATCGGAATAGCTGAAATTTAGAATTTTGGTGGGGAAGCCAAAGGCACGTGGTCCCCTCAGGAAACGAAGGGACCTGAGCCTAGAGTCTCCTCCATATAGACATTTTCAACAATAGAGAGCTGCTAGGCAGTTCAGTAGCACTGTGGCTGTGGATGGCTCACTTGGTTTAGCACATCTCTGGTGTTATTCAGGTGGTCCGCACCCATAGTGCCGTTGAGCAGACTGACAGTTCTCCATCATAGGAAACGTCTACCCAGGGGAAGCCATAGGCTGGGGACTCTTCATTTCTAAGGTGACCAAACCGAAAACAACATGAGATGGGTACCTGAGGTGTGGTTGGAGAGCAAGGAGTGCCATTGGGATTTTTACCTCAAAGTAATTAGGTTGGAGGAGGGGAGAGTTATGCACTTGGTTCCTTTATCTGTCTTTTGATGCTTTCTGGCTCATGCCCCGTTCATTTTGTGCTTATCGATGGGGTCAATCCTCTGACTTTCCATCCAGTGTTTCCAGGGTGGATTGGAATGGGACATTTGTCCCCTGTGATTTTCCACGATCTTAAACCGAAATCTTCACCAGCCACTGGCTCTCAGGCATGGCAAGAAGTGAATGAGGTTCCGTTCAGAATAGAAGCCGGCAGCCTGAACGTGTCTTCTATGTAGCAGCGAGAGAGGATGGGGCGTGCGTGCCCCTAGCCATCTCAGCCCTGTGACCCGATGTGGTGGTGTTTGTTTTACTCTATTTCTATTAAGCTTGGCTAATCACTTTCCAACAAGAGCTGGGTCTGAGGGTTGGGATTAGGGGCTTGGAGAAGTTGCACAGGCACAGCTTTGTTGAATAATTCACTTTCTGACCACTAGGTGGTGCTCATTCACTTCCAAATTTGCCATTGAATTTTTTTTGTTTTTTTGTTTTTTGCTTTTGCTTATTGTTCTGTTGCTGGAAAGAAGGTTGATAACCAAATTATCCTTAAACTGAGCGTGCCTGCTCCTCTACAGGTGCAAGTATATAAGAATTTTAATGTAGTTATCCAGCCTGGAAAGTAATGGGTTTACAAGTTAACAACCTTGCACGCGGCGTGTGTGTGTGTGTGTGTGTGTGTGTGTGTGTGTGTGTGTGTGTGTGTAAATAATATTGATTTATATTCTTCAGAATCATTTTGTCACTTCGGTCAGACCAGTGCATAGCGATCATAACAAACATTCTCATGGATTGAAGTGGTTTTCTTGGTGGATTTAAGAGTCCTCTGGATAAGCCAATGAAATGCCTGTACGGCGAATGGACATAGCGTGTGTGTGTGTGTGTGTGTGTGTGTGTGTGTGTGTGTGTGTGTGTGTGTGTGTGTGTGTGTGTGTGTGTGTGTGTGTGTGTGTGTGTGTGTGTGTGTCTGTGTGTGTGTGTGTTGTGAGGAGCACCAGGTTCTCCAGGTCTGATGGTTTTAGGGTTCTCACAGTATCAGCAGAAACAAGAAGCAAAGTGGAGGACACTTGAGGCTGGGATCTGATGTGGCTAGTTCTGAGGAGGAGTCGACTCACGTAGACATCTTAAAGGGGAGCCTGGTGAGAGTTAGCTAGCAGATACAGAGAAAAGACCAAGCTGGGCCTGAGCAGGAGGCATTGGGGTTCTCTCCTAGACTGTGGTGGGTGGGCATCCGTGTACCTTGCTTTTAGGTTCCCTAAACTTAAAGCCTATGAAAGATGTTTTAGAACGTCTTGAGCAAACTTAAAGTCTTTGCAATGTCATAGATGGGGCAGAAGGGACAGCACAGAGAAGGTCAGGGTGCCAGCGAAGGGGTGATTAAGTGTGGGTTCACCCCATATTCCGCATTCCAAAGCCTGGGGTGTTGTCAGCTGTGGTCTCATATCCTGGTCAGAGGGACTGAGTAGTCTTAAGAACGTGGGTTTCTCCTCTCCTTCCTTCCCCGCCTCTCCCCTGGAATGACGGGTTACACCTCAAATTGTGTGATGTGTTCAGCCTGGCATTGACTTTGGCCTGTGGGGTACCCTGGCAGTGGAGGTATCCCGACATGGGAAGACGTATGTAGTCTAGGTATAATCTCGACCCAGTGGTTCTGGGTCCTTAACCTGATAATTCCTGCTTTGGAAGAACAAAAGGCTCAGTGGTTGTGGAAGGCACCTGGATATTTACGAATCTCTATCCTGTACCGGACAGAAAGGACCAGGATCATGACATATTGATGATCATAACCAAAGTATCTGTTTCTTGACTTTGTCACTAACGCAAATGGGCAAAGGGCTCTCCACTTACCCCCAGGATGGTCTTCATCTGCACCAGGCTGGCCAGTAAGCTGTCAGAACACCCAGACTGCTGAATTCTGGGAACCCAGTGAAAGGGACATGGAAACCCACTCTTGTGGTTCCGCGTCCTTGCCTTCTCCCTCTCAGGGTGTCTAGATGCTGCTGCGCCCCAGGCTGGAAGGATGAAGCAGAGTCCAGATTGCACAGGATCCTGGTCCACCTGAGAGCGAGTCCCATGGGGGGTGGGGAGAGAGTGAGAAAGTCTTCTTTGAGGATCTTAGTTTTAGGCAAAGGCCTTCTCTGTTGATGCCCAAGGAAAGAGCTCTCTGAGACGGATCTTAGCATGTGCATATACCTTTATTCGGGGTGGGCTTGTGCACATACACTTTACTGGGGTGAATCAACAGTTATCTAGTTTTGAGGAGGGGGTGAGACTATCCAGGGGCTGGGGGAGGAAGGTCATTGGCTGAAGGTTAAGGCTACTGAGATGCCTCATTAGCATGAGGAGGCATTCCAAGAATCTCAGGCGCAGGACTACGTGACATTCCTCAGGATGTCAATCCAGATCCCTCAGAGAAGAGGAAGCCCTAGCTGACAAAGAGAGTCCTGCCCTTTTGCAGGGAGCTCAGGGCTGTCGACCTTAGCAGCAGGGCAACACAGCTTGACCAGAAGACATGTGCAGAATCCCCCCCCCCTCTGCTGGAAGATTCTGGGCCTCGCTCCAGGGCCTCCTAGTGAGCCTGACAGGCCTCTCTCCTCACTGCCACCAGCTCTTCAATCCTTCAGTCTTTACCAATACATTCCCCAGGCCTTGGTGCACTACCTAGTCCAGTGAAGGCAATCAGTAATCCCTCTTGGATGACTGGCCACTTCCCTATTTAAAATCCAGCTCAATAAACAAATCATGCTGGATATTAGTCACTCAAAATGAACTCTGGATAAATGTGAAGTATTCCCGAGTGGACTTTTTGATCTGTGAACGTTGACCCATGAAGATGTTTTCTGTAATACGTCATCACGGTTTAAATTGTGGACAGAGTTGGAAGAGACTCAATATAGGGCTAGGTCTGAGTCCTATAAAATCCACTTTTCTAGGGCAAGTTGCTATTGCTGCTTTCTGCACTGGTTTTTCACAAAGCTATATTATAGCAATCACACACACACAGTGCAGTAACCGCAAGGTCTATTGTGGAATGTTTCATGTTGCGGAATGGCTCTCAAAGCAGGCAGTTGAGGGAGGTGTGACGTCTCATGGAAGCCTTTCTTCTGGTTCACTTCAGATCCTCACATCAAGGTTTCTGGGAAGAAAGAGGACGTGAAAGAAGCCAAAGAAATGATCATGTCTGTCTTAGACACGAAGGTAAGTGAACACTCCAAGCTGATACTCCGGCCGTGTGGAGAAGGGAGAAGCAGGGAAATCAGGAAAGGTTGAAAGATGCATGCGATTCTGCTGAGGGAGAGAGGGGGAGAACGTGCTCACTGTGAACGGTTTCCATCATATCAAGTCCATAGGAAGGTACATAGGCCCTAGTTAGTGCTACATAAGTAACGATGACAGAAATGAACACATTTGCTTTTCTGAGGACATAGGAGCCCTGTGGCCCTATGTGAGTATGTGTGCGCTCACCTGTGTGCTCATCTGTGTGTGCTCACCTGTGTGCGCTCACCTGTGTGTGCTCACACTTGGCTTGGGATGAATGGGACGCTCGATCCACTGCAAGTACATGTATAGAAAAATAACGACAGAAGCTGAATGCGTGTAAGCCTACACTTGTTTGTGATGCAGTTTTTTAAAACACACCCGAAGCCTGTATGCCAGGTGCTCAATATTGTACAGATAATAATTCGACTTATCCTCAAAAGTAACTTATCACAGAGATGTTAAATAATTTGGTCAGCGTCTCAGAGCTGGTAACTGGTGAGGCAGTTCAAATCCAGGCTGTGGTGCCAGCTTTTTATTTTTCCTACTACTTAATGTTTTATTGAAATATTTCTGATCTTGCCCTCTGGTCTTTTGTTTTTCTAGGTTTATCTTTGTTCTTTTTTTTTTTTTTAATTTTTAAGAATTATTTACCTTGTAATTTTTAAGTAGCTTAGGGTTTTTTTTTTCCTCCCTAAAAAGGGGGATAATTTCATGTATTTCAAGGGTTAAAGTAAAAGAAGTTAAGCTTCAAAATAAAAATATTTTGGGGCGCAAGTCAGAAACTGAAGATTTCAGAAGGTTTGTAAATTACTAATATTTTAATATCTTGAATCTTACAAGTCAGGAATGCCATTAACAGTCTCGAACATTCAAAAAGTTTTATGTCAGTCCTTGTAGCATTGGATTACATTCCTCAGAATTAAATATTTGGATGCTAGTTTGACCACCACCTTTTTATTCCCCATGACTTGGGATTTTATACTTTCTTTAAGGTAACTGAGCCTCTGATTGGGGTTCATTTATTTGTGCCTTCATCGGCCAGGGTTGAAGTTCTTCCGAGTTCTCCATTTCTCCTCCTATCAGCTGGAATAAGGGATGGCTATGTAAGGGTGGGCAGGCTCCCGTGGGCAGGACCTCAGACAGCAGGTGTGGTCCGCATGTGTGATCTCAGTGGGGGCTTAACTTACGGTCCTAATTCCTCCTCCTCATACATCCTCTGCCCAACACGGCATCTTTAGTCATGTGATCACACTTTATCTGTCTTCAGGTATTTGAACCATTTCATGAATAATGCCTTTAAAGGAAAAAAAAAACCTGAATAATTTATTTACCATTGCAACTGAATGTATTTAAGAGAACATCTTCTGTTAAAAAAAAATGTGTCACCACCTCCTGAAAAATTTATCATAAAAGGAGATTTCTTCTTAATGAAGAAACCTATATAAATTTGTTAGGTTGAGACAATCCTGTTGAGAAATCTGTAGTTCCCCACGGAACGGGGTCCGTTTCTGTTAATGCTGAAGCGCCGTAAAGGGCAGAGTGTTTGGCGGTGTTAACGCGTCGGGCCATAACCCTGCTTCCGCGCAGAGCAACCGCGTCACGTTGAAGATGGATGTCTCGCACACAGAGCACTCGCACGTCATCGGCAAGGGCGGCAACAACATTAAAAAGGTGATGGAAGACACGGGCTGCCACATCCACTTCCCAGACTCCAACAGGAACAACCAGGCGGAAAAGAGTAACCAGGTGACTGGTCCCTCTACCCTCGAGTCTCAGTAGGCAAATCCCTTCTGAGAGATGAGGGCAAAAAACAACCAGAGGAATCCACAGATGGCAGATATTGTGGGGGGTGGGCTCCCCCGCTCCCGGGGAGGCTGAGGTACCTGCTGGACCAAGGATGAATTGTAGATCTATGGTTCTCTGCTTCCTCTCTAAATAGTAGATATCAAGGGGTAGGATGGTCCCAAAGACCATTATGAAGAACTGAGAGACTCTGTCTTGCCCGAGGACCTTGTCCAGTTGGTGGGTCTGGCTACACAGTTGTAGAAGTGGCTGTTGAGGCCACCATCTAAAGAGGCAGTGCACAGGTGTCCTCTTCCTCACACTGCCGGAGGCACAGCTGTGTTTGCTTAGGCACCCTCCTCCTCCCCCTCCTCCTCCCCCTCCTCCCCCTGTCCCCTCCTCCCCCTTCCCCTCCTCCTGCCCCTTCCCCTCTTCCCACTCCTCCTCCCCCTCCTCCCCCTCTTCCCCCTCTTCCCCCTCTTCCCCCTCTTCCTCCTACTGCTGCTGCTGCTACTGCTTCGCTTTGGCAGTCCTGGGCCCCCACACAAGCACTTCCAGTTCTTAAAGAGTGCATACTGCTGCTGCATTATTTAGTTTATGTTCTGTCTTCTCAGCTGGTCCCGTGATGGGGATCTGTCAGTCCTGGGGGGGGGGGGGGTGAATCAGGGCGTGGTTTACACTGGGAGGTATATGTGGCCTAGGTCAAAAGCCCTGATTAAAGGCACAGGTGTTATTCGGAATACCCCGTAATCGCTGTGACAAGATGGTTCTGTCCCGCATCATAAGACTCATGCTTTGGTTGATGGGTCATGGCGAGGCCCAGGGATCTATGGAGAAAGCTGGAGAGATGGGTACCAAGGCTGTGATTATCTGCCCGCTGGTGTGGAGGATGAAGTCTTAGGCCAAAGAGTCCCTCCCATACATCCACATCACTGCTGCTAATATGTACCTCCTATACTGAGATGCCAAACAAAGGGGGGAAATGCTGTGGACAGAAATATTGATAAAGGGATCAGAACGACTTCCTGGGAGCTGCTGGCCAAGTCCAATGAGGAGGCAGATCAATAGCCAGATATCACTGATAGAGAGTCTCAGGTCAAATCCTAGTTTGATGGGTTTGGCTGAGGCTTATTGATCAGGAGGCCCCATGCTCAAGTGTTCAGCAGCAGGGGTGTGGCTCTCTAGAAAAGCAGATGGGGGCATGAGTGGTGGAGTAAGCCTTGCTCTCTTATTTTGCAGGTGTCTATAGCAGGGCAACCAGCAGGAGTAGAATCGGCCCGAGCGAGGATTCGGGTAACTGCGCTAATCTTTGGGACCGTGCATGCATGCTCGCCATATTGACGTAACGAGGGGGCATCGTTTGCCATTTGGTAACCAAGTTCCATTTCAGGAAGCAGGAGACAGTGGAGCAGGGTGCCTTTGGGAGCACTCCCACCTCTGTCTTCTGGCCTCCGGTGGAGGCATTTTCCTTAGTATTTAGACCACAGCCACAGCATCCTAGGTTTGCTTCTAAATGCTTCTCTATTGGAAACTTTGTGGAAACATTCTTACTTTTGCCTGACTCAAGCAAAAGGCTCCCCCATTAGGAAATGTTACACTCTACGCCGAAGCTTGGGCCTCCTGTGAAGGCAGTACCAGTCTTTAGAAGAAAACAGTTGAGCAACGTGCCTCTCTGCGCATGTCACGCTTTACCGTTGCTTTGGCCTCTCCTAGGAGCTGCTTCCATTGGTGCTGATGTTTGAGTTACCGATTGCCGGGATTCTCCAGCCAGTCCCCGATCCCAACACCCCCTCCATTCAGCACATCTCACAGACGTACAGCGTTTCTGTGTCGTTTAAGCAGAGGTCTCGAATGTATGGTGCTACTGTCATAGTACGAGGCTCTCAGAATAACACTAATGCTGTGAAGGTTGGTGACTTCCAATGACCTCAAAACGCAGATCATGAAAGCTTACTTTTTTTGATTTATTTATTTTTTTTGGTTGGGGGGGATCCTTAGGCTGACTTTAAATTCATAGTTCTCTCAGGGCTGGAGAGATGGCTCAGTAGTTAAGAACACTGACTGCTCTCCCAAAGGACCCGGGTTCAATTCCCAGCACCAACATGGCAGCTCACAACTGTCTGTAACTCCAGTTCCTGGAGATCTGACACCTTCAAACATATTATACAAACAGGCAGAACATCAATGAACATTAAATAAATAAATATTAATTAATTATCAAATGATAATTAATTTAAAAAAAATCATGGTTCTCCTCAGCCTTCCAGATCATAGATAGGTTTATGCCACCACACCCAGAACAAGTTTTATTTATTTATTTATTTATTTATTTAGGTTTTTCGAGACAGGGTTTCTCTGTGTAACCATGGCTGTCCTGGAATTCACTCTGTAGACCAGGCTGGCCTCGAACTCAGAAATCCACCTGCCTCTGCCTCCCAAGTACTGGGATTAAAGGTGTGCACCACCACTGCCTGGCCCAGAACAAGTCTTATGTTTATGGATAGTAGACTAATTGGCTTCCAGCAATTTCCTTTGTGTAGTTCTGGGTTCATAGAGCCTGCTGCCGTTATTCCCCGAGTTGTTGGAGGCATAGAAACTTTGCCTGTGTGGGGACAGTGTATTTGATGGGATTACTGCTCTCTCTCCCTACACTCTGCTTTTCGCTGCCAGGAAGGGACGGCCATGCTGTTGGAGCACCTCGCGGGAAGCTTAGCATCCGCCATCCCCGTGAGCACACAACTGGACATAGCCGCCCAGCACCATCTCTTCATGATGGGCCGCAACGGGAGCAACGTGAAACACATCATGCAGAGGACGGGGGCGCAGATCCACTTTCCCGACCCCAGCAATCCACAGAAGAAATCCACCGTCTACCTCCAGGGCACCATCGAGTCTGTCTGCCTGGCAAGGCAGTATCTCATGGTAAGGCTCCTGGAGTCAGCTTTGCCGTCTTTTTCTTTTCTTTTTTTAAAGATTTATTTATGTATATGAGTACGCCATTGCTCTCTTCAGATACACCACAAGAGGGCATCTGATCCCTTTACAGACGGTTGTGAGCCACATGTGGTTGCTGGGAACTGAACTCAGGACCTCTGGAAGAGCAGTCGGTGCTCTTAACCACTGAGCCGTCTCTCCAGCCCCGTCTTTTTCTTTAGCTTCTTTGAATGCATCGTGTTTTCACTCTGACTCTGGGTACCTGCTATTTGAGAAAGCAGCTTGGAAGCCTGGGCAAACAGGAAAATTTCCTGGTAAAAGGAAAAAAATAAACTGGAGAATAAGGGTTATTGTGCTGCCATAGGCTATATTTTATTGTGTAGGGAAACTTTTTTTTTTTTTTTTTCGAGACAGGGTTTTTCTGTGTAGCCCTGGCTGTCCTGGAACTCACTCTATAGACCAGGCTGGCCTCTAACTTAGAAATCCGCCTGCCTCTGCCTCCCAAGTGCTGGAATTAAAGGTGTGTGCCATCACTGCCCAGCTGGGAAACAATTTTTTAATATTTTTCTTAACTTAGACTAAAGACAGATGAGGTTGCAGATGAATGCATTTTGTGGTGTGGATGGAGGTGGCTCTGCCTGACACCCGGTGCTGATACGCAGTTTGCACTTTAAACAGAAAACTAAAAAAATACCATTTAAAGGTCACCTTCCAAGGCTGAGGGGATGGCTCGGTTTTCACACAAGTCTGAAGACCTGAGTCTGGATCCCTAGCCCTCATGTAGGAAGGCAAGGGTGGACATGGGTGTCTGCAATCCCACGGCTGGAGAGGCCGAGACAAATAGATTCCTGCAGCTTGCTGGTCAGCCAGGAGAGC
This sequence comes from Uromys caudimaculatus, assembly GCA_028551405.1. NCBI lineage: Eukaryota > Metazoa > Chordata > Mammalia > Rodentia > Muridae > Uromys > Uromys caudimaculatus. Next base: position 32,896,949 of record CM052720.1, on the reverse strand, counting down.
TAATCTGTGAGCTCCAGGTTCATGAAAGGGAACGCTTTTAAAAAAAAAAAAAAAAAAAAATGGAGAAAAAATACTCAAGGAAACTGCTTGCTGCTGGCCTCTGGCCAGCCCACGTTATACTCACGCATCTATAAAAACTCGACTCTTGGTGATCTAAACCATTTGTACATTTAATAAATTTATTATCTAAATAAAAAACAATTTTGCTCCTTAATTTTGAAAGCTATGAAAGAAAAGCATCCGTTGGGTCATTCAGAAGCATCCTGATTTCAGGCCTTTCTCTCCTTCACAAGTTTATTTGAAACCCCAGTGTGTGGGGGTTGGTGTGTACTGACAGCCATGTTGCCAGGGGCAGAGACTCTTATCTAACACAGATTATACTCTTTCGTTCGAGGCCCAGCCTTTAGTGACATTTGAGTCAGTAGGCATCAGGCGTGGTCTTCACTATTAACTTGTTAAATCCATTTAAAAACAAAACAACTCAGAAAACCCAGCTTAGTACTGTTGCATCCGTTCCTCTGACAGATGAAACTTCTTAGAGTTAATCGGGGCAAATGGGAGATTTAAAAATTCACTTTCTGTGAATATTTTTTTGTTAGCCATGTTTATTTTACTGTATGGTCAGTAATGTTTTAGCAGTAGGGCATATTTGCATATAAGAACTGCCAAATTACTCTTCGTAGTGTCTTCCTTTCCAGGGTCTCTAGATGTTATTTTTAAGCTTGTAAAGGTTCACAGATTCACATCCCTACTTTGACCACACCTGCCAAAAAATAGATGTATTTTGAAAGGTACTATTACACAATATTGAAAGAAGGGAGAGAAAAATTCAAAGATTTTAACAATACTTTTTACTATCCATACATGAAGAAAAGTCACTTTTATTCATGAGTGAAAAAGGCAATTTTTCATTTTGATCACAGCATGCCTAGCATTGTCTAATACATGTGGAAAAAAAAAAAATCCAGCAACCGGGCTGGAGAGATGGCTCAGGGTTTAAGAGCACTGATTGCTCTTCCAGAGGTCCTGAGTTCAATTCCCAGCAACCACAAGGTGGCTCACAACCATCTGTAATGGGATCAGATGCCCTCTTCTGGTGTGTCTGAAGACAGTGACAGTGTACTCAAATATATAAGATCAATAAATAAATCTTAAAAAATATCCAGCAACCAAAGACTTGAGCCGAACAGCATTCTATACAAGAGGAAGAGAGAAGCTGGGTGGTTGTAGGCAGTGAAGGTCAAGAAATGAGCAGAGAAGAGAACCAAAGGTAGCCTCTGTAGTGACCCCCACACTTCCCCAAAAGGGATTGAAGGTTGGGACAGTGGTTCACTGCTCATGCCCAGGAGGAAGTGGTTACAACTTAAACCACCTTAGAAGGACCAATTAAGAAAGCTCCGAGTGATGGACAGACCCCAACTACAGGACATTGAGAGTTGGGCGTGGCCTGATGGAAGAGACAGATCCAGGGTATGCAAGTCTGTGGTGGGATAGACCAGGCTGGACCAAAGTGGAAGTCACTAAACAGCTGTTGAGTTCTCCTTCAGGATACAGTGACATGGTTCCCAGGTATGTCACTGAGCAAGGGCACATGACCTGAACCTCAGAGTGGTGAAGAATCTCTTAGTACAATTGCTAATGGAACTGAAGTCAGATACTGAAGGATAGTAAAGAGTAGACTTAAAAGAAGAAAAGCGTCACACCAAATCCACAAGCTTAACAGACACAGTCAGTCCCCAGATAGCCTTCCACCCCTCCCCTTGGTCCCACACCCTCCCTGTTGTGAAGAGGTGAATGTTTAAATTTGTATTTGGAGAGATGCTCAGGTACCAGGTGCTGTGGTGACTAACTCCCGACACTCCTGCTGTCTTGTCTAGGGGTGTCTTCCTCTGGTGTTGATGTTTGATATGAAGGAAGACATTGAAGTGGACCCACAGGTCATGGCACAGCTGATGGAGCAACTGGATGTCTTTATCAGTATTAAACCAAAGCCCAAACAGCCAAGCAAGGTTGGTTCAGAGTGCACCCGATGAAGCATCTGGAATAGCCTTCACTACCCACTCCGGTTGTTCACTTACATGGGACTAATTTCCGACACATATATTTGGTTATAACAGCTACATTTGTAACGTGCCCTCTGTTATCTGCCACCATTTTTTTATACCGTTTTTGATTTTCATTCTAGTTCGTTTCCAGTAACGAACTATTTATTTTCTATAAATACACGAGAAAGAAAAATCTATTTCTCTGACCAACCCAATCAATAAACAGGTTAATGAAGTGATCAGACCTTTCTAACAAAACCAAACCAAACCACGGTGTACAAATGGCTAGTGAGCATAAAAATGTTCAGCCACACTAGCCATCCCTCCCCCCACCCCAAAAAAAGCAAAATTTAAACCCCATGGTGATCTCATCTCACCCCAGTCAGGGTGGCAGTCAGCCAGGAAAGAACTAAAGGGGCACATACTGGTGAGGGGGGTGGAGCAAAGGAAGCGCTCACACACTGATGGTGGCCACCTAAACTAGTCAAGCCATTAACAGAAATCAATACTGAACTTCGTCAGAAAGCCAAAGCAGACCTACTGTGTGAACAAGATATACCACTTCTGAGTATTTATCGGAAGGACTCTTAATTTGCAATTTGCTGACCACAGGCTTTACTTAGTTGCCAGGGAGTAGCTAAGGAGACTTATATGTTCTGTGTATGTGTGTGTGTATGTTCAAATCAGTTTGCAGCACTTCCTGGGCTGGCCTAGCACAACGGCTGCCTTTTCTGTTCTGTTCTTCTCTTTAATAAAGCCCATGAGTAATGAAAGCTCTCAGCATTCTTAGCACCTTCTCTGTTTGATGCTATCTGGTAAATTACACGGAGAGTAAATGTGCAATGGGAGAAATCTGAGCTGAGGTGCCCGTGAGAAGGGGATGAAGGAAGAGGGTGTTCATGCATTCATATTGTGAAAATTGCTGCCGCCCCTTTTAAGCAGGGGACCCTGGGACCTCACCAGTGGCTGCCGCTGGTAGCCACTGAGCTGCAGCTGCGCAGAGGTGGGAAGATGGAGGCTCCCAGGCTAGAACGACATGTGAGGGAGCAGTCCTTACATTTTTATATTTTCCAAGTCTCAAAGCATTGGCTGCCAGGGGGACTGGGGACATCCCAAGGTCACCTCTAGAAGGAAATCGTGATTAGGAAATCTTGGGGGTTTGTTAACAAAAGTCACAAACAAATTGTCTTTGTTCCAGGTATGACGTATGAAAACGCTGTATTAACCCTCATCGTTTTTGAATGCTTAAAACTTAAAAGATTTATAAACTGTAATTAAGTTTTGAAGTTTGTGGAATGTTTTGAAGCAAGATTCCAAACAGCTGAGTTTTTCTAACCTTGTTATTAAATGCTAGTTTTTAATTGCTTTGTAAAGTCTAGTGAACATAATTTGACACTACACAGCAATACAGCAATGTAGAGCCACTGCTTTAGTGCAGGAGAGTGTATCGTTGAGTAAAAAGTAAACCAGTAGACAGCCTAATTTTTTGTTTGGGCTGCTGTAACAGTGCCACAGAGCAGGCAGCCATGGATAAGGGAGTCTGTAATCATGGATGCTAGCAAGCACAAGACTCAGCCTGGACCAGATTTGGTGTCAGGTTAGGACCTGGGTTCACATTCACAGGTGCTACTCTCTCATATAGAAAGGCAGTCTCTCTCTCACTCGCTCCTCCTCCCTCTCTCTCTCTTTCTTTCTCTCTCTCTCTCTCTCTCTTCCTCACCCCCCCACCTCACTTCTCTTTCTAATTCTGTTCAGTTTTTTTGTGTGTGCACATGTGAGTGCATGTGTGTATGTGGGTACATGTATGTATGTATGATGTATGTATGTATATGTCTAAGTACATGTGTATATGGAGATGTGTGTGTGTGTATGTGTGCACACGTGCGCGCATGCGTATCCATGTGTCCACACCCGCATGTGGAAGCCACAGAAGGATGTGCAGATGGATTCTGGGGTCAGAAAGTCTAACCTACTAAGGTAGATAAATCTGCCATACTTAATTAAAATTTCTAAACTGTAGATGTCATCTTGTGTATAGAATGGTTTATGTATACATGTTTCACATATGATTTCCACATGAGTAAATGTGATATTTTCTGTCCACCTGGAGGAACAAACACACATTTTTTTCAGAGAAAACCTTAAAGCTACCCAAGACTGGGGGAGCAAGGTGGAGTGAGTTCAGAGTTCGAGAACAGGCCATGGGTTTTAGACATCATAAAGCTCCCTGTTTGACTAACTTAATCACAACCACCATCAATGTCAGACTCAGAGAAGGGCTTGGCCAAACAAAGACAGAAGTAAAAAGAATTCCAAGAGGTCAGGAGAAAAATTAACATATGTTAGGCTGGAAGAGACTGTGCTTTGATGACTGGATTCTAACTACTGAACATTATATATGCGTGTGTGTGTGCATGTGTGTGTGTGTATATATATATATACATACATACATACATGTATATATATACATATATGCACACACATAAACACACATACATACACACATGTGTGTGTATGTATACATATGTATATATACACATGTATGTATGTATATGTATATACATATATATGCTTAGAAATTTAGTAAGATATATAAATTATATTATTCTATATGTATATATAGTATATATGTGTAGGAAGTAAAGAAAATTTATATATATATACAATTATTATATATAATACATATATATTATATAACATATAACACATGTATACATGTAAATATACATCACAAGATTTGCCACAGGTGTGGTCTCACTGAGGGTTGGTGGTGCCTGGAGGTATGTCAGCTAACCATTAGACCATATAGGTTAAAAACAAGCGACTGTTCCTGTACGATCTATATATGATAGTGGGTTTGATTTGTCTTCTGCAGGTAATGAGATGGTGAGGAGGGGTGCTTCCGTATGAAGCCCAGAAGCTGTGTAGTGGTGGCTGGGCTTTGACACCAAGAATTTGCTAAATTTCTAAGCATGTCTGGATAGGAATCCATACCTCAAAAGGTTGGGTGGGGATCGGGACCTGCGAGCTGGCTGCCCATAGCAGCGTGCTTGCTTGAGTGTGGACACACACACACACACACACACACACACACACACACAGTGTGGTGACTCACACTTTACAGGGAGTGTCAGGAGCAGAGGCTGATTGAAGATGGTATCCAGCCTCCTGTGGTTTCTTCATTTACATTTTCATTACCCCTTGGTCCACTGTATACCTACCTCAGTGTCATCTTTTTTTTTTCCCCATTATGTGTTTTCATAGTCTGTGATTGTGAAAAGTGTTGAGAGAAATGCCTTAAATATGTATGAAGCAAGGAAGTGTCTCCTCGGACTTGAAAGCAGTGGGGTTTCCATAGCAACCAGTCTATCCCCAGCATCGTGCCCTGCCGGCCTGGCATGTCCCAGCCTGGATATCTTAGCTTCCGCAGGCCTTGGACTCACTGGACTAGGTATAAAGCTCATTATTACCACTTGGGAACTGCTTATCGGGTTCCCTGCCTTTCTACCGTTGTGCTGTGTCTAAATGCTATTTTCTTCTTTGAGCCCCAAAGCCCGGTGAAGAGTACCTGGGCGGGGACCTGATTCATCTGATCTGAGTTTTCCCATTGTTAGCCTCTGTGGATTTGGGTTGCCCAGATTCCTCCTATGTTGGCGTAAATAATCGCAGCCTGACTTGCTTTTATTTTCGGTGGCTTGTATTTGTTCTGCTAAATTAAGAATGCCATCGAGATGGAAGGGAGCCGCTGACGGTGATGTATGTGTTTTGTGCTCTCTTGCTTTTGCTGTACTGCCCTTCCTCCCTAGAGATAAAGATTATCCAGTTTGTTCCAAAAACTAATTGCAAATCTGGAGGGCAGCTTGAGAAGAGGAGGGGGAGAGTCCCTGAGCCCATCCCCCATCCCCATCCCCATCCCCCACCCTATGGCTAGGCCTGATAAGCCCAAGGCCACCAAAGAGAGCAAGCACAGCTCATACCCTTCATGGTGTTTCAGTTGTTAGGAAAGTGACCTTCTTCCTCGCAGGCTGGCCAAGGGCCCTGTTACCATTAGACCAGGCTTACCATTTTTCTTGTTTCCCAGATGCCTTCATATAAAAAGGGAGCGCAGTAGGCCGGCAAATCTTTCTATTTTTGTTTTCCCTTCTCTTGGCTTTAAAATACATAGTTAAGATGGTCTGTGTGAGAGCTCACTGACAGGATGCGCGCATGAGGACCTAGGTTCGATTCCCCAATACTGAAAGAAGTAACGTGTGTAGAACTTGTTTGGGCTCCAACTTGCCACACTCAAACACTACTATGGGAGTGCAGGTTCTTCCACAACCAAAGCTGTCTCTTCCACACAGACCTGACCAGCCACAGCAATACAGCAGTGCTGTGGACCAAGACGAACTTACAACGATTCTCAACCTGTGGGTCACAGCCCCTTTGGGGGTTGAATGCTCCATTTACAGGGGTCCCCTATCAGATATCCTGCATGACAGAGCGTTACACTAAGATTCTGAACAGGATCAGAATGACAGTTATGAAGAGGCAGCAAATTAATTTTATGGTTGGGGAGGTCAACACACCAGGACCCGTATTAAAGGGTCGTGACATTAGGAAGGTTGAGAACCACTGACTTAGAAGGAGCTTATATTTCTCAACTTATGTTCGAGTCGAGAAAGTGGTTGGAGAAGCCAAGTTCCCTGAGTGGAGGAGAGGCTTTCTTGACCGCCCATCTCCTATAACACGGATCCCTGTGCACTTCTGGAAACATGTAGATATGATCCCAAATTCCCCAAGGAGAATCTCCCTAGTTACAGCAAGCACTGGGCCACTTGACACAAAAATCAAAGCCAGCACAATCCCTGGGCAAGGTTTAGTCATTGGATTGGAGCCCAAAGAAGTCAGTGTGTGTTCAGACACGCATAGAACCATCTGGTTGAGCAGCCTCTCTGCTAAGTATCAGCCAGCCAGTCTACCACAGGAAAGGCGCTCCCAGGCGCTGCCAGGTGTGAACGCTTGCTTGCAAAGGTGTTTTGTTGAGATGCTGATAACAAGTGAGTCAGTTAGAGAAGTCAGAAACTGGCTTCTGCTTGAGCGGAGGTTTGTCCATCCTAGGTTGTCAGCAGGCTTGTGTCTAGTAGCTCTCAGTGTGCCTGGCTGCTGTGCTGGACTGAGCACATCTGTCTTCCCATTCTTATGACATCTATTGTCCATTTGAGGGTGAACAACTTCCATTGTTGAAGTTGCAAAAAGAGACATTTCAGAGGAATATCTGAAATAACGTTTTAAAACCCATGTCACCCGTATTTGACAGATTAGAAAGTGTCAGATTCTATTGATGCTTGCTCCAAAAGGCACTATGAATGGCATCCCTGTTCCCAAATCTTAGACTTAGGTGTATTGACTTGACTCTCATTCCTTACAGGTCTATTGGGGCCCACCACATTGTCCCTCAACACGTCAACCACCCCAAACTCACTTCTGAATGCCCTCAACACTTCAGTCAGTCCTTTGCAAAGTTCAAGTTCTGGTACCCCAAGCCCTACATTGTGGGCACCCTCAATCGCTAACACTGCAAGTGCCACAGGTGAGTGCCCCTTAAGCATAATCAAGCAGTGAGAATTCACAGGCACTGCCTGGTTTTTCTTTTTTTCTTGCAATAGAATTTACAAGAGATTCCATTTCTTCAAGGGAAAAGAAATCACCGTTCAGAGAGAATATCCTCTAGCCCAAAAGGAAAACTCCCCTGCTGTGTAAATTAGTTAAAACGAAGCTCAGAAAAGCCAAGAGCTTTTCAAGCAAACAACGTCGTCTGTACAGGTGATAAACAGATTAGGAAAAGCAGCTGGATGCTCAGGGAACAATGGCCAAGGCACAGGAAGATTACAAGTGAACCTTGGGAACCCAGCTTCCTGGAGGAGCTAGTTCATAGTCGCTTGCCCGGCTCAACCTCTCTGCTCTCCCCAGCTACGCTGGGAGGGGCCTGGAATAACTAATGTTGGATATGGTCATCTCATTTTAACATTGTTTCATTTAAACATTTTATTTATTTGTGCGTGCGCCCTCGTGCACATCCCAAGGCACACAGGTGGAGGTCAAAGCAGCCATTGAGTTCTTTCCAGCATGTGGGTCCCAGGTATCAAACTCAGGGCATCAGACTTGGAAGCAGGGGTCCTTACCCCTCCCTCAGAGGCTATCTCATAAGCCTATGGTTATCTATATGCTTATGGTTTCTATAGTAATGTTCAATCTATTGATGTCAAATTATTCTGAATTCACAAGGATAAAAAGTTTCTTATTGTTATTAAATGCAACAGTTGCTTCTAGGCTGTTCCCTCCTAACACCTGTCTTCACGAACCGTTTCAGGTTTCTCTACGATACCACACCTTATGATCCCGTCTACTGCCCAGGCCACATTAACCAATATCTTGCTGTCTGGAGTGCCCACGTACGGTCACACGGCCCCGTCTCCCCCACCTGGCTTGACTCCTGTTGATGTTCACATCAACAGCATGCAGACAGAAGGCAAAAACATCTCTGCTTCTATAAATGGACATGTGCAGGTAACACCCTCTCATGAGATTCAGGGGGTGAAGGGTGGGGGGGAGGGGGTTCTGCGCTTTGGGCAAGAGAAGCTACTTGAAACCTGTTTTGGTGTCGGCTGAACTTTTTTTTCAGTTGTATTTATGATTTCAGCCTCCGAACATGAAATACGGGCCACTGTCCACTTCATCGCTTGGGGAAAAAGTGCTGAGTTCAAATCATGGCGATCCATCCATGCAGACAGCTGGGCCTGAACAGGCTTCTCCTAAATCCAACTCCGTGGAAGGTAAGGAACTGAAATTTTCTCCTCAGACTGGCTTGTAGCTTGGGTAAAGCCTCTCCCCCAGCTCCCTGAGACTGCAGGAATTCTGAGTTGGTTTCTACTCACCCCCACTGACTCCACCTCCCTCAACCATGCAGAGTCAATGTCTTGCATGAGATTCCAAAGAATATTGGTGAATGATGAACTGAAGGGCACTTCCCACAGAAATACCGCTATTCTAGGATTGTGTAATGGGAAGACATCAGCTCAGTGACTGTTTGCATAGAAGTTCACCCCCTAAAAATCTTGGAAGAAACTTGAGTAGGGCTGGGGGTGTCGTTCCCTGGAATAACATGTGCCTAGCATGTGTACACACACACACACACACACACACACACACACACACACACACGGGGATAAAGGATGGATGTGTGCTCGTGCGCACACACACACATATACATATTCATACATATGGATAAAGGATGGATATGTATGTAATCCTCAGGAAACACCAGGGTCTTCCCTTGAGCTTGAGTTCTGGAGACAGCCTGAGCTTGCTGAGGTGTGCCCTCTTTGAGGCTGAGGACATCGTCAGGACTGTAGAACTGGGTCTCTATAGAGACAGGGTTCTTTGTTCTTCTCCGTGGCATCTATAAGGCAGTATTTACATTTCGCTCCTCTCTCCCCCAAACCCCCATCCCCCAGGCTGCAATGATGCCTTTGTGGAAGTGGGCATGCCTCGAAGTCCTTCCCATTCCGGAGACGCTGGTGACTTGAAGCAGATGTTGGGTCCCTCCAAGGTCCCCTGTGCCAAGCGGCAGACGGTTGAGCTACTGCAGGGCACAAAGAACTCACATCTCCAGTATGTACGCTCACACTGCTGGCGGGAAATGATGGAAGGGGGAATTTGCTTTGAGCTCAGTGGTTAAGACCCTAACATAAGTCAGACTGGAGCTCACCATAGGCTTTGCAATTCCCCCTTACAATTATCTTTCAGAGACTCCAGGAATAACCTCTGTTTTCACCCTTGCTCATCTTTATAAGCTCTCCCGCCCCCAACTTCGTTGTGGGGTTTCTATCTGTGTCCTTAAAAAGCAACCCTATCGCTCTGAAGCTTACACAGTCTCTCTGTGATTCAGCCATGAGTACGAGTGATTTTTAGCCTCTGGCTTTTGCGTTAGAAGGTTTCCAGCTGTAAATCCCCCTTAGCTGGTGTTCAGGTGGATTCTTAAACTTCAGCTTCCTTCTCTCCAGTGCTGGTTGCCGCAGAATTGTAAACTTTTGCATCAACCCTTGGGTTTTATTAGCTAGAACTTCTCTGTACACAACAGTTGCCACTGTGCTCTCCTGAGACTGCTATATTTGTTTATTATTTTGTCCTCTTACAGAGGAAAGGGTCTCCCACCTGCCGACTACTCCATTTCCTCTTCTGTCTCCTTAACTCCAGGCTGTCTTTAAGGAGTGTCTTCACGCAAACATTAACATTGCATATCTTTACTTCCCCATTTCTTACTAAAGTCATTTTATTTCCATAAACCCCAGACTCATCCCACCCAGTTCTGCCTTACCTGTGTGCCCACGGATTCCCCTACAAGGCCATTCATCAGTATATGTTCCTGAAGTGATCTGCTTCCTACTGCCTCTTGAATCCCTTAGAGCCTACGCCCGCCATTTTGACTTCTGTGCCTTCTGAATCTTTTCCTTTTCTCTCACCTGGATGGAGCCTAGGCCTCCTGCCCTGTCTCCTTGCCCTTTCTCTCACCAGTGTGGCCTGCCCTTTCTTTAGCTCTAATGATTGTCTTAGCTGGACCAGCCCCACCTCACAGTGATTTGATCCTGGACCCCTTCCCTTGCACTCGGCCCCCTGAGTTGCTGCTCTCCTGGCCTTTGACCCTAGGAAACTTGAAAAGCTCCTTTGTTTCCAGGTCACATGTCCTCTGTCAACATCTGTCAGGCAAAGCTTATTGCTCATGTCTTATCTTCTGACATAGGAACAGAACAGGCGATTGGTTATAGTTGAACAAATCAGCCAATCAGCCCATTGTTTTGACTTGAGGTCCGTCTTGATACATCTCGAGCTCCCTGTTTTTCCTCTTAACCAGTGTCACATGCACCCCACACATGCAATATCTGTCATCTGTCTACCTTCCGGCTTACTCGGGCTGTGCATAAATCCTTGGTGTCTGGTTGGTGTACAAACATCAGAAATCTTATCTATGTATCTATTCTCCGTGTACAACAAGCAGACTACCATGTGTACTGCCTTTAATGTAGCTGCCTTCATACTGCAAAGCAGTTTTAACCTATAGTTTGAAACCCAGAGCCAGAGTGGACTGAGTGACACATGAAAGCAGGCGACAGCTGAAGCACACGCAATGAACACACACACAGGAATCACGCAGTCTTGTCAGTATGTGAGGTGGAGCAGTGAATTCCCAACTCTTTTTCACAGCAGCACTGACAGATTACTCTCAGACCCAGAACTGAGTGCCACAGAAAGTCCTCTTGCTGACAAGAAGGCCCCCGGGAGCGAGCGTGCAGCTGAGAGGGCAGCAGCTGCCCAGCAGAACTCGGAAAGGGCCCGCCTGGCCTCGCAGCCAACATTTGTCCACATGCAGGTAATGTAGGTGTATCTGCAGTCATCTGAGGGCAGGCAGTGGGCTGGGCATGGAGGAAGCGGAGAGTGTGCGTGAGCTGTGCAGAAGCTTGCCTGGCCCCCTGTATCCTGGTCAGGGTGACATTCAAACGGATATGCAGGAGTTCGGATGGCTTTTGCTGTGAGCATTAAGAATGAAATGCAGGATGGAGAGTAAGGAAAAGTGATTCTTCATACTAGTTAAAATGGCGGTTTGTGTTGCTCCATCTGAAGCAAATGATGCTCACTGGTGACAGAAAGCATTAGAGACATGTAAGAGATGGTGTTTCTCTTGGATAAGTAGATCTGATTTTCGTCTGCAGTCTTGGAAATAGAGATAGTGAACTTCGTGGTGTTTCAGAAATGGTTATGAGACGAGCGAGCGTGGAATTTGAGTTCTGTGGAAGACCCTGACAACCGTGTGGTTTAAATGTTCACGGTGGCTTTAGACAGCTCCCTCAGCCAGCTCTGCTATCACCATGTTCATAGCGCGAATCAGAGCAGCTTACTAAGCAGGAGATTCGGTATCTCATCTTCACATAGATCATGTGTGTGAGGCAAAGATTTAGTGCTTTGGGGGGTAACACACACACACACACACACACACAAACATTTTGCTTTCTGCACCGGTATTACCAGGAAGGAGCACCTGCCTTGAAATGAATTCTCTCTCTTCATCCCCACCACCTCTAAAACCTTCACAAAATCCTAGAAATAAAAACAAATAAATAACCAACCTGCTGTGTTAAATTAATTCATTGAATTATGCAACACTCATTTCCTCCTGGTTGTCTTTTTTTTTTTTTTTTAATCCTTTGCATTTTAACATTTTCATGACTCTTGAGGTGGACAGAATACAAAACTCTCATAATACATCAGTGTTTAAAACAACAACAACAACAACAACAACAACAACAACAACAACAACCAAGTTCCCTTTATGACCCCTGTGCCATATCTTGGTTGTTATCTTCTTTGCTGTCATATTTGGGTCCCCGTGAGGAAGTTCTGTGGTCCTTTCTTGTAGGTTGGATGCCAGTATTCTCACAGTGACACTCTAACTAGATGTGTTTATGTCTTTAGTGGAAATCTGGCTCCAAAATTACCAGAAAATCTGTGAAAGTCGCTAGTGAGCTTTGGCACAAGACACACTGAAGACCTGCCTCTTTCTAGTATGGCTGAAGACAGTAGCCATCTCTCCATCACCCTAGGGCAACGGCCTCTCTAGCATTCTTTTTCACGCATCTCTCTTCCTCAGTCTTCCAGAGACCGCCGGTTGTTGAGGCTCCAGATGAGTCCTGATACATAGTATCCTTCACAGAGCTCCGCACACTCTTTTAAGTAGTAGTTCCTCTGTGTTTTCCCACACCTTGCCCCTAAGAATTAAACTTGATTTTTAACTTCCAGTTCAATTTTAAGTTGCCCACACCCCCCCCCCCCAAATGTCATCAAACTGTCATCTAAAAACCAGGCTCTCTGAGGTACCAGCTACTGTGTGTGCTGGGCTGCCACTGTTTATCATCTGGCCCAAGGTTATTCTTAGCTCTTTGCACCCTTTTCAGGGTTCTGTTCCAGACTATGATTACCTGGGAACCTTATATATGCTGATACTGCCTTCTGGGAGACGAGCCAAAAAGCTCTTGCCAATAGTAGGTTCTTGAGCTTTGTGGTAGGTCTTTTAAATCAAGTCTTATTTGTTTTCTAGACCATGGAAGTGTGAACGGGGTTAGGATCTGGGATGTAGCCATGCACGCAAAGCTTTCTTCAGAAAGGCCTGCCCTGGTTTCTGCCCAGTTAGCTGTTCAATGTTCTTAGCATAGACGTGTGGTCCTCCAGTGTGTGTAGTACCAGGGTGTGTCGGTTTAATCTTACTCCATCATTGGTATCCAAAGCTAGATTGTTGCAGTTATCTAACTTCAAAAGCCAAGGCTTTAGCAGTGTGGTCATAACTTCTTGTATGATATTAGTGTCATCCCAGTAACCATCTTGTTTACCTATGTAAAGGAGGATTCTGAGACAGAAGGAGAGACAATGGATGCTTGCAACCATTTTGTGACATTCCTTTGATGCTCATGCAACCATTAGGCTCTTCATGATTGTATACAGTAGTCCTGATGTGGAAGATATTCTTAATAAACGAGAATTTAATTGTGTAGGGAAACTCCCTACTCTTGCCACTGACTTCAAGATAGGCAGAAGTAGTAGATTACTTCAGTTGGTTTTGAAGGAGCGTTTAATTTCATATGACTTGCGTTGTATGGTTGTGATCCCATGATGCAGAGCTTAGCTGATGGTTCAAGCAGAGTCAGGAGTTATTGGTAGGATGCTCCAAAAAACGCTGACAAAGCCTTTATTCATTCTCTCTGTATTTCTTTTTCAGGCATTTGATTATGAGCAGAAGAAACTATTAGCCACCAAAGGTAAGTGACCAAGGAGTGTTTCCTACCTCTGAATTTCAGGACACCTTCATTTTAAAGCTCTCCCAGTGATTTGAAAAAAACCAAGTGCTTATAAAAAGAAACCCAAAATATTTGAGTTCATGATGCACGGATTCTTCCAAAATAAAATGTATCTTGTGAGATCCGTGAGCATAATTAAGGAGACATGCAGCCTCTCCACATTTATTTTTCATTGGATAAAATGTTTTATTCTTAGGCATCTCACGTTAAGATATAATATTGAGCTGTAACTTTTTCATAGATTGAAGAAACCTTGCTCCCCGTCAGAATTACAGTAAACACACACCTACTTTCTATTCCGTTTTCCAAAGCAATGTTAAAGAAACCAGTGGTGACTGAGGTCAGAACGCCTACGAATACGTGGAGCGGCCTGGGGTTCTCGAAGTCCATGCCGGCAGAAACCATCAAAGAGCTGAGGCGAGCGAACCACGTGTCCTATAAGCCCACGATGACAACGGCCTATGAGGTACATAGTTATCCGCCGGCCCATCTTTCCCCAGAACAGCTAACTCCCTCCTGTCCCTGGCTCTCTACGGTCATAGGGACAGAATGGCTTGGCTCCCTCTCTGTTTTTGTGAATTTGTCTAAAACGGATGTGATCTTACAGTAGAGACTTCTCTCTCCCTCTCAAGCTATTAATCTATATGCTTGATGGAAATTTAAATTTGGAAGTAAGTTTTTGTTGGATGGAGGGTATCCTCCATGATAGAGCGAGGCTAAGGTCAAGCAAAGAGCAGCTGCAGTGTTTCGTAAAAGCTCACAAAGAGTCCTTTTGTTGAAAGTATCACTATCAAGCCACCATAGGGGAAAAGGCAAGTATTCAATAAAAACAGATTTTCAAATCGGAGTTAACTTCAGTACGCTGAGCTATGCCAGCAGTGCAGCAGGAAGCATCTCAAGCAGCAGTTCCAACATTCTTATGTTTCCCAGATGTTGGCTGCGCAGCTCCACAGTGAGGCTGGAATCTGGCTTTTTTTTTTTTTTTTTTTTTTTTGCGTGCGGAGGAAGGTCCTGAACTCCATCCTCCTGGCCAGGCTTCCCGTGACTCTGAGCAGACCCTGTTCATCTGAGAATGTCAAACGTTGGCCTTAGGGAGTGGGGGTCTGGTCAGCTTGCACACAGACAAGCTGGGAGATTGCAGCCGGGTGCAGCCAGTAGATGGGAAGAATGATGAAACTAAGCACCATCAGTCTCTGTCAGCCCCGCTGGCTGCAAATGTGCTGGCTGCTGCCGGCTTCAGATTTGTTTAATAGTAGCATTTGTAGATGGAGTTCTTTTCTCCATCCGTCTTCTTTGTAGTAAGATTGTTGCTAGATACAAGGCAAAAGCAACTACTTTAATTTTTTTTTTTTCTTTATCTCTCCTGAGCAAGCGAAGAAGAAAGCATTATTGAATAGTCCCCCAGGGAATTCCATTGTCAGGGTTACAGTAGCCACCTGGCAGGCTATATTTAAGATTCAACAGCAGGAATATGGGGACCATTATGCCACACTTTGGGGCTGTAGGTGTCCACTCCCCCTCAGGGCCGTTGGAGCTCTGAGAGGAAATAGCATCCTCTTTTGTAGCAGAAGAATTAAGCAAATGCTGAGACTTGGCCCTGCAGTCAGTGGTCCACCTCCCTTGCCTCTGTTCTCCACAGAGTAGGCGGGGGATGCTGTAGGTTTTGAAATGAAACACTTAACTTCAGAAATGCTCTTCACTTCCCCACTTGGAGCCTTAAAGCAAGTTGGGGATTATACATAATACAGAGGTCAGGTATAGAGTTTGTGGGGGCTGATAAATTCTACCTTTGTATGTATAGATTTGATAAGGCTTCATTATTGTCATCAGCTTGTATTTTCTTTGGGGTTTCGCTGTCGGGTACCTAGTCAGACTAGGAAGCTGCTATTAGTTCAACTGGGGAACTGTGTCCACGGGAAAAGTCAGGTTTCTGAAGGATGAGATTGTCTTCCTCCCTGGAGGAAGTAAGTAACCATTCAAGCCGCTCGTGGTTTTTTGTGCCCAAAGTGATAGTTTCAGAGTGTTACGTGGACACATATTAGTGGTAGTGGTCTTAAACTGGATTCACTCACTTCTTTTGTGCTTTATATGGTGCGTGTTCATGGATAAATTCACACAGTCCCCACATACGAACTTCTGGTTCAAGAAGAGGCTCCCAGAGTGGGTGTGTCTTCATCAAGACACAGGCCAGGAAACGTGAGAGAAAGGCTTGACTTCATTTCACAGACTGTACTAGAACATCTCCTTAATGAGTTAACTCAAGGAGTGCATAGGGAAAGAGGAATTGATGTAGAGCCTCGTGACATGGATCACACACACATACACACACACACACACACACACACACACACACACACACACACACACACACAGAATTTTTAATCACTTGGAAAGAGAACCTTTTTGTTAAGCTCTCCAAGATCCCATAGGGTCCTAGGGACAGAGTGGCTTGGATGTGCTTTGGATATGAGCCACGGTTGATACAAATGACCCAAGGAAACACTGCTCTAAGGGGTACTCAGTGCTGAAACATTAATGATGTTTTTGGACAAGGAAACAGGGAAGCTTGAAATGCCCTCCACTCCTGCACTTACCCAGGGTCAGACAGGTGACTTCCTGAGGGTGGAAATGTACAGGGCCTCTAATAGTCTATCTCTCCTGTGTCTTTGTTGTTGTTTTGACTGACTTGGGCTAGCCTGCTCCACTTCCCTGATTGATGTCAGCCAGTCCACTTGTGCAGGCAGTGACAGTGAGACTGGGCACAGGGAAGCTACACGTTATCTGCTTCTTACCATTTCCTCTCTGAATGCCGAGAAAGGTAGACTCTGGATTTCCTTAGGAGTGATGCTCTGTACTTGCCTTAGGACGAGGTCTTTCTTCATATAGAGAGAAGGTCCACACGCAGCATTTCTGAGTTTTCTGTGACAGCAGCTTCCCGGGCAGGCAAGTCTCTATTTTTCTCTATAATAGCTCAAAAGGATTAAAAACAGAAAGGATTGAGGCTGGCTTCCATGAATGAAGGCTGTAGGGAAGGATCTAAGAAATAATAGAGGGTAGCTCCTATTGAGGGAACAAGAGAGTGAGGGAGAAGGGGTGGGTGGGTGGGTGGATGGATGGATAGGTGAATGGATGGATAGACAGACGGATGAGAGATGGAGAGAGGGATGGATAGATGGATGGGTAGAAAGAGACAAATGATTGATTGATAGATAGATAGATAGATAGATAGATAGATAGATAGATAGATAGATAGATAGATAGATAGATAGATAGATAGGTGACAGAATATCCAGATGTCTGCCATGTTTAAATTGTAGGGTGGCTAGAAATGTTCTCACCTTCTTTATTTTTTGCTCCTATTATCAAGAAAAGCAAAGGGGAAGAGGACAGTAGTGTGTGAGCTGCAGCAGCCCTGGCTGTGGCTATCCTGGTGGCTGAGGGCTACCCAGCCCACTGTGTGCCAGGTGCCTCAGCTTCCTACTGCAGGACACTTACTTGACACGAGAATTAGATTCCTTGAGCTCTGTACTCTGAATTATTGAGAAGCTGGAGTTGAGTAACTCTTCAAGTTTTCGCACTAAGTAATTACCCTGTCCTCCCTAAAAGTTCTTGAGGTAAGAGGCAGGCCCTTTCCACTTTTTTTTTTCCTGCCTGCTTGGTGTTATAATGGATCATCAAAAAATAAACAAGGTAGCTTTGAGCCGAGCCCAAAGGCATTTGGGATTTTTCCATTTTCTTTCTGCTGTCTACCTCTTAAAAGCGCAAGGGTCACATATTCTCCGAAGCAAATCAAAGTATGAGTTGGGAACCACGGGTGGTTTTCAGCTTCCCCAACACTAAGGAAGTATGGGGGTTTGATAATGTTTAATCTCACAAATCTCAAAGTGCAGGTGAACTCCCCAGTGGATATTTTAGATCCGCTAGTGGAAGAGCCATGTCTTAGTCAGAGTTTCTATTCCTGCACAAACATCATGACCAGGAAACAAGTTGGGGAGGAAAGGGTTTATTCAGCTTACACTTCCACTTTGCGGTTCATCACCAAAGGAAGTCAGAACTGGAACTCAAGCAGGTCAGGAAGCAGGAGCTGATGCAGAGGCCATGGAGGGATGTTTCTTACTGGCTTGCTTGCTTCTCCTGGCTTGCTCAGCTTGCTTTCTTATAGAACCCAAGACCACCAGCCCAGGGATGGCACCACCCACCATGGGCCCTCTCCCCTTGATCACTAATTGAGAAAATGCCTTACAGCTGGATCTCATGGAGGCATTTTCTCAACTGAGACTCCTTTCTCTGTGATAAGTCCAGCCTGTGTCAAGTTGACACAAAACCAGCCAGTACAAGTAGGAATCGCCATCTTTGGAGAGCTGCCATTTGCGTGTCTGCCAGGAGACTGGTGAAGGACACTCGGATGTCGAGCTGTAGGATGTAAGCAACTCCTCAGGGCTGCAGCCTTTGCTGGAATTCAGTGGTTGTTGGCCCTTGCTACTCTGGATTTATCTTGGTTTAGGATATGAAAGATATTTTCACTGGAAAATCTAGAGGGTTATTTTTCTGTCTTAGAAGCCATAATTTCCATGTAGGATTGCCCTAAATCAGCAAAGACATCCCCACT
This sequence comes from Uromys caudimaculatus, assembly GCA_028551405.1. Classification (NCBI taxonomy): domain Eukaryota; kingdom Metazoa; phylum Chordata; class Mammalia; order Rodentia; family Muridae; genus Uromys; species Uromys caudimaculatus. Next base: position 32,878,410 of record CM052720.1, on the reverse strand, counting down.
GATGCAGAAAAGGGAATCTTTGAGTGTGGCTCAGCATCTGAGACCATCCCATGGGGCACTGCACTGTATGTATTAGTGTGCTGCTTTAGACAGTGCTGCCTTCTGGTGGGAGAAAAACAACATGAGCAAGAAGGCAGTGGGCAGTCAGATTCCCCATCCATACCCGGCAGAGGCTGCTTGACCCTTAGGAAAAGGCATGCACGTGACAAAATAGGGCCAATCTCACAGGATCTTGGGAAAGAGCATCAAGTCCAAGGGGTAATCAGCATGATCATTCTAACATCAGAACTCACAGGAGAGATGTCAGAGCAGAAGGCGGGCGGATGATGCGGCATCAGAGATGAGGCTCCAGCAAGGCCAATCCTGACATACACTCCATTCATGGTAGACTACGAATGGTGGAGCCGGTGGAAACTAAGGAGCACCTCTGCCTCTGGTTAAGCACAGCAGGAGTTCAGGAATTTACATGGAAGCATAGATTGTTTCTAATTGGGTCCTTTAAAATACTAGCCTTGTTTTATGTGCTAGATTACAGAAGGAGGCAGTAAAATTAGCAATGTGAAGAGACACCATGACCGAGGCAACTCAAAAAGGACAACATTTAATTGGGGCTGGCTTACAGGTTCAGAGGTTCAGTCCATTACCATCATGGCAGGAAGCATGGCCTCATCCAGGCAGGCATGGTGCTGGAGAAGGAGCTGAGAGTTCTACCTCTTGTTCTGAAGGCAAACAGGAGCTAGGCAGCTAGGAGGACGGTCTCTCAAAGCCCACATCCACAGTGACACACTTCCTCCAACAAGGCCACACCTCCTAATAGTGCCACTCCCCGGGCCAAGCCTATTTTTTTAAAAAAAGATTTAATTTAATTTATATGAATACCCTGTAGCTCTCTTCAGACACACCAGAAGAGGGCATCAGATCCCATTACAGATGGTTGTGAGCCACCACGTGGTTGCTGGGACCTGAACTCAGGACCTCTGGAAGAGCAGACAGTGCTCTTAACCCCTGAGCCATCTCTCCAGCCCACCAAGCATATTCAAGCCACCACACTCAACCATGACATTTTGAAACTATAAGGATTCTTTTCACTAGGGTCTCTGTGGGCATCTGCAGAGTCAGGTCCCCTTGGTGAGGACCTTCCTCTGTCTGCATTTGTCCTTGGTTCCTTCCTGTGAATGCGTGTGTCCCAGTTGCTGACAAAAACGTCATTGTGTTGGTATCATTTGCATTTATTTTATCCATTTCTTCCTTCCACTCTGAGAAGTCCAACTTTGTTGAACTCTTCCTTCCCTGGCTTGGACTCTTTCCAGGGCTCTTCATTGTCCCTCTCAAGGTCCAGCAGTCGTGAGCACCTGGCAAGCGGAAGCGAGTCAGACAACTGGAGAGATCGAAATGGAATAGGCCCCATGGGTCACAGTGAGTTCTCAACACCGATCGGCAGCCCCAAGCGCAAGCAGAACAAATCAAGTGAGTTTGGTTTCTGGTTACACTTTTAGGCGAGATGCCTTTCCTGAGGGGGTGAGGGGTAGGCAGCTCCCTCCTGAGGTGTGGTGTGAGATTTCCTGGTTCCTCCCTGTAAAGGACACTCAGTACCTGGCGTCTACTCTAATGCATGCCATCCTTTACTGACACGGCCTACCCTGTAGGATTTGAGTTCTGAGAGTCAGTGATACCTAGTGAATGCTTATTGAGCACCGTACACCAGGCTGTGCCTCACACCTGGCAGGAGCGCATTCTGTAGACGTCTGTGAAAGGAATAACACAAGTGTGCACACACTCACGCACCTCCATATAGCGAGGAAGAGACGGGAACCTATGAAAGCAGTTAAGTAAAGTCTGATCAAAGTAGCACATTGGACAGCTGAAGGAAAGCTAGCTGTTAAAGGTGATAATAGGGCTTTCATTCAAATTTTAAATTTTGAAATTTCGTATGTGTGTACTGTAGCTACATCATTGTCTCCCCGCCTTCCTGACTCCCTCTCTCAGCAGCCACCGGTTGGCTGTAGCTCTTCAGCTAGGAACAGGGCCTTGTGAGATTTCCCCAATTTGACATTGGCCTGTCAACTGGTTTTGTCATTATCTTGTTTGGGCAAGATGGATTAGCATAAACAGAAAAATCACTCCAAATCGTGGGCATTCTGCCCGAGCAGATGTAGCTGAGACCGAGTGGGATTGTTTTATCTATAAAAGCATCCACTCTTCTAGGTGGTAGAAACAGGCAGCCAGACAAAAGATGGCACATTGACCATGAAGGGTGTTGATACTGCCTGTTTACTCAAGGTTCTTGCCGAATTCGAATTCCAAAAACGTAGCATGGGATATCTAACGGCATCGCAGATGAGTGCAGTGGACCTCGTAGCCTGTGGTTGTGGTTTATCAAGGTGGCTGTGTTAATCAGGTGTATCCAACTTGAAGATAAGCCATGGTGTTTACCAAGTCCAAATCAGAAAGAGAGAGGCCAGGTCAACTCTTCTCCCCAATGAACCATTTGTAGCTGGAGACTCCTCCGTCCGCTACTGTCTGATTCTCTGAACACCCACAGTGCAGTCAGCCCAGAGGTGGGCTGCTGTTCTATTCAGGGCATGAGATGTAGGTGTATTTGCCTTGTAGCCCAGTGTATTCTCCTTTAGCTCACATTAGATACTTACACTGACCATACTAAGTCGTTGAATTAAAAGTTAGGTTAAGCCGGGCAGTGGTGGCGCACGCCTTTAATCCCAGCACTTGGGAGGCAGAGGCAGGCGGATTTCTGAGTTCGAGGCCAGCCTGGTCTACAGAGTGAGTTCCAGGACAGCCAGGGCTACACAGAGAAACCCTGTCTCGAAAAACCAAAAAAAAAAAAGTTAGGGTAAGATGAGCTTATGGGGAAAAAGAGGGGGTGGGGATTAATGGAGCCCAATTGTCTTGCTTTCCCCAGGAAATTGTCCGAGTGAGAGGGGGAGGGGTAAAAGAAGGCACAGGAACTATCAACATCTAACACGAACAGATCAACGATCCCCACAAAGCTATGGGCCATTATAAACATTTCCTGCAAGGGGGGGTCTCTATTTTCAAATATCTGTTTAAATTTTTAAGAATATGTTTTACTCGGCCCAGATCTACAGTATATGAAATACTGGTCCACATTTTAATTCTCAAAAAGAGCTTGGGGTTGGCCACTGTTTTTTATATTATATCCTGGGTCTTAGCCTTAAAGTCTCTTCCTCTGTTTATCCACTTACCCAAGTGTAGGTTTTAGAAGAACCCCTTTGCTTTCCCGGAAGGTAAGTTCACCGATTGGATGCAATTTACAGGATCAGCCTGTGGTCAGCTCATACCCACTCAAGGGCAGTGGTCGCCGCGGGGCTCCCAGGACATGGCTTTGGAGAACCCTTTGGGTTGGGGGAGCCTCTGCCTTACTTCCAAATGACGGCCCAGGGATCTTATTTTAGATGCTAGTTTGGGATTCCCTTCATATTCTTCTCATAAGAAAATACTTGTTTTCAAAAGGAAACGTTAATAAATGACTGGCCTTTGGGATGTTGGAAAGAGCTACTCAGTTTGCATGGGTGAATGGGAGGATGTGATCCGTGACTCGAGAAACGGTGCAAAGCAGACGCTGAGGTTTCCCTGCTACAGAGCCCTGGACTGGCCTGGCCTGCATCATATCTCTCCCAAACGCTCTCAGAATCCCTCTTAGGGACACGTCCTTGCTGTGAGAGGATTTGGAACCTCACCAAACACAGGCAGGAGACCAGCATGGCCACACGCCTATGCTAAGACCCTCTAAAGTAGTATGCTTAGATATCTGGTATGGTTCTGTGGTCCTTCCCCTGGCCCAGATTGTCAGTGTGCTGCGCTGTAAGCAGTCTTCCCAGGAAACACATTTGCTCTGTCATAAATTAAATGCAGGCGCCTCAGCCTCACCGTTGCAGGTGGTACTCACTCAGGAGATGATGCCCAGAGGGTATTCATCAAGGCAATGGATGTGTGCTGTTGTGGTGCCCAATTCCTCTGAGTGAGGAGGAGGCACCCTGCTTTCCAAAGGGAGCCTGGGCCGGTGATTACTTCCTGCTCCTTTACCAGGTCCCAGAGTTCCCTTCCAGCTCTTCATTTGATTCCCGTCAAATCTGCTATAACGAGCAAAGGCTCAGGGAAAACACAGCACATGATTATTAAGTGCAGAGGCTCTGGTACTGACTTTCTGCCCCACCGAGTGTAACCTCGGAATGGCAAGAGCCTCCCAACCACAGTAAATGGCGTCTCCTTAGCGAAAAGCTCATCCTGTGGTGACAGATTACTGTGCCTCCCCAGCCTGTGCTCCGCTCAGCCGAACAATGAAATCTGAAATGCTTGGTGATCAAGACTTTTAATTAAACCGCCTTCTCTGTGGCCTTGACTGCCTCTCCTTTGCCTTCCAGGAGAGCACTATCTGAGCAGCAGCAACTACATGGACTGCATTTCCTCGCTGACAGGAAGCAATGGCTGCAATCTCAACAGTTGCTTCAAAGGCTCTGACCTCCCGGAGCTATTCAGCAAGCTGGGCCTGGGGAAATACACAGATGTCTTCCAGCAGCAAGAGGTTGGCCAGCCTGAGTCTTCCTGGGCGTCTTTGTTTGGGTTGTGGGTGTGATGACCTCTAGAAGGAAGCTGCTCTTTGACCCGTGGTTGTTCTTTTCTTTGGGCTTGTAGGTCAGGTCTTAGCTTTGGAAAACGTGGTTTCATTTCTTATTTGGTATAGCATGGAAAAGCAGAGAAGTAGAAAGTGGGCTTTGCAGAAAAGCACCCCAACCATCCTTCGCCATTTTAGCTCAGAGAGCACACTGGGTATGGATGCAGGGGAATTGGGGTTACAGCTCCCCTGAGGTCAGCATGGAGCCTATAGGTTCTTGTCCACATCTGTAGTCATAAGCGATGTGGACAGGAGCCGCAGAGCACATCACTGCCTGTTGCCAGTGCTGGATGTTAGTAACAGGGCAGATGGGATCTGAATTCACTGCAGTTATCTTTCTAGACCTGCAGGCTCCCTTCAAAATAAGAGCCCTGCCCTTGAGCTGTTTTCTCTTACCCTTTGTTGCTGAGGTCAAAGGACACAGCTGTGCTATTATTACACAGCAAACTATGTACGTTCTTGAGATAGTCTGCTGTGTTCGGTGACTGAGGACTTAATTCTCATGCATGGCCGTATACAGCACGATGGAGATATCATCTTGTGTACACTTTGGTTTCTTCCTTTAACCGAAAGCTAACAAACATTCTTCCCATTGGTATCTTCCTATAATCGAAAGCTGACAAACATTCTGTCCCCTGGATAGAGCCATATCCTTCTTTCTTCTCAGGTCACAAATATGGCACAGTATTTGTATTGTTTTAAGCATGGCTGCCAAGGGACTCAGCGCTCAGCTTATCTCAGTGGTATCAAGTTGTGTGGGCTTAGTCTGTCTCCTGCTAGCAATTGCTTTCAGTTTATCAGCTTTACCAATTTCTTTATTTGGTGTGTGTGTTTGTGGGTTTTTTGTTTTGTTTTTTTGAGATGTTATTTGCTGGGTATACGTGTTTTCCTGAATGTATGTATGTCTGTGTACCATGTATGTGTGTTGGTACCCACAGAGGGCAGAGTTGGACATCAGCTCTCCTAGGACTGCAATTACAGACAGTTGTGAGCCACCACACGGGTGGGAGCTGGGAATTGAACCAGGGTCCTTTGGAAGACCAACCAGTGCTCTTAACTGCTGAGTCATCTCTCTAGTCCCCACCACCAATTTCCTAATTTTTTTGGCCCTCAGGTTGGTGCCACCACCACCGATAGTAGGAAGTAGGTGGAGTTAACAAATTGATATAATAACGGGCTGATTCCGCGGTGGTAAAGAGATGCGTACTTAACCGACTGGCCCGAGCTTGTTTCTGTTTTCCACAGATCGATCTGCAGACATTCCTCACCCTCACAGACCAGGATCTGAAAGAGCTGGGGATCACAACCTTTGGTGCCCGGAGGAAAATGCTCCTGGCCATTTCAGGTGAATATATGCCGAACTCATATTTTAAAATCTGAAAAACCCTCTGCCCAGGGTCTCAGCACATGGGGTGGGTTCTGCCGATCAGCTACTCAGTTCTCTGATACCATGGTGGATATGATGCAGTTGGGGCAGGGTTCCTCCTGCCAACACTTAACGAATGCTGAGAACACCCTCCTCCCTAAACAAGGGCCTGCCTGAGAGTCTGCCTTGGTGATACTGTTTCTTATAATAGAATCCTCAAAAATATGTAGCCAAAATTGGCCCATGCAGAACATGAGACAGGGTGAGCAATTGAATTCTTTTAGCCGTTGTGATAAACACATTGCACAGTTTGTGAGTAATTATTCTTGATTGAGTGCCCTCGAATGCCAAGGTCCTAACCCCGAGAGGAAACCGGCCCTCATGGTGTTTCTCAACTTAATGACTTATGATTCTCTTTCAAATGTTTTAGCAGAATTTGAGTCATAGGCGGAAGAAAACTAGTATCAGCATCCCTAGTCTGCTTTGTGGGCGGTCTGTTGCATATTCACTGAGCAGGTGCTCTGTATGTGCTCACTGGGGGCCGTGCAGGTGACGTCAGGGCGGTGCACATGCATGCCAGTGCGCCCCAAACGTGTTCTTAGAGAGGAGAGCAAGAAGTCTTTCCAGCAGTGCTTTTAAATGTCAATTTCATGTGCGCCTGCCCCTTGAAAAGACAGTGTCACTAAATGAAGGCAGAAAGCAAGCTTTCTTTGCTGGGGTGGACTGTGACTTTGCAGGCTGGGCCAGTGTGAGGGGAACAGTTGCATCTGGCTGGCAAATATCCTTTCCAGACAGTGCCCGATAATCAAGTTGGAAAATACAATTCAAAAACCTTAGTGATTGGCCATTTCATTTAGTGCCATTAACCAGACCCACATGCTCCTAAGAAATCTTTGTCTATGCCTTCGACTCCTCCACAGTAGTGTCTGTGCATATAAACTTCAGGACTCTACACCTCCTGGGTGGGGTGGGGGTGGAGCACCAGCCTATTTTAACAGTATTCAGGTGGATGTGTAATTCCTGATTAGTCATGAGCTCATCACAGTACGTGTGAGGGGAAGAGTGGGTTCAGACAGAAGGCTTCGGCCCTGCCGGGCCCAGGCACTGATTCTTGAGTTTGGGCCAGCTTCCGAATCTCTCTTGGGTTTGGCTTGTTATGAATGTGGACTGTGGTGGAGATTGTGTGGCTCACCTTCCATTTCCCAGACCTGTCTCCATCACCAGGCTTGATGAAAACGGAAAGCTAGAGACTCTTAGTCCTCATCTATTCCTTTGGCCGTCTTAGTAATAAGATTGCTTTACTCACCGGGATTACGTAGAACCTAACCATGGAGCACTGTTCTTAAGACTTCACGTTCGATACTCCCGTAGTCTTTCATTGATTTTCAAGTGAAACTGAGGTGCCAGTTGGTATTTGCCTAAATCACACGCTTATGGATACAGGCCAGCCCTTCTATACAGAGAACTGTCTACCCCAGCACTTGCTGCAGAGGATGGCTCCCAAACACTTTCACAGGTGGTAGGTGGGGCATCAGGAAGCTTTCCTCTGGAATACGGCAATGCCCCTCAGTCTAGGTTTGGGAGGAGAATGTGGAGTAAGACAGATGAGGTTTTGAATCCTGTATTTTTCTAATTGTCTACTGTCTTAGTTAGGGTTTCCATGGCTGTGAAGAGACACCATGACCAAGGCAACTCTTATAAAGGACAACACTTAATTGGGACTGGCTTACAGTTCAGAGCTTCAGTCCATTATCAAGGTGGGAGCATGGCAGCATCCAGGCAGATGTGGAGCCGAAAGTTCTACATCTTGATCCAAAGGCAGACAGGAGAAGACTGTCTTGCATGCGGAAGGCCTCAGAGCCCACTCCCACAGTACATACTTCCTCCAACAAGGCCACACCTATTCCTACAAGGCCACACCTCCTAATAGTGCCACCCCCTGGGCCAAGCATATACAAACCACCACATCCACTTAGCGTCAGTGTGTGTGTTTTGGAGACCGCCTCTCCTGGTGGGCTCACAGGTTCTCTTGCCTTTAAAAAAGGAATTAGGTGCCAAGGGACTGCTCCACACATCATGGGGTCTTTGATCACACTTGAGGGTGGTTTGCCTTTACTATGCTGAATGCATTTGGTGGAACCGAATAAATCACTTTCTTTGCAAGTCGTAATGTTGTCATTAAGAAATGCTGCATCGAAAAGATGCTTCTCCCAATTCAGCTTACCTGGTAACAAAGACTCCCGATCACAACCCCCAAAGCATTCTGCTCCAGACAGATGTAGGATGGCTGGGCAGCCCAGATTCATGCTTGTCTTCTGGTTAGATGATTCGCACAAGACTCCTCTGCAGAGCTGTGCAGATTGTTAAATTTGTCCTGGGAGTTGTTCTTCTGGTACGAGGTTTTATCTTAGGGCAGAGAGCCTGCCCATTTTAAAACGATAGGAAATGAACTTGAGAGGTAGAGATGCATCTAAGAATAGATTTGATTTTTTTTTCTTTTAAATCAGAAGATTCTGAGACTAGTTTAGTAGCTAGCTGGACAGACTCGGTGAGAGGCACGTTAGCATCCTGTTGACAAGCCTCCCGCCAGAGCCTCAGATAGATCTAACATCTCCCGACCTATTCTTTTAGTTTGTGACTCTGTTCAGATCCGCAACAAGATCCTGAGAGCTGCCAGGATTGTGTGAACCTTGGAATTTCAAAGAAAAAAGGTTGGTATTTTCCGAATAAAACTATCCCCTTAGGGTTTCTGAGACAAAAGAAGTGACTAGAGAGAAGAGCTTTTGTTTTTAATCTTAAAAATAACTAAGACCCTAAAATATCTTCAGTAGGACTTGCCTTAACAACCTGTCTCAGGCAGGTTTGTTTTTTTGTTTTATTTCTGAGCCTCACGTGTGTTTACTCTAATGATCGTTGTAACCTTTCGGGTCGGTCCCCATTATTTTTATGTGCTCCTTGCGCGTGCTCCTCTGCCAGGGAAGAATGTTCGGCCCCTTTCCTTACTTTTTCTTCTCTGTAACATGGGAACAAACGCCTGAGTTCCTACGTGAGCCCTGTGAGAAAAAAACGGAGACCAAAGATGGTCTTCTCTTAGTTTGCCTTTAAGCACATTCGGTCTCATCTTGAATCTCAGTTTTGAAGCTCTGTGTTTGCGGGCTTTTAAAATAAAACACAATCATTTAGCTTCTTAGGAGGAATGCCAGATTCTGTAACAGCCATGGCACGTGTGCTAGTGTGTGCCCTGTTTGTAGAGACACCTTACCTCTTCACAGATTGCAAACTCTTCTTACAGTTCGTGGATAGATTGGGTATACTGCGGTCCAAAGGCTCTGTCTCTGGTCATCCTTAAGTGGTGATGTCTCTGGTAACAGTTCCCACTGCCCCGGGGGCCTTAGTTATCTATGGTCATGAAACCCAGTGTTCACTGGACCCTTGCATCAGGCTGGTGGGGACTCAGCTCTGCACTGCATCGGTGTGTCAGCAAGGGACCTCAACTTTTGAAAAAACCAGTTTTCTCATCTATGAAGTAGAGAATGCTTGTGCTATCTGCTCCTTAGGGGGAAGACTTGGTCAAAGTGAAGTAACACTAAGGTTATCTGCCATCACTTCTAATGCAACAATATTACCTTTTCTCTAAGAACAGGGTGTTAATAAAGAGAGGTACCTCCAAGGTTGACTTGACCCTTACAGGGCAGGCTTTACATTCTGAAACCAGTCAGGGGGACTGTAAGAGTGTTTCCTTCCAGTACTCAGCAGACAGGAGTATGGCTGACAGTCTGGTGGTCCTTAACCTTCCCGGCTCATTAAAGACCACATTGTTCTCTCATCCTAAGACTCCCCCGTGGCTCACAGTGTGACTACAGAATTCCAAAGACGATGCATGTAGAGGGGGTGGCGAGAAACAAAGCCCTGTGCAAATATGAGGTGTTGAATCTCCTGCCCAGGTCCACTGAACATAGACAACTTTAAGCAAGTCAGTTTTATGCCCGCCTGGTTATCAAAAGTTGAGCAAATTGGAGAGATTTACATTTGGTGCTTAGAAGAAATCCTAAGTTCCTGTCTCACAGTTCCCCTGGCATGTCTTCCTAGAGTGCTTGCTGGTGATGCCAGAGTCTATCAGACGGGGCAGATGTCTAGTCACATACTGCCTGCAATGACTAGCTGTTTGCCTTCCTCGTTTGGTTCCGTACCGCCATGGAAAATCATCAGATATATTTCCTAAGTACACGGGATCCCTTGAAATTAAAGAGGATATTTTCTTTTTCCCCGACAATTTAGACTTCAGTATTGTTTTTAAGGTTTAATTTTCTAAGCGGGTAAGATCTTTAACACGTTGTTGTTTTTGTTCAAAGCGCTCCTTTGTGGATAACTGGCTGCCATTCCGGATGTACAGGCTTGGTGCGTTGGTGTGATTGTTGGGTATAATTCTCTCCTGGGCAGCCTTCAGGCACAGAAGTCCTTCTCCATGTCTGACTTGCCTGCCTTCATGTTTTCTGTGTTTGACATGGAGTGTGTGTGTGTGTGTGTGTGTGTGTGTGTGTAATTTATCTTCTTGTGCTAAAACTATACATGTGTCTCCATGCCTCTGGCATTTGGCCTAGCAAAACTAAGATGGCTAGGGATTTCTGAGCATGACACTTCCCTGGGTTTTGCAAACCCCATTTCCCTGGTTTCCTAGGTGAGCAGCAAGTGCCTCTCACACAGCAGGCTTTGTGATGTTCAGAAATTCTCTCTATTAACTAGAATGTCTACCTTCTGCCACCGACAGGGCTTTCCCCACAAAACCCACTACCACCATCCTCTGAGCTCTGACATACATTCTCCCTAGGCAGAGCACCTCTCCACTGGCCTGCTAACAGCTGGCTCTTTCTCTCTTTCATTCTTTTCCTAGAGCTAAGTAAAAACCGAAGAAAACTTTTTGAACCACCAAATGCATCATGCACCTCCTTCCTGGAAGGCGGAGCCAGTGGGAGGCTACCCCGCCAGTATCATTCAGACATTGCCAGCGTCAGTGGCCGCTGGTAGCGGCATCTTCTGGACACGGACCTGTTATCTGCAAAGGTGGACATGATCTGTGGACGGTCTTCACTGCAGTCATCCATCCTTGGCACTCTGGGTGTCTGGTATCAGGACCAAAGTATTGAATTCGCACCTGTACTTCATGGCCAAAAAAAAAAAGGAAGACGAGAGAAGTGTCTCACATTCTCATGTTGCCATAAAAGCACCAAAGGGAAAAATGCTTTTTTAAACTGGGAACTGGACAGGAATTTGCAAATGAGGGTAGGGCTTTGTTTCGTTCTATTTACCTATATTACATATGCACTGATTTTTTTTCTTGGTACCTAAAATGAAGGAGAATTTTGACATCTGGGATGCCAGAAAACTTAGAAGTTATTTTGTTGGCTTGAACTGTCTTGGGGATTTAAAAAAAATAATCAAAGTATAATTTTCTGCTTTAAAATAATGACTGAGGTCTTCCTGCACTTTACATGGTCTAGTTGCTCCTCCTGTGGAATCTGTCTTTCATCTCCATGTTTCTGGTATTGGTACACTTTTTTTCCCCCCTGGCTCCATCACAAGTTCATTTGAAATGGTACTGGACCTTAATTAGTTCCCATGTAGAATTTTCTATGCTGGTGGGAAAGGTGGGCCACTTGGCTCTGGACCAAATTCAGTTCATTTGGGTCAACATCTTAGGAACCCTTGGCCATGACTGCCGTCCATTGGCCAGGTACAAAAGACAGACCAAATGGACTTTGCAATACTGACTCTTCGCAGCTGGCATAGTTAGCTGCTGTCTGTATTGCTAAATTTCAATGGCTGTCTGAAGGCCAAGGGAGTGGTCTTTTAGTATACTGCCACTAAAGGACATTTATTTATATCAAACTTTTATTTTTAGATATTATAAGCATACAGTAGATAATGGATGAGATTGATATTTGATATTTTCTAGAGATTTATGGTAGAGATTGAGCTGCATTCATAACTGGAGCCCTAGGTTGTCACTTTATTTAAAAAGACAAGCAACCATTTGACAAGACAGCACTGCTGCCATTATAAAGAGAAGAGGCCCCGCCTCCTTACCCAGTAGCTTCACCCCTGTGAGTCATGGGACTTTCCCCAAAGTGCCTTTGTCTGCTTGGAGTCAACTTGGATCAGTTGGAAACACAGAAAGGGTCCAGGGGATAGTTTACCCAAGAGCTGAATTCTGAAGGGGGAGAAAAAAGCTTTCTAAATGGCCAGATTTATTGTTACAATCTTATACTGTGAAAGTCCAAGAGATTAGCAAACATTATTTCCTGTCTTTGCAGACATACGAAGGTTTTCAGTCCAATGAAGAAAACCACTCAAGTGCCTTTCACTCTTCAGCACAATATTCTTACCAAATGTATACATTTATTTTAGGGGGGAGGGGACTTTTCCCATACGGCATATTGTCAGTTACCTTTAGCGATGTGTTTATGTTACTATGTTAAGGCTTTCTGTGTGATAAACCCCTCCCTCCTGCTCTTGGTAGAGAGGAGTCTGAGGATCATGCACACAGCTGGGTGCCTATACAAATTCAAGGTACGAAATACTTGCTTAGAGTCTTCTTCCTAGGCTAACTCTGGTCGCTGAAGGAATTTTTACACGTAGAAAAGTTTTGGTTTTGAAAACGTTGGCTACCTGGAAGCATAGATGAGCTTGCCACAGCAGTCATACCTACCTGGCATCAATTTCAGCCTAACTGCGTAAGGATACAGAATTGAATCGCTCCCTGTGCAAGCATGGTGTGGCCATCCGATGTGCTCAGATGATGGCCCGAGGCTCATCACATATCCAATTGCCCACCTCGGAGGAATTCTCAGTTCTCTAAATCTTGTTGTTTAATTAAAAAAGAGAAAGGCATTGGGAGCTCAGTGTGGACTCTATCATGCATTTGCTAAAGGAAGGAGAGGAATCAAATATTCAATAGTAAGTTGGTTTAGGTTGTATTCGTAGTGCTTTGATTTCACACCAAAGGGAAACGGTCCACTCCAACTTGATTAAATAGGGAGACTAAGAAATAATTAAAAACACTGGAAGGCTTTTCTCCCTTTCTCTTGATTCAGCGAAGGGAATATGACAGCAGGGCCTACAGACTTGTTGGTGTTCTTTGCCATGCACGGAATATTTGGGGTGTTCAAAGTAATGTTAACTTTTAGCCAACCTGGCTTTTCTCATGATTGGTAATCTGTAAATATGGAGCAGACCCGGATTGTATTTCGTGGGGGGATCCTTGTCCTTTTTATCACTTTTTAAAAACCCGTGAGATGGGATCGGCATTGAAAGTGGGGATTTTTTTTCTAAAGTAATCGTTACATGAAAAATAAATTTATATAACCCCTTTGTATTGCTTTCTATATGGAATGTGTCTCTTTTCTTTCTTCAAAGTCTTTCCACACGTGTCCTCAGCAGAGCTGAGTCTCCACCCCCTCTCCTCTCACCATCAACAGGAAGCTAACGGACTTTATTTCAGCCAGTGAATTTGAATAGTGATTGGTCCTTTTCTCTGTCACTGGCCATCGGTATATACAGGAAGAATAACATTGGAGTAGGTTTGTTGTTCTTCTTTTGTTCTTTAATAAAGACTCAGGTAGGACCACTCAAGTGGGTTCCATACTCAGCTGGGCTGCGTCTGACCCTGGTTTCCTTACAAAGACTGTTGATCTGTCCAATGGATGGTCTATGGTGCCATGACCTGACATTCAAACCAGCCTCATTCTCAAACTGAGATTGGAACTCTGTTACTAATCCCGAGAGGTGGCTAAATATTTAAGCAACCCTAGTCTTCTGTGCCCTTACAGTCTCAGGAATATCTCCACATGAATTGTGTACGTCAACAGTTCTTGTTAATTATCTTAAGAAAAAGAGGTTCATTGTATGACTGAAACCTTACAAATGGCTCAGTGAACAAATCGCCACCCATTCATTTCTCATGCATATAGAATTTCTTGTATATGCTATATAGGTGGCATCCCATAGTCGGGGCCCAGTAGTGAACAAAACAGAACCCCTTGGGCTGGCAAGATGGCTCAGTGGGTAAAGATGCCTGCTACCAAGCCTTATAACCTGTGTTCAATTCCCTAACTGACTCCTACAGGTTATCATTGACCACTACATACACAAGCACTACGGCATGTGCCCTCTTCCCACGCTAAATAAATAGGTGGATAGATGGATATGTTAAAAGAGAGAGAGAGAGAGAGAGAGAGAGAGAGAGAGAATGAAACACACTGCCATGTCCTCCATAAGCTGACATTCTGAGTGGAGAAATGGAGCTGATGAGCATGGTTTGAGTATGAATATGACATTGTCTGGAAAGATCCAAATGCCTCTTTATTCCAGAGGAAGAAGGTGCCTACAGACCAAAAAGGACTGCAGCTAAGTCCAGCTTGTTGAACCAGAGAGGTCACTGGGGCTACTTCCAGTAACATGGGTGATTCAAGGACAACTTCATCACTCGTGAGCACTGCCCACAGCTAGCTAGCTCATGGGCAGCTACACTGCTGAACAGGCCTCATCCCCAGACAATGTTTATCTCTCATGTGCTTTAGCTGCCCTAAGACACTGGACAGCAGAGCAGAATGGAATGGTGATTGGCGTCTCTGAGGGTCTCTTGACTCCCCGTCAGGGCAAGATTGTCAAGGAGCCCGTTACCACAGATATCAGCTGTTAACTACACTGCTCTCCTTTTGCCAAGTCTTCTGTGGGACATCATAGCCAGTCAGCTTCCTGATGGGCGATGGCTATATCACCCCAGAGCAAACCCCTCCCTGACAGTACTGTGGAGCATCTCCACCTTTCCACATGAGCCTCTGTAAATGCCCTGGGGGAGAGCTTTCCTTAGCTGTCTAGAAGTAAAGTTTTTAATAAAACTGTTGAGGGTGTCCATTGCTTCAGAACAGACCCATGCCAATAATTCATTCCCAGTTCCCCTCCCCCTCTTTCCAGTTGGGCAGTTTTAATTATATTCACAAAAGGAGCGTGTGACTGAAGGGCTGTGACATTAGGGACCCCAATTTTCTCAGACTGTGCTCTAGGTTACGTCATGGTGTGTGGAAGTCAAGTGGCTTTGCTATCATGGTGGATGCTCAAAGCAAGCTGTGATACTTGGGACTTAATTCCAGATGTAGACAGTGGGCTATTCAGATCTCTCCAGATTAAACTGTTCTCAGAGAATTATCCCGACTTGAGTACTTATTATATAATTCTGATGTGTTAAAATGCATTTAACCTAATAAGATGGTATTTATGCAATGTGCTGTCTGATTTTAAACCTCAATTCTCCTTCCATCCTGCTCCAGGTAAGCCAGCTTTCTTTCCAAAAACAGCCTTTAGGATGACACCAGGTAACCTCTAGAGCATAAGAACACTCTCTACTAGAGAGTAAAGCTGAATATACATATCTTTGTGGTGTTACTGAGGAGATAAAGAGACTCTGTCAGTCTAGGCACAGGGCGTATAGCAAACAGCAAGTCCACAGTAGCTCGCCATTTTCACTAAGTAGTCTTTCTTTTTAGTAAATGTATGTTTCTTTCCCTTAATGGAAACTTGCCATGTTCACCTGCTTCCATCACGAGAAGAAGACTACTTCTGCCTGAATGTTGGGGGAGAAACCAAAACTCAGTCAAGTACTGAGAAGGTTAACTTTATCTGCCTCAGTGATAAATCATCAGAGAAGATGAACTGAGACATGAAGACAAACTCTGACTGTAAATGGTGCCATCCTGGGAGAAGCCCAAGGTGAATTAAGCTAAAAGCCAGTGGACAGCTCTCATCCCTTTCCCAGCTTCCTGGCCCACTGAGATATGAGCAAGCTGCTGCGTGGCCATCACCACAAATCTACGGTTGGCATGCTTTCCTGCCATACTGGACTGTATCCCTTCAAACCATGAGCCAGCAGGTTCTCCTCTCCAACTTGCCTGGTGTTGGATAGCTAGTTACAGAAATGAGAAACAGTATCCACTGTTAGCATTTCTTCTAGGCTCTGCCCAACAGTTACCTAGCAACAGCCATGTAGGAGCCTAGCTTGCTATAAAAGGATTGTTTGGTCTTCCCACTCTCTCTCTCTTTCCCTCCCTCCGCCTCAACTCCCTTCTTAACCCTCCGCTTCCCAGACCCCAAATAAACGTCATTTTACACTAGACCCATCTATGGCTGGTACCTCGGTGGGGACTATGCCTCAGCATGGGCCTCCCACCACTTAATGCTCCTGCATTACAAAATATATTACCTACTTCCTGGGGTGAGTCCAGGCCCTGATGCTGGGCTGAAATGAAGTCATTGTTGTACCAGGATCCTAGAGTTAGACCCATCCATCTGAGTCACCAGGGTGTTCATGACTGGCTTTCCAGTCACCGGCCATCTCTCATTCTCTTACTCCTCCTACTTTCTGGCTTCTGACCCTTTCTGTCATTCACTCCATTCAGCTCATTGCTGATTTTCTTCAGCTGTATAAATGAGCCTTGCTTTTAGGAGGAGCCCTTAGCTTGGGCTTGGGCTAATTTTAGTTCTTTCCACTTTGAAAAGTGAACAGGATCTGGTCATATTTGACCCTACAGATGTGGTCAGGACATGTCAAAAACACTTCATCAATGGACTCTGCGTTCTTGCTGTCATTTGAAATGCTTAGGCTCCTTCTGAAAAGGGGGAGGGGAAAGGAGGTTAGCATCCCTGCTTGGGTTAGTTGTGAATTTGGTTTGGAATAGATTTGGGGGAACTGGAAGTATGAACCTGACTTTGGAAGGAGAATCTGTGTGGGAAGAAGAACTGCAAGGGAAAAGCCACAGCAGCTGCACGTTTCCGATTGGGAGGTTACAAAAGCACAGAGACTAGAACTCAGTAACTGCGTGTGCACAGCCCTCTGTTCACAGGCAGTAAGTGGTTCAAACTTGTCTCTGTGCGCTGTCATCCTTCTCAAAGGCCCTGGGACTCAGACTTTAGCAGCAGAACACCTTAGAAACGAGCTATGTGTAGGCAAAAGCACAACTGTGTCTTAGTCCAAGCTACTGATGCAGTCAGATGCAGAGTCCCTGTAGAAATGATTTTTTTTTTTCCATGTGAAGATCTGGTGTGTGTGTGTGTGTGTATGCCCGCTTGGTTTCACAACTTTCCTTCCTGCTTGAGTCTGTGCCCTTACAACAGCTACATGACGTCACCTCCTCCACATAAATTCTTGCTATGGCTTGAAAATTAACCACTAAGCACGGTACAGAGCAATGACGGCCATTCCCACCCACCCTCGTGGCATTCCTAACTAGGGAGGGGACATTCCAGCCTACTACTTTGTGTGTATTTTAAAATGTGTTTAAATACACATGAAACTACCATCTAGAAAACTAAAAATAAGGCAAGAGAGGTTAAGGGAAGTTAAGCTTAGCCTGGTTCACACAATAGACTCGGACACTGCCGTTTATAATGAGGATCTTTGACTTAAAAAATATATATATATCCTAGAACTCAAAAAATTAAATACCAGACAAATCACCCCTTCAATGAATGCCCAAATAAGCACAGTTCTCAAATGAAGCACAAATGACCAACAAATATGCAAAATAATATTCAGTACTCTTGGTTGTCAGGGGAATACAAATACATCTTACTCCAGTCAGAATGATTATTCCCCTCCCATCCTCCACCTCCAAATAACAATAAATGTTGATGAGGGCTTGGGCGAAGGAACCTTATGCACTGCTGGGAGGAGTGTAAAGTAGTATAGCCACTTGGACATCAGTATAGAAGTTATCATGTGATAGAATAATTCCACCGATCCTGGGCCTATACCCCAAGGAATATGACCATCACAGGGATATTTGCACAAACAATTTTGTTGCTTGTTCACTATAGCCTGGAAACAGAACCCACATAGATGCCTGTCAACAGATAAATGGGTAGAATACACCCATTATAACACCACGGAGTCTCATGCCTTGCCCTCAGCCCAGGTCCACTTACTAATCACAGAGATTATAGAAGTGGGTGCCTGAAACTGTGAGTGCTATCTATCATCTATATATCTGTCTATCAAATCATATTCTATCATTTATTTATCTGTGTGTTTTCCTATGTAGGGACAGTTGGAAGTTAACAAGGAAGAGAATAGAAATTCTCAGGGTCAGAGAGCTGGGATAACAGGACAGAGACCAACTCAAGCTACCTTGACATTCACTCCATAACCACAGCTCAGAGGGGCAACTCTCCCCTTAATGGAATAAGACAAATAGTCAAAAGTCTCCACCAATGGCAACCCAAACTATGGGAGGGAGGGAGGGAGGGAGAGAGAGAGAGAGGAATACTGTGGCACACACTTAAAATCAAAGCCAAATTCAATTGTATACTGACACTCCAAAACACACATCTTCAAGAAAAAGCTACCTTCTAAGTAGGCTACCCCATAAAAGTCACAGAAAGAGCTGATACACCAGATACACACATTCTCAGTGTAGGGACACCAGGAATATGAACAAACATGATACCCCAAAAGAAAACTCCCCAGTGACCAATTCTCAATAAAAATCAGTAAAATACTTAAGAAAGAATAGCTAGATGAAATCCAAGATAATCTAACTAATTTAGGACAGAGTGAAAAATGCAGCTGGAATTGAAACATCTTGAAACTTAAAGTTAGTTATTCAAAAGAAAATATAGATGAAGCTCAACATCTTGTTGGAAGAATAGATCAAACAGAAGAAAGAATGTCAGGACTTTGAAGAAAGGTCTTTTGAAACATCCCAAATGAGCAGAAAAGTGAAGACTAGAGAAAGCATTTATGACTTTAGGATGCCCCTAAATCAGTGGCTTTCAACCGGTGTGCCGCAACTTCTCTGGTAATGAACTGCCCCTTCACAGGAGTAGCATATCAGATATCCTGCATATCAGATAATTACATCACGATTCGTAACAGTAGCAAAACTACAGTTATGAAGTAGCAATGAAATAATTTTATGGTGGGGGGTGGGTCACCACAACATGAGGAACTGTATTAAAAGGTCACAGCTTTAGGAAGGTTGAAAACCACTGCTCTAAATGAATGAACAGCCAGGAGTGGTTGTGCACACTTGTAACTCAGCACTTGGGAGGTCGACCAGAAGGCTTTTTTAGTTTGATACCAACTAGGGACAGATACATGTGAATCCCAGGACAATATGGACTATGTACCAAGACACTATGTCAAAGGAAAAAAAAATATTTAAAACCTCCCTAATTTTGGAAAAGATGTGACTATCAAAATACAAGAAGCCTGTAAAACCTAAATAGACATAAAAGGGAAGAATAGAATAGACAGGTAAGATCTTCACCCATGGCATAGTATAACAAAATTATCCAAAATACAAGGCCTATAATGTTTACATTTGACAGAGAAAAGTGCCAAATTATCTTTAAGGGCAAACACATTAGACTAATAACAGAGTCATCAGCAGAAATCCTGCAGCTCAGGAGGAAATAGAATGAAATGTTCAAAGTCCTAAAAGAAAATTGCCAGTCAAGATTATTATAACCAGGTAAACTATCCCTCATAGATGAAGGAGGTATATAATACCTTAGAAAGGAAGCTGAATCTGAGGGAATTCCTGACTACCAGAACAGCTTTACAAAGAGTGCTGAAGGAAGTCCCATAACCAGAAATGAGATAAAGATAATGATTATCTTAAAAACACAGTCCGAATGAATAGATTAAAAAAAAACAATCAAGACCGAACAGCACACTGCCTGTAAGAAACTCACTTCACTAGTAAAGATGCGCACAGTGGACAACAGGTGAAAGGAAACCTCCAGTTAGTGGTCACACACACACTTGGTGACAGAAGCCTTTAAAGATCATCAGAAGACGTAATAACTGTAAACTGATATGCACTTGATGTCACAGCAACCAAACCCAATTATAAAACAGATACTATTAGGGTTAAAGGGAGGCATCTACTCCTGTACAACAACAGGAGGAGATTTTAACAACCGACTTTCATCAACAGAAAGCCAGTCCACAGCCCTGAAATTACAGTAGTTTCGTTAGCATGTGGAATTGTCTCTGAAATAGACCATATAGTAGGCCACAAAAAAAAAAAAAAAAAAAAAAAAAAGTTACAATTGGGGGAAGAAAAACCATACCTGCTTATTTTCTAATCACAGTGGAATAAAGCTAAAATTAATGAAGAAATCTTGGGAATTATATAAATGAATTAATCATATATATATATATATATATATATATAATGTGTGTGTGTGTATATATATATGTTTACATGCATCTGTGAAGGTACACATGAAAGCTAGAAGAGGACATCAGATCACCTGGAACTGGAGTTACAGGCAGATGTGAGCTACCTGATGTGGGTGCTGGGTACCAAACTCTGGTTCCCTAAAAGAGTAGCAAGCAGTCCCAACTTCTGAGCCATCTCTCCAGCCCTCAGTGATACGCTTTCAAGTGAATTTTGTTCACTTAAGTTATACAGGGGTTATACAAGGACTTTTTTTTAAGGGAAAAATTTCAAGTATAAAATATGAAAACATGTAGGATTTGACAGAAAGCAGTACTAAGAGAGAAACTTAAAGCAAGGTGTATCTACAATGTTAAAAAAGGTATCAGATAAACAACTCAAAGACACATCTCGGCCATTTGTGGTAGTGCACACTGGTAGGATTTGCTGAAGGAGGCAGAGGCAGGAAGATCACAAGTTTGAGGTCAGCCTAAAGATACATCTCAAAATCTTAAAGCAAATTCCAAGCAAACATAAGGAAAGAAATAACAAAGACCAGGCTGGAGAGAGGGCTCAGTGGTTAAGAGCACTGGCTGCTCTTCCAGAGGTCCTGAGTTCAATTCCCAACAACCACATGGTGGCTCACAACCATCTGCAATGGGATCTGATGCCCTCTTCTGGTGTGTCTGAAGATAGCGACAGTGTACTCACATACATAAAATGAATAAATTATAACAAAGACTAGACAGAAAGTAAATAGAATAATGACCGAACAATCAATATGAAGTACCAGTGAAAGGCCAACAAATCTTCAGCAAGGTCAACAAATAAGTATATCAACCAAGGAATAAAAGATTACACGTGATAAATAGAGGTGATAAACATCATAACCAAAATAACAAATATAAAGGGCCCTGGAAATTATAAAGATGCATATACTAACAAATGGAAAAACTAGAAAACATGAATAAATTTCTGCACTCATGTTGGTAGGACAACAGTGAACCCTGAAGATGTGAAAATTCTTAATAAACTAATAACAAGAAAAATTATTGAATCAGTAGTTGTTGAATCAGTAGTCGAAGAAAAGCTTAGGACCAGATGGCTTCAGAACTGAGTTTCATCAAACTTTTAAGGAATAGTTAGTGCCCATTTTTTTCCTACATTAATCCTTAGACTTGAACAGAGAAAACTCTTCCAAGCTCATGCCAGGTGACCAATGTTGGCTTGTTACCAAAACCTGACAGAGATACAACAGAAAACACAAATACCAATATCCTTTGTAAACAAAAATGCCAAAATTCTCAAGAAAATACTGAGAAAATGGAGTCGGTGATGCATCAAAAAGATCATGCATTCTCAACAAATTCTTTTCAGCCCAGAGACGCAAGGAGGGCTCATCACCCCCAAATCCGTAGATGTAAGGATTCACATGAACAGAAGGAAGGATAAAAATCAGTCACCTCAGGTGTAGAAAAAGCACTTGATGAAATTCAGCTCTTCATCATAGAGAAGCCTGGACCAAATTAGTTACAGAAGCATCACACCTCACCAGAACAAAGGCCATGTATGGCAAACCCACAGCCAGCATGACAGTGACTAGAAAGCATGGAAAGAGGTTCTTTAAGATACAAAAGTGCGTTTTTGTTTTTTGTTTTTTTTTACCATGGATTCTGTTCCATATAGCAATGATGGGGTTAGCTAGAGCAGTCAGGCAACAGAAGGAGAAAAAAAAAAAAAAAAGAGGCATGTAAATAGGAACTCATGTTAATCCCATTCCCAGGTTATATGATTCTGCATATAGAAAGTTTCAAAGACCTCACCAAAGTCTGTTTGAAGTAATAAATGAATTCAGTTAAGTAGCAAGATGCAAAAACCAACATAGAAACATTAGCTTTTCTCAGCCTTTGTTCTGGTGAGGAGTGATGCTTCTGTAACTAATTTGGTCCAGGGTTCTCTATGGTAATTAATTGGCTAAGAAAGGAAATCTAGAGGGTGGTTCTGTTCCTAATAGCTTTAAAAGGGAAACCAGAAATACTCAGGCGAGGAAGCAAAGGCTTCCATGATGAGAAATTCAGAATGTTAAAAGAAACTGAACACACAAATGAAAATGCCATCCTTGTTGCTAGTCAAACACTGTGAACATTTCCATACTACTAAAAGCAATGAATAGAATCAACACAACGTCCATCAAAACACCATTTATAGTCTTCATCTACAGAAAAAAATCTAAAATTCATATAAAAGCAAGGCATACACCAAATAGCCAAATCAATCTTCATCAGAAAGAACAAAGATGGATGCATCTCAATACCTGAGTCTATAGCATATTATTATTAAGTTATAGTAACCAGAAGATAGTAACAGACCAATGGGACAAAATAGGCATGTCAGAAAAATCCCCAAGCTTCTATGGCCAGCCGATTCTCACCAACATCGTGCAGATGTTGGAGACAGGAGAGCCCCTTCAGTAAGGGTGCTGGGAGGCTGGCTGTCTACATGCAAGAGAGTGAAACTCAAAATGGCCTGAAGACCTGTATTCTGAAACTACTAGAATAGAATATGGAAGAGACAACTCTAGGACCCCAAAGGCACGGGAAGCAAAAGCAAAAATTGATGGCTAAAATCAACATCCCATTAAAAGCTTTCAAAAACAGCATAGGAAGTCATCAACAAAGAGATCACTCCAAAAGAGGAGAAAAATGTTTTCTGACTATTCATCTTACAAAGGGTTAATACCGAAAATATATTAGGAACTTGAGAAACTTAGCAACAGGAAAACTAATAACCCAACTACAAATGGACAAATTATCTGAAAGACATTTGTCAAAAGGAGAAACAAACTCACAAATATATGGAAAATAGTATCATTCACTGTCAGGCTACACAAATCAGAGTTGCAGCAAGGTAGTTTCTTCTTCCTTTCAGAGTATGTAGTGTAGACAGCAATAAAATTATGTTGTCATGG
This sequence comes from Uromys caudimaculatus, assembly GCA_028551405.1. NCBI lineage: Eukaryota > Metazoa > Chordata > Mammalia > Rodentia > Muridae > Uromys > Uromys caudimaculatus. Next base: position 32,855,209 of record CM052720.1, on the reverse strand, counting down.
ATACGAAGACAAAGACACTCTTATACACTATTAGCAGGAGGGTAAATTAGTAATTATGTAGAAGCATATGGACTCCTCAAATAAACTGAAAAGAAAGACAGATTCTACCAGATGATGCACTTTCTCACTTCTGCTCATACGGCTACAGGTAATGAGAGGACTGCAAAGAGAATCCTGCATATCATAGTAAATATGCTTCTATTAATGGCTATGTTACTCTGCACGAAGTGAGTAGATTAGAAAGACATACGTGTATGTGTAACACACACACACACACACATATGTGTATATAGTTATGTAGGTATACCTATCTCCAATAGGCTATGATATTGTCATTTGTAACAAAACAGATGTAACTGGAATTAAAAATGACATAAGCTGGCCTAGAAAGGAAGGTACCACGTGTTTTCTCTCATGTGGAAACAAACAAACAAACAAACAAAAAAGCCAACCTGAAAAGAATAATGATTGCCAAAGGAAAGGGCGCAGGGGAGGGAATGTGTCTGAACTTGGCCAGAGTGCACAGTCTGCGTGAGGAAATGACACATGAACTCGCTTACTATGTACAACGAACATATGTTAAGAAAGACTTCCAGTCTGCTTTGTCAAACCTTTGCATGGTACTGGGTAATGGATGCCTGCTGAGTCACCATAATGGCGGCCTCTGTGGAGAGCTGATCACCTTTGGGTTCAGTGATGCATGTATAAAGCATGTATCACAGCTTGTCATGTGATTAGTGCTTAGTGGAAGTGAGTCGTGATCATAGGGTCTATCAAACCGGTTTTCACATACTTTGGGGACTTCCTGATGTGGACATTCCAGACATTTGGATCTGAAACTCAAGACCGGGATTGTTCTCTGCAAGGATGGTACTGAACTTGGTATCTACTTATCTGGTCTTTGTGGGACCAACTAGACTAGGTATAGATCTAAGCTTTTCTTCTGCTTCTGTAACCAACCATTGCCATCTGCAATTGCTTTTTATTAGTGTGTGACACTAATACACTTGTGTTTTAACAAATGGAGCTAAAATGTCATGTCGGCTCCCTTTGGAACGGAAGTTTAGTGTCGTGTGGGAACTCACAGTGGACACACAACAAAGATGTCTAGAATCAAATGGAAGGAGCCACATGGATTCAAGCCACACTGGGTCTATCTCTGAAGTTACCAAACAAATTAGGTGGCTATTGATTGACTTAGGTAGAGTAAAGACCCCTCCCAGCCCACCTGTGAGATGGCACACTGGTGCTGATCAGGGCTCTGTGGCCACTCTAGTGACAAGGCTAGATAGATGTAGCATACAGATAATAGATTTTCTTATACTTTCCTGCTGTAGGAACTCTGTTTCCAAGAATGTTTTTACTCCCCTGGGAGGAATGCCTCCACCTGCCCAAGATGTTTCCTGTCTCCCCCTTAACAATGAAGTTTAGTACGTATAAGGATGTTATGGAAACAACCCCACCCAGCCTTTGTGGGGCAGTGATTTATGTCAGGCAGTCTAACGCCCTGTTGAGCATAGGCTAGAAGCCCTGGGAGACCCGGTGAAAAATTCCACGAACAGTGGAACCTACATAAGGGACCAGAATTCATGCTTCTGGCCAACGCTCCTGAGAGATTCCCCATAGCAATCACGACCCCTGTATAGAGAGAGGCCTGGCGTGTGAAACTTGTGACTTGTGTCACATAGAAAGCAACCCTGAGTCCCAGGCAAAGCAAATGAGGCACCAATAGGGTCCCCAAGCTGGCCAATGGAAAGTATCGGCTACCAAACCCCTGTCTCCTCCTCTCAGAACTATAAATAGAGCACCTTGACCGGAGTAGCTCTCTTTCTCCCCTCCTTTTCCACCCGCCTGCCCCGTGAGCGCTGCCCGACATCCAGAACGAATAAAGATAAAAACTATTTTGGCGTCGGAGAACTTTTGTCTAAGGGGACTGTGACACTTGGGTTCTCAAGGAGACCCTTTCTACGGTGAGCAGAGTGCTCTTAACAGCGGGGGCACAGGGTGTCGAATGCTCTGAGCACAACGGAGCCTGCGAGTGCCCGTGGCTAGTCTCTATCCACGCCCTCTCCCTGCACCGCAGCCAAGTGATGGTGGCGATGGCTTGGGCACCAAGGCAGCAGGTGACCACAACATCGGGGCCGGGGCTGCTCAACCCCAGCATCTCACCCCCGTGGTGTCAGGCCCCGCGGATGCTAAGCCGTGATGGCCGTGACGACTAGGAGGGACGCTGCTGTGAGCCTTGAAGCCTAGGGTGCGTGGACCCAGCACCGGAGACAGGGGACCCACCCGTGCCTGCGCTTCTCCCAGCGTGAGAGAGTACACAAGCCTTGAGACCTTCTGTCTCCTGAGCACGTCTGGTGGTAGTAATAAGAAGCACTCGATATGTTTTTCATTGTTTCTCTGTCCTTGATTTGAACTTAGAGTGACCCTAAGAAAAAGTGCCAGCTATGCCAGTAAAGGCACTTTTGTGCAGGGTGACATCAAGCCCCCTAGAGCTGTGAAATCCCAAGTTTGACCACAATTCCTTGGCACCAGTAACTAGTAGTTTGCAATAGATGGGTTTACCTCAGCCATGGAAACTCCTAAGTCAGAAGTTCAGAATCGCCAGGCAGAGGTGGCGCACGCCTTTAATCCCAGCACTTGGGAGGCAGAGGCAGGTGGATTTCTGTGTTCGAGGCCAGCCCGGTCTACAGAGTGAGTTCCAGGATGGCCAGGGCTACGCAGAGAAACCCTGTCTCGAAAAAACAAAAAAAGAAGTTCAGAATCAGTTTTTGGGCATCTATGATCCTCGCTGGACCTCTTACTCAAAAAGGAGATGACCAAGGATTTATGGGAAAGCTCCTTAGGAACGTGGCAGAAAGCTAAGCTCCCAATATGGTCTCGACTATGGTTACGATGATGCAAACATAAACAACGTCACCTACCAAGCAGATCCATCACGTCCCTTCGTCCAAGCATTTGCTTGCGGTGTTCCTCCACCTGGGAACACTCTGATACTATGAACTAACATGTTCCTCTCTACACTCTCTTTGATGACTGGGGCGGGAGAATGCCATTCTCATTTTGAATTCCTGTTGCTAGGTTAACTCTTAGCACAGCAGTTCTCAACCTTCCTAACGCTGTGACTTTTTAAATACAGTTCCTCAGGTTGTGGGAAGCCCAACCGCAAAATTACGGGGTTTTGGTTTTTCTGTTTTGTTTTGTTTTGGATTTTTTTTTTTTTTTTTTTTTTTGCTACTTCATAACTGTAATTTTGCCACCGTTATGAACTGTAATGCAAACATCTGTGTTTTCTTAGGCCACCCCTCTGAAAGGGTTGTTAGACCTCCAAAGGGGTCATGACCCACAGGTTGAGGACCACTGCTCTAGCACATGACCAATCATTCGGATCATTTTGCCTTGTGCTAACTGGCGTCTTATTTCTAGGCTTCTGTTGGTGCCTCTAAAATGGCTTACGATGAGGTAATGGTTATGCATTTGCCCAACGTGAGCTGAGTCCGAGGTGATTGACTGACATCGATGACAAAGAAGCAGGGGGAGAATTAGAAGTGACTAACCTTCCTCATTTCCTGCACTTGCTCTCTAATAAACGTCACTGCATATCTGGCTGTTGGGATGGGGTCCCGGAGGTGACTAAACGGAGTCAAGGAGTGGAAGGATGAGAGACATGAAATCCAATTAATTTTTCCCCTCCAGATACAGAATGTGTTACATTTGAAATTGACTAAAAAAAAAAAAAAAAAAATGGTGCGCTCCTCTGCAGTCCTGTGTCACCTTGCAGTGTGACCTATCTGCTGTAATTGCTCTGTGCGCATTTGCCCTGATATTTGGTCTGATGTGTGTGTCAGAGCCCGACTGATGAACATGGTTCTGAATTAGAAAAAGAGCCTCAACCTAAGAGAAGGGAGTGGCTCTGAGAAGAAAATGAACGGAAGTGGGAGCCATGAGGAGGCTCACTGCAGGTCAGCTGGTGTGATCAGTATTTGCTCTGCCCAGGGTGTGGCACTATTAGAAGGCGTGGACTGTTGGAGTGGGTGTGGCCGTGTTGGAGTGGGTGTGTCATGGCGTCTCTTCACAGCAGTGAAACCCTAACTAAGACAGCCAGAGACAGAACAGATTGGGATTCAGATCTGTTAGAGAACACATTCACACTGAGGACCCCGCTGGCCCAAAGTTGTGACCAGAAACTCGCAAGTCCAGACTCTTTTTAGAGCTATCTACGATTTCCTCAAGCTGCTATCTCCCAGTGGCCTCGGTTTTTCCCACCTATAAAACTGCGCTGAGAAACATCAGCCACCTCCAGGGCAGTATGGCGTGTGTGACACTCCTTGCTATAACTTCTGTCTAAAAGATTCCCCAGTTTGGTTCTAGATGAGCGATGACTCACCCAGAACAACATAATTTGTGTCTATTTTCACTGGCATCTGTTGTGTGCCAGGCTCTGCAGTACGTTCTGTGAATCAATAAATAAAATGGACAACTGAGGTCAAGTAGCATTAGGCATGGTTCCTGCCAGGTTGGCCTTAGGTGTACGCCCTTGTGCAAGCAGCCATCAATCTTGAGATCTTGATTACCTTAAAAAATGAGAAAACAATAGAACTCAACTCTAAGAACTGTTGTGAGGGCCATTAACATAAAGGTGTGCTGGTTTGGATATGCTTGACCCAGGGAGTGGCACTCTTAGGAGGTGTGGCCTTGTTGGAATAGGTATGGCCTTGTTGCAGGAAGTGTGCTACTGTAGGGGTGGACTTTGAGACCTTCTTCCTAGCTGCCTGGAAGACAGTCTTCTCCTGTTTGCCTTTGCAACAAGATGTAGAACTCTTAGCTCATTCTCCAGTGCCATGCCTGCCTGGATGCTGCCATGCTTCCTGCTTTGATGATAATGGACTGAATCTCTTAACCTGTAAGACAACTCCAATCTAATGTTGTCCCTTGGTCATGATGTTTCCCTGGTCATGGTATCTTTTCACAGTAATGCAAACATAACTAAGACAGGAATAGAGCAACCTCTGGGACATAGGAGGACATTAGCAGAGAGACCACCTGGGCATAGCCATGAAACAACAGAGCAACTGACAGGGACAATCATATGACAGTTTACAAAAGAAATCCCCCATCCTGAACAGAGTCCTTCCCTCAGGTTTGGTAGTCTAGAAGTTCCCAACATGTCTACTCTTGGCTGGCCCGTGCAACTTCTGTGTGCATTGATCCCGAGTTCCAGGTCTCCACTTGGCCCTGCTGGCCCCTCCCACTTCTGCTGCTGGGACTCAGGACCTCTGAGAAAATGCAACCATGGTTTGTGGCACCATTCATCCTGGTAAAAAGTAAGGGAGTGAGGAAGAGGCCCATCGTAATGGAGGTCCTTTCATTTCCTTCTTTGGGATTTCTTGAAAAGGAAGTCATGTGTGTATGTTTTAGACCAACAGATTGCTATGGGAGACAACACTAGAGAGGTGGGAAGGGTGATTCCTGTGGCTAGGACTGAAGAGCAATCCCAGCTTCACTAACTCTTCTACAATGCCCCGATGGAGTCTGGTGGCCTTGAACCAATATCCCGCTTAACATGTCCTTATTGTCCACAACTTCAAATACATTGATGTCAACTTGTCTGCACCCTAGAAGATGACTTAAGCTTTCCCTGCATTCTCAGAGCAACTGTACTTTCTCCTTATTGAGGGAAGAATTCCAACATAAGGAGAGTCACTCTTCTAAGCCTAAGGAAAAACCCCATGTCATCTCTAAAGTCAGTCACAACAACATCAAGGGTGAATGTAGTTCTGGCCAGTTACAAGTATCTGGTGAAGATTTCTGGAGAGAAATTTGCTCTTCAGAAACAATGGAAAGGTAGTGTCTTAGGATTTCTATTGCGGTGGAGAGATACCAAGACTACTGCATATGGTAGAAAAGAAAGCATTTCATCAGAGGTTCAGTCCATTATCATCATGGCAGGAAGCATGGCAGCATTCAGACAGACATGGTGCTGGAGAAGGAGCTGAGAGTTCTACATCTAAATCAACAGGCAGCAGGAAAAGAGACACTGGGCCTGACTTGAACATTTGAAACCTCAAAGCATACCCCTAGTGACACACTTCCTTCAACAAGGCCACACCTTCTAATAGTACCACTCCTTGGTGACCAAGTATTCAAATCTATGAGTTTATGGGGCCATTCCTAAACCAAACCAACATAGAGAAGTACTGTCAAATGATAGCAATCGAGGCAGTGGTTGTGGGTCTCAAGAATAGACAAGTGAATCAATAGAACTAAATGGAGCCCAGATGGCACATAAAAATGGTCAATTGATCGTTGACAAAAGGGCATGGGCAACACACTGGAGCAAGGATGGTCTTTGCACAAATGCTGACTGGATAACATGACATGTACATGCAGCCTCATACATAAAGAAGAACCTAGACATAGACCTTATACCTCTGACAAAGATCAACTCAAAATTGGTCAAGACCTAAATATAAAATGCAAAACTGTGGAAGGAGAAGGTAACACAGGAGAAAGCCTAGGTGACTTTGTATAATTTGTGATATTTTAGACACAGGGTGTAGTTGTATTCAAAAACAGTAGGTGAGAAGCTAAGGCAATAAAATGAAAGTCCTGGCTCTGGGCATGGCCATGTCAGGATGGTGAGATGTCAAAGCCACAGCCTGAGAGAAAATGTTTGTAGAAGGTATGTGCAGTGAAGGACTGTCAGCCAAAACACACACAGAGGACTTAAGACTTGTGGTGGTTTAAATATGCTTGGCCCACAGGGAGTGGCACTGTCAGGAGGTGTGGCCTTGTTGGGGTGGGTGTGGCCATGTTGGAGGAAGTGTGTCACTGTGGGCATGGGCTTTAAGCTCCTCATCCTAGCTGCCTGGAAGCCAGTATTCTGCTAGCAGCCTTTGGATGAAGATGTAGAGCTCTCAGCTCCTCGTGTACCACGCCTGCCTGGATGTTCCCACGCTCGTGCCTTGATGACAATGAACAAAAGACAACCTTTATATAAAGTGGGCCCAAGGCATCAGAAGAAAATCACCAACACTTCTGCAGGTCCTCTACCAGTAATAACAAGGCAAATAGCAAACAAAGCTCCTGCCATGTTCCTAGGGAAGTCTAAATTTAAGAAATAGGATAGCACCACAAACCCCACTAGAATAGCCCAACCTGACCACCGGCAACACCAAGTGCTAGCAGCAATGTGGGCTGATGGCAGCAAAGCCAAGGGGAGAGGGTCTGGAAGCTGGGTTCTGGGCCCTTCGGAGATGCCTGCCCACCTGCTGTGTTCTCTTTTGCTCCTGCTCCTTGTGTTGACCCTGAGGACTTGGAAGCTGCGTCCACACAAGCCATGCTCAGGGATGTTTCTGGCAGCTTTTGCTCTTGAAGCTTGGAAGCAATTGAGATTCTGTCAGTGACGACAAAACTTTGGTCTATGCAGACAGTGGACTGTACCTCTGTGCTAAAACCAAATGATGTGCCAGGATCTGCAAAGACATGGAGTGCCTCGGAGAGCATGCTACAAAATGAAGGGAGCTGCATCAGAGCCAATTCAAGCCAGATTAATTATATTATTATAATATAATAATAAAAAAATTATAATACTATTGATACAATAGTATATTATATTAATGTCAATATAATTATTATGTTAATATAATTAATATAATAACATAGTATAGTAATATAATTAATATATATGTAAAATTATGTGTATGTATATATGTATATATGTGTATGTATATATATACGTATATATATGTGTGTGGGTATATACATATACATAGATAAGTATATTGAGAAGCTGCTCTTGGTCAAGTTCACTGGACCCAAGGAAGGAGGCCAGGGAAGTCACCATGGCAAGGGAGAAAGAGGAGAGGGAGAAGAGAGAGAAAGAGCACACGTTGGGGGGGAGGGGAGAGAGAGAGAGAGAGAGAGAGAGACAAGAAGGGAGAGGGAGAGGGGGAGGGAGAGAGAGAGAGAGAGAGAGAGAGAGAGAGAGAGAGAGAGAGAGAGAGAACATGCAAAATAATGTCTGGGTTTATAGGGAAGAGCCTCTGGGGGAAAGTTCAGGGTTGGGGGCGGGGTATGCCAGGTAGAGATTGAGGGATGCTGGGAGAACCTGGAGGCCAGGTCTGCTTTGATATGTAAAATATTCACCTCATTCCCTTGTCCAGGGGTAGAGGTGGAGAGGCAGAGTTCAGAGTGCTCTAAGGCTGTTGCCATTGTCTGAACCCACAGAACACGAGGCAACAGTAAACCCTGATTGACTATGGATTTTGGGCATCAGGGGTGGACCATCCCAGGGGTGCAGTGGGAATCACTGTAACCTGTTCTTTATTGTGTTAACCTAAAACTACTTAAAAATAAAAGTCTTCTAAAGAATGGAAAGAGGCTTCTATCAAATGCCTTCTCTGTCCCCCATGCAAGAGAGACCGGAGAACTTTCTACCTATGGGTATTTCAAGATGAAGGGGTGCTGAGGTAGCAACTGTGTGATCTTTTGACAAAAATCCAGATAACTAGTGGGGCCTCATGCAGGAGCTGAGCTGCTCAGCCCTTGGACTCTCCACCTTCAGTCCGCTTTTCTCATGAAACAATGAAACTGGTAATTGTTTCAAAAATTCAGCTACTTACAGCCGAAAGCGTTCTGGCTGATTCTGAAAGCTCCTCAGAGATGAGGGGACCTAAAAAGATGGGGTTTAGGTTGAGAGAGGAGATGGTTAAGCATAAACAATGGTAGAGGGAACCGGACTGGCCTTGGGGCTGATGGGGGGAGCGTGCCAGCCCGCTGTGGGAAAACTGGAGTAACGTGCGCTTTTCTGAGCTCAGTGCTTTTACTCTTTGGGGCTGTGGGTTGGTGAATGTTTTTTTGGATTGTGTGTGTGTGTGTGTGTGTGTGTGTGTGTGTGTGTGTGTGTGTGTGTGTGTGTGTGTGTGTGTGTGTGTGTGTCTTAAGAGCAAACCCAGAGCCTCATGTGTGTCAGATCAAAGTTCCAACCCCAGCGCCACATGCTTAACAGAGAAGAGAACAGGAACTCTTCCCCCTTGCCCCCAGCTCTTGGTCTCCTGGCTGACCTCAGATATTTGTCTCAGTAATATGGAGACTGGGTACAAGCCGAACCCAAAGGAACTGCTATCCCAGGTGGTCCATGAGACTGACCAACAACACTTCTGTGGTTTCTGTTGGCATTCTGTCTAAACTCCACCCCACAGTTACCTGGCAACAGCCAGGTGGGCCTGGCCCATTATAAAAGGGGCTGCTTGCCCCTCCTCTCTCTCTTTTTCTCTTGCCTCTCTCTTATATCTCTTATCTCTTACCTCTCCCCATTCCCTTCCCCCCTCTCTCCACGTGGTCATGGCCAGCTTCCACCTCTCTACTTCTCTACTCTCTTCCTCTCTCTGCCAGTTTCCAGGCAACTAAATGTAAAGGAGGTGAGGAGGAGGTTCTGCCTGGCAGGGATGCTGTTGCCAGCTCAGACCCATCAGCATCCTCTGAGGGAACAAATGCCTTTAGGTATGGTAGCTTCTTGCTCCCAAGGGACTTTCTGAAGCTGCCACAACATGGGTCGGAGCTGTACAGGAACTCCCTAAGGATGGCCCTCAGGATGCATAAATAACAGCAAAGAACATTGAGAAGATAATCCTGTTTCAGAGGCAGCTCCACTGTCCAGAATGACAGTTATCAGAGTTTCAGTGGCTCTGTGGGTTCCTAGCAAGGGCGGGTGTTTTCAACCTTGGCTCTGCTGTTGATTATTGCTCTGGGACAGAGAGCACAGACCTGGGGACGCTGTCACAGTGACCTTGGCTGTTCAGCAGCATTCCTGGCTCTGCACAGTGAAATGTGAGAATCAAACCACCAAGTTTCAAACAAGCCCTTGAGCTCTTGTAACCAAAACCTTCTCAGCAATGACCTGCCCAAAAACCAATGGCCTAGAGTGGTGGTCCTCAACCTTCCTCACACTGAAACCCTTTAATACAGTTTCTCATGCTGTGGTGACCCACAACCATTAACTTATTTTTGTTGCTACTTCGTAACTGTCATACTGCTACTGTTATGAATTGTAATGTAAATAGCTGATATATAGGATACTTGGTATTCGATCCCCAAAGGGGTCATGACCCACAGGTTGAGAACTGCTGGCCTAGTGTATCATGGGAGAGCATGTGTTCTATGTACTGTAATGACATTGGTGGATCATTTATATCTCTACCTTTGCACTTAAAAAAAAAAGAGCTTCAATGACATCATTGGCATCTTTAGTTCATTCATTTCTGTTTAATTTTTTTTAAACTGTTATTGTTATCGGTCTCTCTGTGTGTCTATATATGGGTACCTTGTATATGGGGCCTGTGGAGGATAGAAGAAGATTCTGGATCTCCCGGGGTTGGAATGAGCTACCTGAAGTGGGTGCTGTCCACCTCACCAACCCCGCGTTCATTCAGTTCTCACAATAAATCCTTACACACGGAGCTGGCTAAGAAACAGTGGCATGATTCACAGGGTTTGCTTGTGTTTTATTGTAACAGAGTCTGACTACCTACCCTCAAGAAAGATTTCTTTTTAATTTCAATCATCTCAAATAGGACATGTTAAAGCCTTTATTGTTAAGTATATGATGTGATATGTTAAAGCCTTTACAGTCTGGTTTGGTTCATGGTGGGTGCTCAGTAAATGCTTTTTAGAAATTGGCTGTGACTGTGGCTTAGTGACAGAGCATGAGAGAACCTGGCCAATCCACAGCACCTCAGCTGACAAACTTGCTAGTTATTTAAATGATTGTTGCTTGTAAGATTTTTGTCCTGAGTTTTTCTACTAAATATCTGGGCATGCTGGCACATGACCCTTCACAGCGATTTCTGGGATCTGGAGATATAGCTCAGTGGTAGAAGGTTTGCATAGAATGCCTGAGACTCCAGCCTCAGTCTCCAGCAACAAAAACAAAAATCAATTTCTTTGTGGGTGAGATCTGGGGGTGGAGCTTGCACTATGGCAGTATTTTTCTCTCTTCAGTGTTTTTCTAGGTGTGAGCTTGGAAACGATTGTATCGGCATCTGTCAGAGACACCCAGAAACATACACTCTCAGTCCCCTACTGGTGCTACCTGTGCATCGAAAGACTTCTGAATGATGTTCTGAACAACGACCTTTGAGAAATCCATCAGTAGACCTTACCCATGAACTACGGTACTCAGCAGCTTAGATGTTGGTTAGACACAGTATATAATGTCCCAGAGCATGTGGCTAACACATACACTGCTCAGGAGAAGACTCCACCATCTAGATTCCTATAATCTAATTCCATTTTGTGTTTCAGTCAGTTTGGGAGGCCCCTTCTATGCCCACACCTTATACTAAGGCCCAATTTACTTGCTTGCTAGCCTCCAGCCTCCAAGCCAAATGCTGAGTGTTTAAATGAAGGATGCTTGCACATTTGACCTCATTTGCAAGCTTCCTCGTGACATACACAATGCCCTGTCATAGCTGGACTTGAGGTCTACTGTGAGTCATGAGACCTCTGTCAGAAAGAAGAACAGCAAGGTCCCTGGGGCTAATCCATATGGGTGACCGTGTGCGGGGATCAGAAGGTGGGAGACATCTGGCAAGGCTAAGAGAGCCTTCTAAGTGACAACCTCTGGGTAGCCTTGTTATTTCTGGGGTCAAACATTGCTGTCCAAGGGAGCAGCTGCAGTCAGCAGGGGCTCTGATGCTTAAACTCACACCTGGTTCCTCACATGCCCTGTGGGTCAGAAATAAGTTTCTATGCTAACTTCTGCCCATGTTTGTAACCCCTGGAGCTTGCGGAATTCTGTATTTGTGACATGTATAAAGCTCCACAGTGAGGCCATGCCATCTCTTAAAGATGGGGCTAGGAGATTGTGGAGCACAGTCCCAATGAAGGCATGTATAAACCCCTCTTGTACCTAAGGCTCAGGGAATGCTGGGAAGAGGGAGAGCCAGAGGATCGGGGAGCTTGCTGCAAGATTATGTCTCTTATTAATGTCAGAAGTTATACCCAATAAACCCACAAAATCTTACCAATATGACTGTCCATAGGAGAGCTGAACTGGGTGACATCAATGGACATGCCAAAGTGAAAGGGGAAAAGCCCATGAGGCCTCAACCCTGCACAAAGAACTACAGGAAACTGAGGAAAGCTGGGAGCACGAGAGGTGCTCCTCCCCAAGGAAGAGCACACCGATTGGTTGTCCAGTACTGAACAGCCAGCTCTGAAAACATTCACACGAGTAACATACAGACTGAGCAGGCTACATCTAGGTAGGTGTGTGTGTGTGTGTGTGTGTGTGTGTGTGTGTGTGTGTGTGTATGAGTAGGCTATATCTAGGAATATATAATATATATATATATATATTTATATATTCTAAGCAGGCTATCTCTCTATATCATCTATATCTATCTATAGCCTGCTCAATCTGTTTAATGTTACTTACATGCATGCATATGTATGTGTGTGTGTGTGTGTGTGTGTGTGTGTGCGCAATAATAATGAATTGAAAGAGTCCATGAATTTGAAGGAAAGCAGGGAAGGATATATGGGAATGTTTGAAGGGAAGCAAGAAAAGGGAGAAATGTAATTATAATCTTAAAAACAAAAAAAATAAAATTAAAAATATCAATGATTTTTAATTTTATTTTTTTAATTTATCATGTGTATGTGGATGTATGTGTGTACATGCGTACATATATGAGTGCAGGTGCCTAAGGAGGTCAGAAAGAGGTGGATCCCCTGGAGTATGTATAGGAGACTGTGAATCACTTGGCACAGGTGCTGGAACGTGAATCTGAGTCCCTATGGAAGAGTAGCAAGAGCTCTTAACCACTGAGTCACCTCTCCAGCCCCTTGGAGTGAATTTTAAGTGGATATCATTGCATTTTAAATGTTTATCTACTAAGGTGCCTCGTCACTGGGGTGCTTTGCAAAAACTGGGCAGCCCTGCCCATTGACACACACTCCCAAGGAGATAACCTTAAACTGAGACCCGGTACAATCAGGAAACATTCTTTACTGGACACAATTGTTGGCAGTGCTTTGTAATATAATTATCTGAGACTAATTGGATAAGCCAAGTGTTAGTTTAAGCATTGAAAGGTCTACATGCCAGGGGGAGCCCTTGTTGGCTAGACTGTTGTCATGGTAACCTATGCTTTAGAGATGGCGGAAGAGTCTATCTGCAAGACGGGGGAGCTCAGTCAGCCTGTGGCTCTGAGCTGCTTTTCTTCCCAGGAAGCATATGCATGGCATAGGAAGACCTTGTGCTTTGCTCATCTTCCAGGCCTGCGGATGGGAAGTGGGAGAGATTCAGGCCTTAACATGGGCTAGGGTTGGAGACGAGATAGAGGCTCTACAGTTCTGAGGCCAGGCTGCCCCAGGATCCTCTGAGAAGTTTCCAGCTGGTGTTATTTGAGGTCAGGTATCATGGTGGTAGACCTTCCCTATTCAGCCCTTTGACTGTGTCATCTCTCTTATGCCTAATGGGTCAGCCCCTTTCCCATTACAAGTTCACTGATGATAGTCTAGATTTCTGCAATGCTTTTTGTACAGAGTGTCTGAAGTTTTTTTTTTTTTTTTTTAAGCATTTACTTCCTGAACATTGAAAAGGAGCCCACAGAATGGGAGACACATACAGTGGAGAATTAGAGGTAGGTCCTGGACTTACGGGCAACAGTTCCTGCTGGGTGTGCGGCCACACACAGGTTACCAAAGCACCCTGCTTTTAGTTTTCTTACTTATAAACTGAGATGGTATGGTGGTTTGAATATGCTTGGCCCTGAGAGTGGCACTATCAGGGGGTGTGGTCTGGTTGGAGTGGGCGGGGCCTTGCTGGAGTAGGCATGACACTGTGGGCATGGGCTTTAAGACCCTCATCCTAGCTGCCTGGAAGCCAGTCTTCTAGCAGCCTTCAGAGGAAGATGTAGAACTCTCAGCTCCTCCTGCACCATGCCTGTCTGGATGCTGCCATGTTCCCACCTTGATGATAATGGCCTGAACCTCAGAACCTGTAAACCAGCCCCAATGAAATGTTGTCCTTATGAGTTGTCTTGGTCATGGTGTCTGCTCACAGCAGTAAAACCCTAACTAAGACAGATGGCAAGAATAGTTACTCTGTGAATTCCCTGTGAGAACTAGTTAATGCATAAATAATATATGAATCACAGAATATACGCATGCCCTGATCCTAGTCCAGACAACAGTAATAAAAAAATATCATTTTCACTATTATTGCTGTGAATGGAAAAAGTTTAAAAGAAAGTGTCAAGACATACGTCCATTGTTTGGAAGCTGCATGGTTACTTCACCTATGAGACACGCAATTCCCTCATCGGTCAAGCCATTCCCCAGGGGTTATGAGGAGTAGAGGAGATAACGAGACAGGTTTTCCCAACAAGACAAACAGCTTTGCTTATCTGATAGGTGCTGACACTTGCCCATCCACATTGATACAGACTTGGCTTTGAAACTAGCAATCCTCCCCAGACACGGGTACATGAGACCCTAACAGCGATATCCAGGTCTGTAGTCGGGGCTGCCGTTGCTCACGGTTAGTGCTTAGCATATGCTAGTCTTTAAATTTGATTTATATAGACACCTAAGGACTGGCACGCCCTCTCACCCTCCCCCTCTCCTCTTCCCCCTCCCCACCCCTGCCCTGCCCTTCCCTGCCTCAACAGGATCTTGCTAGGGTCTTCCAAGTGCTAGGATTTATACATGTGTCACCATGTCTGGAGACTGGGAACTCTTTGGAACTTGGGTGACAAGGATCATCATATTAAATTTTCTAAACCTCACAGCGTCTGCGCAGACAGATGTAGCCTTGCTTCATAAGAAGGCATACTTTCCTGAAAGCCACAGGAACTTTGCCTCTGGGGCAAAGGATTTCGTTGCTCCTCAGAATCCCCTTTACCTATCTGGAGCTAGCTTGGTATCAGTCAACTTGAAGAAGAGCCACCCCAGGCACTTACAATCAGACTTCCAACTTTAGGCTGCACAACACACGGAGGTGGAGTGTGGGGAAATTTCATTCAAAGTCATTTAACACCAGCTTCTGGCCAGGGCCTCCCTGGCTGTTTGTAATGACATTCAGCCATTACCTGGCCTGGGTACTCACATAACCTTACTGGTAATTTATAAATGGATTGGACTTCTGCATCCAACATCAGAATCTCAGACCACAGCCAGTGAGAAAGGATGCTGCATCATGCCTCACAGACTACATTCCGTGAAACTTCTAAACAAGCCCACGGACTGTGATTATTTGATATTGTTCTGGTACATGGTCTGCTCAAATGTATTTATTTGAGTGATTTATTCCAGCACAACAAGAAATAAAGCATCTTATTATGGAAAGCAGACACGCTGGGAAAAATCTCAAGAGGTTTGTTTTCTTTGAATCAAAGTCATCCTTCCCCCCCATGTGCACTTCAAGTTTGTGTGACTGGTGCTATGCTTTCTTTTAAGTCATGTATGGGTGATCCAGGACACTCAGAAAGCCTCTTGAAGAACAATCGTTCAAAGGGAAGTTATATGATGACACTGGTGACCTTGAATCATTTGGATCAACACATGTAAGATGCTGTCATGAACGATGGTAAGGTTACACAACAGGAAAACAGGAACGAAACAAAGGGTGATATATTTCCAAGAGAATTCCAAAGGATGCTTCAGTAATAGATCTTGGTCCTCAGCACCAGCACGCCGGTACAGCTTGTCTTGTCAGAACCTGTTCTGCTTTGATGTTGCCCTTCAGAGTTAATCAAGATTCTATCCCTTCTCCAGCTATTTATTTAGAGAGAGAGACCAAGAAGGCAGCTGGACATCGCAAAGAGAGACTGACCTCTGAAGGAAGAGGGAAAATGGGGCCGCCATCAATCACAACAAAGAGTGCTGACCGGAATGATGTAAGACGTTCCTGCTCAGCCACTGAGAGCAAGAGCTTGTCCTCAGCCATCTCTGCAGCCATTTCCCAGACATCCCCAAGGGTCTGAGAAAACCAAGCTGGCCCTCTCTGGCCTCTCCTTCCTTTATACACACCGTAAACGTCCCTTTCCTTTTTACCGCCAAGGTCTGGCACATGCGCGAGCTTCAGTGTGATCTGGCTGTGGATCCATATTTCTAGGTCCCTGTGGTGTGATGAGTCTGTCTGGTTTGATGTCTGATTCCTCAGTCACTGAATCTCTCCCAAAAGTCTGTGTGGGTCAGTGTGGACAATGTTGTCACTAAGAGAGATGGCCTTTAATCAGGAGCAAGTTATCATATCAGGTAAAGCAGTGTGGCTGTCTAGAGGCACCCAACACCCATGGCCCACAAAGTTAAACCCCTGTGTTTGGATTAGAGGGTTAAAAAACAGAGTGGGAGAGAGCTAAGGGACAAGGAGGGCCAGGGGAACTGCAGAGCAGAGAGAGAGAGAGAGAGAGAGAGAGAGAGAGAGAGAGAGAGAGAGAGAGAGAGAGCGCTCCTGCTACCACGAAGCTTCCTAATCTGGATCACCAGGGCACAAAAAGGAATTTCCCCCTCAACAGAACAGACAGGCAGACAGGAAGCCCCCGTAAAGGAGCCTACTGAGTGTAGACATCTGCAGCTTTGGTGGATGGAAAGTCTTGTTGTCCCCAGCAAACCCAAGCCCAATTCACAGAGCTTTCTGGAACTTGATGACTACAACTTCCCCCAAAAAGGAGTCTACTGAGTGCTCCCCCATCTTTACACACCAAGAAGCAGCTTTAGGGAGCCATCTTACAAACCGGCTGCAGTCTGTCCTGGAAACCAGTAGCCATGCTGTCTCTCCGAGATCTTAGAGTCTGTGTTGCTATGTCACCGGGGCCATGCACAAGGGTGTGCCCTACCTAGCGTGTTAGTTATTTTCCTGCTGCTGTGATAGAATACCCTGACCAAGGCAAACCCTTAAAGAAAGGGTTTGTTTTGGCTTCCAGTTCCAGAGGGATAGTCTACCATGGCGAGAAAGGTACGACAACAATCAGAGAAGCAGAAGCAGGAAGCCAGCCTGCTGCCTGTGCCCTGGACTACTCGCTGCTGACCCTACCTGCCCTTGGGGGTTGGAGGTGAGGTGTCCATGACACAGACTCTGGGCGCAGGTGAGAAACACCTCAGCAACCTCATCTGAACACTGCTGCAAGCTCCTTTAATACCCTCCGCCTGTGCCCCATTGGTCCCAAGACAGCATCTCTTCTACGCAGCAGTGCCCAATTGGCTGGCACTGTTTGCATTAGCAGTCCTTGGTCTCCCAGGCAGTCCTCAATTAGGTCTTCCTGCAGGAGATGCCTTTGTGGCTTTGTGGCCCTGGTGTTTATGTAGAGATGGCTGCCGCCATTCCTCCTACACCAGAAGATCACATTTTATCCACACAGAAGAAGCAGAAGAGAGAACAGGAAGGAAGGAAAGGCTATAAATCCTCAAGCACCGTCCCCCAGGGATACACTTCCTCCAGCAAGGCACCACCTCCTGAAACTTTGGTTACTGCCCCAAACAGCACCACTAATTGAGGACCAGTGTTCAGATACCTGAGCCTATGAGGGACATCTCTCAACCAAATGCCCACAACTATAGGATAGCTGTTTCAGTTTGCTGTCCCCAGGAAGCACTTATGAAGCATCTGCCTTCCACGTTCCAGTGCCAGCCCCTGGCCCCTGCCTCTAGGACTCTGTGCTAATCAAGTATTTACTACAACCATGAAGACACAAACCACGTGTGAAGAGATGGGAAAATATATTCCCTGTAAATGGAAACGAGAAGCCAACGGGAAGGTTGACATCAGATAAAACAGAATTTCAATCAAAGATGTCGAAAGCAATGCTGTCATCATATAATACTGAAGAGATTGTTTCCACAAAACAGTCTAATAATTATAAATATGCTTGTGCCCAACATTGGAGCTCCCAGCTATATAAAGCACTCCTTGTTAGCTGCAAATGGAGTTAAAACCTCAAACACAGCACTAGTCTATGTTGCGGGTTGGTCTGGTGCTGCTATGCACTCAAATTCTGTACCCCAAGATCTGGCTGCCCCAAGATGAGTGAACCCCATGGACACCGACCTTTGTTGTGTAAACCTTGGCCCCCAATTTAAAACCATTGGTTAAATAAACTGGTGACAGCCAATTACTGGGGAGAACAGAGGGTGACTGAACTGGTGGTCGTAGAGAGGGACTACGAGGTGTAGGAGAGAGGAGGAAGGAGAAGATGGAGGGAACAGGAGGTCTCCATTAGATGTGATGGACAAGCAGCATGTGCCCGAGTGAAATGGACCCCAGGACTGATGGGGCAGAAATAACCCAGAAACACACAAACAACAAATATTTGGAGAGTACAAGTAGCCAGTCTGGCATTAGAAAGTTAGTTTAGGGGTAATCCCTTAGTAACTGCGCAAAAGCTAAATGAATAAATCACAGTCTGAGTCTCATTCACTTGGGAGCCAGACGGGGATAGGTATAATTAATTCATCTACAAGTCTAACATATTTAAAAGGCATCTTAACCGAGAGCAGCAAGATGCATTTTTATCATCACATGAAACATTCCGAAGACCAAAGTTTAGACCTTTATAAAGATTTTAAAAATCAGATACATCTTCAGTGAATTGCAATAAATAAAAATATATCCTTTATCCTCTCTGACGATAGCAGGATAAAACTAGGAATCAACAACAGAAGGAAACTTTACAGTGATGAACTAAGCAGGCTCCTGAGTGACCGGAGTCGACCGAGAAGTCAAGGGAGAACAGACGATTGGAAGTGAGGGAGAACAGAAATAGATACATCAAATGACTGGCACAGGGCGAACTCAGCACTAAGAATAGATAGAGTAAGATTAAGGTACATATTGTAAAAGGTAGAAAGATTTCAAATAAGCCAACAGTAGACCTCAAAGATATACTTGAGGTATTATTATTAATTTCTTGGGAAGGATAACTTGATGGAGAAATGGGCTTGTCTAAGTCACAGTTTGGAGACCCAGGGTTTGTCTGGGGCCAGTGTGGCTCAGTAAGGACTCTGTGGCAGATGATGTCAGGGCAGAGAGGGATGGGTTAGAGAAATGGAGGGAAGCATGCCGGGAAGGGCAGGCCCACTCTGTCTGGAGTTAGCTCTTCTAGAAACTAGCCCAGCTGTTCCACGAGAGCAACATCAGTCCCTCCTAAGGGACATTCCTCTAGCCTTCACTTCTGAGAGCCCTCCCCCTTCTCACAGTGCCTCTGACACAGGAGTTCTTTAGAGAGACTCACAAACCCCATCAAGGCTGTGGCGCCTTCAGACTATATTTCACAGTCACTGAGTGTTATGACTTTGGTTTTCGGTTGTTCAAGACAGTTTGACTATTGGTCAAAACAGAAGCTAAAGCCCAAATGAGAAGGAACTGATTATATGATGAAGGTTATATTATAGCAAGGAAAAAAAATGGAAAATTATTTCATAAGAGCAAACAAGTCAGTTAATTAGTTAAGAACTCTTTGCATGCACAAGAACAAAAATATCTAAATACCGAAATTAAGGGCAAGAAAAGGACATATATAATAACATAACAATTGCAAAGAGTCATAAAAGACCATTGTGAGAAAGCACCAACCAGTGCACTGAATAGCCTACAGGGAACGGCTGAATTCCCAGACACACATCTGCCAAGGTTAGAGAAACAGAAAATCTGGACTGACCACTAAGACCGAAGTGACCCAGTCCTCATGCGAGGCAGCTCTGAACTAACAAGTTCACATCGCACTCCAACAGGTCCACAAAGGCTGTTTCCCTGCCACTTTTGAGAATGGGAGACATCTTCTAAACACTTCCCAGACTGTGAAAAGCAAGAGAGACTCCCTTTTTTTTTTTCCCTTCACTAATTGGTTTATTTGGTCTCACCCTGTTCAGGCTAGCCGCAAACTTGCTACTTCATGGAGCATGACCTTAAAATCCTCATCCTCCTGCCTCCACCTTCTGAATGCTGGGATTACAGATATGTACAACCCCAAGCCCCACTCCAGACTCATTTTAGTTGACTCTGACACCAGACGAGAAGACACACAAAACACAGCTGTAGACCAGCATCCCGGATGAGTAAAATGGCACCTCCCCACATAAGACACTTGTAAACAGAATTTGACAGTGTATAAAAAGATTGCTCACTCCAGCCAAATGGGATTCAACCCAGGAATGCAAAGGCAGTTCAATACAAATAATAACTTGGTAAACCGGATATGTCACACTAAGACAAAAGAGGAAGAGGACCAGAACATAGAGACAGAAAACTATTTGGCAAAATTCAACATCCCTTTGCAATAAGAATTTCCAAAGGTTATGGTAGGAAAGGTATATGCCTCACCATGATACAGTGTAGGCATGATAACCCCAGTGCCTCAACATGATACAGGGTAGCCATAATAAACCCAAACTGGCATTATACTGAATGTTAAAAGTCTTTCCCCGGAAATCTGAAATAAAACAGCCAGATGCACTTATGCAACTTCCACTCAACATGGTTACAGAAGTCTT
>CM052720.1:32767404-32825853 GCA_028551405.1 Uromys caudimaculatus | reverse complement strand
TTTTCTTTCTTTGTTGGGTCTTTGTGAAGTTTTGGTATCAGTGTAACTGTAGCTTCATAAATGAATTGGGTAGTGTTCCTTCTGTTTCTATTTTATGGAATACATTGAAGAGTATTGGTATTAGGTCTTCTTTGAAGGTCTGATAGAATTCTGCACTGAACCCATCTGGTCCTGGGCTTTTTTTGGATGGGACACTTTTCATGACTGCTTCTATTTCTTTAGGGGTTAAGGGACTGTTTAGATGGTTTATCTGATCCTGACTTAACTTTGGTATTTAGTATCTGTCTAGAAAATTGTCCATTTCATCCAGGTTTTACAGTTTTTTTGAGTATAGGCTTTTGTAGTAGGATCTGATGATTTTTTTAATTTCCTCAGAATCTGCTGTTATATCTCCCTTTTCATTTCTAATTTTGTTAATTTGTATCCTGTCTCTGTGCCCTCTGGTTAGTCTGGCTAAGGGTTTATCTATCTTGTTGATTTTCTTAAAAAACAGCTCCTGGTTTTGTTGATTCTTTGTATAGTTCATTTTGTTTCTACTTGGTTGATTTCACCCTTAATTTGATTATTTCCTGCCTTCTACTCCTCTTGGGTGTATTAGCTTCTTTCTGTTCTAGAGCTTTCAGGTGTGCTGTTAAGCTGCTAGTGTATCTCTCTCCAGTTTCTTTTTGGAGGCACTCAAAGCTATGAGTTTTCCTCTTAACACTGTTTTCATTGTGTCCCATAGGTTTGGGTATGCTGTACTTTCATTTTCATTAAATTCTAGGAAGTCTTTAATTTCTTTCTTTATTTCTTCCTTGACCAAGTTATCATAGAGTAGAGCATTGTTCAGCTTCCATGTGTATGTGGGCTTTCTGTTGTTGTTGCCATTGAAGACCAGCCTTAATCTGTAGTGATCTCATGGGATTATTTCAATCTTATATCTATTGAGGTTTGTTTTTTGACAGATTATATGGTCAGTTTTGGAGAAGGTACCATGAGGTGCTGAGAAAAAGGTATATTCTTTTGATTTAGGATGAAATGTTCTATAGATATCTGTTAAATCCATTTGGTTCATAACATTTGTTAGTTTCACTGTGTCTCTGTTTGGTTTATGTTTCCAAGATCTGTCCATTGATGATAATGGGATGTTGAAGTCTCCCACTATTATTGTGTGAGTTGCAATGTGTGATTTGAGCTTTAGTAAAGTTTCTTTTATGAATGTGGGTGCCCTTTCGTTTGGAGCATAGATGTTCAGAATTGAGAGTTCTTCTTGGTAGATTTCTCCTTTGATGAGTATGAAGTGTCCTTCCCTATCTTTTTTGATGACTTTTGGGTGAAAGTCAATTTTATCCAATATTAGAATGGCTACTCCAGACTGTTTCTTGGGACCATTTGCCTGGAAAATTGTTTTCCAGCCCATTACTCTGAGGTAGTCTTTGTCTTTAACATGGAGGTGTGTTTCCTGAATGCAGCAAAATTTTGGGTCCTGTTTATGTATCCAGTCTGTTAGTCTATGTCTTTTTATTGGGGAATTGAGTCCATTGATGTTAAGAGATATTAAGGAATAGTGATTGTTGCTTCCTGCTATTTTCAATGTTATTTTTATGTTTGTGTGGCTATCTTCTTTTGAGTTTGTTGAAAGATTACTTTCTTGCTTTTTCTAGGGTGTGGTTTCCCTCCTTGAGTTGATGTTTACCATCTATTATTCTTTGTAGGGCTGGATTTGTGGAAACACATTGTGTAAATTTGGTTTTGTCATAGAACATTTTGGTTTCACCATCTATGGTAATTGAGAGTTTTGCTGGGTATAGCAGCCTGGGCTGGCAGTTGTGTTCTCTTAGGGTCTGTATGAGTTCTGCCCAGGATCTCCTAGCTTTCATAGTCTCTGGTGAGAAGTCTGGTGTAATTCTGATAGTCTGCCTTTATATGTTACTTGACCTTTTTCCCTTACTGCTTTTAATATTCTTTCCTTTTTTGTGTATTTGATGTTTTGAGTATAATGTGACAGGAGGAATTTCTTTTCTGTCCAATCTGTTTGGAGTTCTGTAAGCTTCTTGTATACTTATGTTCATCTCTTTCTTTAGGTTAGGGAAGTTTTCTTCTATAATTTTGTTGAAGATATTTACTGGTCCTTTAAGTTGGGAATCTTTACTCTCTTCTATACCTATTATCCTTAGGTTCTGTCTTCTCATTGTGTCCTGGATTTCCTGGATGTTTTGGGTTAGGAGCTTTTTGCATTTTGCGTTTTCTTTGACTGTTGTGTCAGTGTTTTCTATGGTGTCTTCTGCACCTGAGATTCTCTCTTCTATCTCTTGTATTCTGTTGGTGGTGCTTGCATCTATGACTCCTGATCTCTTTCCTAGGTTTTCTAACTCCAGGGTTGTCTCCCTTTGTTTCTTTATTGTTTCTATTTCTATTTCTAATTCTTGGATGGTTTTGTTCATTTCCTTCGTCCGTTTGTGTTTTCCCATAATTCTTTAAGGGATTTTTGTGTTTCCTCTTTAAGGGCTTCTAGCTGTTTACCTGTGTTCTCTTGTATTTCTTTAAGGGAGTTATTCATTTCCTTCTTAAAATCTTCTATCATCATCATGAGATGTGATTTTAAATCTGAATCTTGCTTTTCTGATGTGTTGGGGTATCCAGGGCTTGCTGTGGTGGGAGAACTAGGTTCTGATGATGCCAATAGCCTTGGTTTCTGTTCCTTATATCCTTGCCCTTGTCTTTTGCCATCTGGTTATCTCTGGTGTTAGTTGGTCTTGCTCTCTCTGACTGTGGCTTGTCCCTCCTGCAAGCCTCTGTGTCAATACTCCTTGAAGACCAGCTCTCTCTGAAAGGAATTTGGGTTTGGAGAGCTGTGGTACAGGGTCAGCTCTGGGGTGCAGACAGAAACCAGAAGGATCTTGTCCCCAGCTGTCCCTTGGTTCCTGTGTCCTGATGGCTCTGCAAGGGTCCCTCTTGATAAAAGTGAATTTGAACAGAAGTGGTGATCTTGCCTGTGCTCAAAGGTGTGTCAGCACTCCTGGGATACCAGATCTCTCCTGGCACTATTTGAGTATTGAGCCCTGTGTCCCAGGATAAGCTCCCAGGCCACCGAAAGAAGCCAGAAGACCACTCCTCAGTCCCTGTGTCCTGGGGATTCCAGGTAGGTTCCTCTGAGCAGGCAGGCTTTTCCACACTCCTCGTAGGCTAACTTTCTCCTGACGCTATTTGGCTATGGAACCCTGGCGGTCCAGGCAGAGGTCTCCCGCCACAGATCTTTTGTTTTAAAATATAGGTTGAAAGAAATCTTTTTAAAAAGATTTATTTATTTATTTTATGCATGAGTACATGGTTGCTGTCTTCAGACAGACCAGAAGAGGGTATCAGATCCCATTACAGATGGTCATGAGCCACCATGTGGGTGCTGGGAATTGAACTCAGGACCTCTGGAAGAGCAGTCAGTGCTCTTAACCACTAAGCCATCTTTCTAGCTCCTGAGCATAGATTTAAGGCCAACCATTACTTTATAATTATAATATCTAGGGACTACCCATTCCCATGGGAAGTTAAGAATATGAAATGGCTAGCTGGCCCAAACTGGTAGCACACAACATAATTTTTATCCCTTAATGAGGAATTTCCATTTGTCAAAGGAACTGACAGGAAATCACACACACAGTGATCCGCCTCTTAGAGGCAGGAGACCTGCCCCTCCTTGCCTACTGGTGAGCACCAGTTACCAAAGCAAGCTTCTGGCCAGATCTGCCCCGAACCTATTTGCTGGTGAGTACCCAGGGCTGTCACAGAGGCCTTGGGCCGGGGCAATGTAGGCAATGCTTCCAGATGACTTTGTTTCATGTGGAAGAGATTGATAACTCGTGTTGCCCTGCATCTAGAGGCTTACAGCGGACCCACCAGGATTGTCCATGGGTTCTTTTCATAGAGATTCATGGATCCATTTACTATGAGAGCGCAGGGCAAGAGCCTCCTAAATCTAAGCCAGAGAAGAAAGCATAGATGGCTTCCTGGAGGAGGTCATTGTTGACCTGAGTCTGGTTGAGCTGATGGAAGTGATCTAGAGGAAGCGGGGGAGGCATTTTCAGATATGAGGGAAGGGCTGGCGATGAGGCATAGACACATAAGGAAGCAAAGACGGGGAAGATGAGATGGTGGTGATGATGATGATGGTGGAGGTGGTGATGGTGATGATAGATAAGAAAGAGGAAGAGTTCCTAAACTATGAGACATGGTTCTGTGAAGGAGAGCGTGTCTTGCTCTCAGATCTCTCAGTCTCAGTAAACATAACAGATGGGGTACCACACCTTCCTCTCCTATTTCCACAGGCAATGCTTATTGAAGGGTCAAATGAACGTCTGAGGTTCTGGGTCAGAAGGTTCAAGGTGAGACCTAGTCATCTCTTTGAAGGAAGAGTGAGCCTCACTGGAAGTCGGTCGTTGGAGGTGGGCCTTGAGGAATACAGACCACCAAGCAACTGCCCTGCTTCCTGTTCCATCAGGGTGTGAGGGCTCGAGCAGTCTCAGTTCAGGCTCTGACCACCATGCATCTTCCCACGACCATCCTTCCCCTAAGGACGGACTGTGCACCCTCAAACTGTGAGCCCAAAGGAATCTCCCTTAAGGCTGCTTCTGTCAGGTATGCTGTCACAGAGATTAGAAATGTAACCGATATGTTGGGGACCGGGGTCACACAAGCATGTAGATCACAGGGTCCTCATGTCTAGATTTTAGTCTGAGTACATGGCAGTCACCTCCCAAGACGGTAATAATTGGTGGGAGCTTGGAATCATCTGAAACTACACTTTAAAACACCTACACTCCAGATTACTATAGCCCTAAATCCTCATTGTTGTTGGGTCTGGAACTCTGTGCTCCCTCATGTTCCTTCTGAGGCCCAGGGAGTATTTGAGTTTGCGATCCTGACCTAGATCAATCCTGGTATTGATCCTCATCAATCTTGGGTCAGGCAGCATCTTACACGGACACACCTCTGCATGCCTCCTGAGACTCACAAACAGTTGCCCTGTTGTTATCTAGAATGTAATTTGCCAGGATCACTTCTGTGAGGGGCATGAGGAAAATAACATTCATTACGTTGTGCATAATTCTGCGTGTGAGGAAGGATAAGCTGCAGGGTCATTTCAGGTGACAGTGTTAATGTGTCACCCATACTTTTGCTGGTAAGAAGTAATTAGTTCTATGTAAAGAGAAGTCCAACGGTTTATCACTCACCTGTAAAAATTAACAGTAACAGTAACAGGGCTCAGACATAGGACCCTGCTCAAGTCGCTAGCAGAAAGCTACATGCAGGGTGCGAGGCAACCTATAGGGGGTGCTATGCTGGCTTGCTCTGATAATTGATTTCTCCCGAGACACTGAGTAATCCGCTGGGCGGTTCTGCTTGTGGGACTTTCATAATCCAACCTAGCAGGAAATGAACTCCGATTCTTCGAGAGTTTGGGAGTCCTACTACCCACCCAAGAGCCCAAGAAGAAACATAGAGACTTGAGTCTGGGGGAGCTCCAGTGCATGCACCGGAGGCAGTAGGAAACTGAGTTAAACTTCAATGGCAGAACAGAAGGCTTAGTGGTCAGCTGACCTTTTATAGGCTCCCCAGGGTGCCTGAAGATGACCTGTGGACAAGTCCTGTGCCTCCAGTTTATCAAAGGAGAGTGTAGGCCTCAAACTTCAAATGCTGCAGATCATGGCTGAGCCTCCTCTGCCTCTGGAAAATGGAGTCCCATGCATTCCTCCTGGTTTATTTTCCTCCTCTGGAAAGCAAGGGTGACAATTCAGACTCTGAGGGGCTGGGGGTTCTTGTTATGAATAAGATACTAAAGGATCTAGCCCAGAGCTGACTCCCTGGGTCTCCAGAAAGAGTCAGTCAACTGCCAATTTGTTCATTGTCATTCTCAGAGACTTTGACAGAGGAGAAGACAGACATGGAATGGGGAGAAACCTTCATGTTTTTCTTTCTCTCCCCCACTCTAGGGACCACACATGCTCAAAGATCATCTTACTACTGAGCTCAATTTCCCAGTTCCCCAATGTCCTTTGGAAATCTTTTTGTGAGTTATCTCATTCAGTTACACAGGTTAACTCAGAATTGATTACATAGCCCAGGCTGACTTTGAAATCTCTGTCCCCTTGCCTCAGACTCTTGTGTGGCTGGGGTTACAGGTGTGTGTCACCCCACCCACTGGACCCCCATGTTTCCTATCCCTGCTCTGCTGGAGAAGCACCGAGCAGTTTGGAGAGAAAATTGTTGTCTCAGATACTCATTGTTGGAGTAGGCGTGTCACTGTGGGCGTGGTCTTTAAGACCCTCATCCTAGCTGCCTGGAAGCCAGTCTTCTCCTAGCAGCCTTCAGATGAAGATGTAGAACTCTCAGCTCCTCCTGCACCATGCCTGCCTGGATGCTGCCATGTTCCCACCTTGATAATGGACTGAACCGCTGAACCTGTAAGCCAGCCCCAATTAAATGTTGTCTTTATTAGACTTGCCTTGGTCATGGTGTCTGTTCACAGCAATCAAACCCTAAGGCACTTGTGCTCCTCCCCCAGCCTTGAGGAGGACAAACAACCTGGCTGGAGCCAGTCTGGCCTCCCTGCATGTACATTTCCTACAGGAGCCCTGAGGACTTGACCTCCCGCCTTGCTTGCTGAAACAAAGGATGGGGTCTTTGATCTTTCCCTTTATAAGCAGTACAGAATAATAAACTTCAAGCCTTGATCAGAAACTTTTGTCTTGGCTTCATTCTTCTTTCAAACTCCGTCCTTTTTCATTTCCAGTCTCCCTTTCAGGTAGACCCCGTTCATCCATGGCTGCTGGATAGCCACAGACACTATCTATCTATCTATCTATCTATCTATCTATCTATCTATCTATCTATCTATCTATCATCTAACTAATCTATCTATCTATCTATCTATCTATCTATCTATCTATCTATCTACCTACCTACCTACCTACCAACCCACCTTCCTTTCTTTCTAAATAAAACCAGGCTAGTAGCACACACGTACCTTCCAGGCATCTAAAGCTCCAGTTATCAGAAGAGTCACAGACAAGAAAGCACACCTGACCCCAGCTTTTCCCCCGTGTCCTCTTTATTCCAGCTCCATTCTGGCCAAGCTGCCACAATTTCAATGCCCCTGCCTTGCCCAGAAGTGTAACAGGGCATCCTTTCTGACATCTCTGTGGCAGACGCTCTGGCCTAGGGTCCCGGGCATCATGTTCTTTGTTGTATCATAGTCGGGTGGTGATGCTGTTACAAATGTAACCATGAGAAGTTGAGTTTGTAAGGAAGTGAGTTTGTACCGAAGTGCATTTGAGGGGTGAAGGGAATCTGGTAGCACCATCAAGGCTCTGGTTACAAGGGTGGGTCCTAGGAGTCTGATCAGCCTGCAGGGCAGGCGCTGACATCTGAGGGTGCACCTGAGGCTGTCCCGTGGTTAGTCTGAGTGGTAGCGGCAGGATGGGGGAGGGGGGTGGGTACCTCTTTTGATCTGTGTTTTCAGCTCCCCAAGGAGCTTCCTGAAGCTTTGGAGGAAGGAGTATCCAGCACAGGTAGCCAATGTCTATTCTGTGCGCGTATGCAAGATCAGAGGAAGGGAGGGGACCAGGTAACAAGGAGAATGTCTCCTCCACAGAGGCAACATGGACGTGATAAGCAGGGAGGAATGAGCAAGCACAGCGGTAGTCAAGAGAGAGAAGCAATAAGATCCCCTCTCAGGTCCATAGTGAAACAATGGAGAGAGGCATGTGAAATCCGCCCGCAAAACCAGTGTTTGTGAGCAGGGGTGGGACGAAGTGTGGCTTCATGGCCTTCTTTGTGTTTATTATGCTTTTATCTCATCGTTTAAACTCTGTGGGTTTTTTTTTTTTGGGGGGGGGGTCGGTTGAAATAAGGTTTCTCTGTAATCCCAGCTGTCCTGGAACTCACTTTATAGACCAGACTAAGTCAAAGATCTGCCTGCCTCTGCCTCTGCCTCTCTCTCTGCCTCTCTCCCTGCCTCTCTCCCTCTCTCCCTCTCTCCCTCTCTGCCTCTCTGCTGGGATTGAAGGTGTGCACCACCCCTGCCTGCAAGCTTTGGGCTCTATTCAGTCAGAGTTAGCATCACACTGAGCACTTCATGTCCCAACCCTCATAAGGTTCTGCTCTCTTCTCTAACAGGGGGATTAGTGGAGCCTTATTTGAGAGTTATTCTTAACTCTTCTAGGGTTTGGTAGCCACATCTGAGGATCTAGACCAGCAACTGCACCTAGAGGAATCTTTCTCTCAGTTCATGGCAACTGCCACTCTGTCTTTTGAGTGTTTTTCTTAGCCTTCTTGGGTACCAGTTAGGACTGAGAGATCTATACCATCTTCTTGAGGGGATAATAATTACTCATTTAAAAAGTATTCAGCCCCCATACATAATTAAATTCTATTACACCTGAGTAAGTACTACAACATGCAAGACACCTCCACAGAAAAGGTGTTCGCTTTCCTACTCGAATGCCTGAAGAACACCATTGGCTTTGCTTACAACGCATGCTTAGCACAAACCTAGACTTGGGGTTTCTTCCTAGGAGGTCCATTCTTGCTGCTTGTGTCTTTAGAAAGGCTGCCTGGAAGGGCTGACTGAGTGCTAGCCTCCTGGTGCTCAGAGGGGGAGCTTATTATTACTGACTGTGCTGGGGGGTGTGCCTCTCCCCCCTGCTGGCTCCCTTTTTTGTTGTGGTTGGGGGTTACGTTGGGCTCGGGTGTGACTGGTGTTTGTCTGTATTAAGCACCCCCTTTGGCCTCACTCAACCTCTGGCTATTGTTTTTCTCCCGAGTAACATTTCTATAGAAGACGGGGGAGGGAGAGATGGGAAGGGATATGCCAGGGGGATTCTGTATGATTACTATAATTTGCAGAACAAATATAGGGGACAAGGCCCCTGTTTTCTACCAAATTAACATTTAGGTTTGTAGGTAATTAGTTGGGAACTCTTCTAATTTCCATTGTGAAAGAATGAAGTCCTTGTGTGCTAACAGACACTGTATAGGAGACTCTGCCAGCTCTGTCTAGTGTTCAAAACAGAAAGTAGTACGTTTGGCTGTTTTTGGCTTGTCTTTGCTTTTTTTCTTGCTTTCTTCTTTCTGCTTTGTCCTTTGTCTTTAAAAATATTTTCATATATGAGCATTTGTCTGCATTCATGACTGTGCCATCTGCATGCCTGGTACCACAAGAGGCCAGCAGAGGGGATGATGAATCCCCAGAGCTGGGGTTATAGACAGCTGTGGACTGTACAGTGTGGGTGCTGGCATCTGAACCTGGGTCCTCTGTAAGAGTAGCAAATGTTCTTAACAACTATGCCATAACTCCAGCTCCTGCTTTGTCTCTTTCTCCCCCCAGGGTTCTTCTGACTTCTCCAAGACCTGCCCCTAAAAGACACCAACTCCAAGTATTTAACCCTCAGGTGACTGAGAACACCTTGCTAGTGTGTGGGAGCGCTTTGGAGCCCATTCCCTACATTGTATCAAAGATGGTTCTCTCAGAAAGCCCTTGGGAAACGGTCAAGGCATGAATCAGATCGGAAACGGTGAAAGTAGACTGTTGAGATGCTGCGTCTGTGAAGATGTCATTTTCCAATCTCACTCTCAAAACTAATAATTTTAGAATAAATGATAGTGCCTAAGAAAGGGTAATTTGGGACGTTTACCCAGTTGGGAAAAAAAAAGCAGATTTGGGGAGGGCATGAGCCCCGGGTTTGGAGGCATGGGATGGAGAAAGGTTTTGAGAGACAGAGTTCTAAATGATGTCAGCAGAGACGGTGGGTTGAAGAGTGTGATGATTCTTGGTTGCTAAGTTGCTTTTCTTTGAATACAACATAGCGATATGAGAGCCAGGGTAGTTCCCCTCAAATACAATCCCAGCTCTGCAGACACCTGCAGTCTGCTCTGCATTCATCTCATTTGGGATTGATGCTTTCAAGATGTGTCATTTCATACTCCTGTCTTTAAGTAAGAGAAAAACACCTCAGATTAATGTTTTAACAAGTCATCAATATAAGACAGATGGGTTTCTGAGCTGTCAAAAGGCGTAGCTCTGTGTTGCAGTTCAGACCACAGAAAGTGCTAGAATAAAATGAACCAGCACTGAGAGCTGCTCTCACTATCCAACAGGGGCCGTGATGATGGGGGCTGTGAGCTGCTTTTGCCGGCTCTGTACACTACTATAAACGTTCAAGTGTTTTATTTCCTCTAGGTCATGAATTGTTTTTCTAATTCAAATAAAAGCATGGTTCTGATGCCTTGTGTGGAAATTCACCAGGAACAAAACTCTGTGATTCTGAGAACAGCTTCTTTTGTTAGCCAGGATCCTGTGACTGCCTTGGCTCCCAGAAAACTGAAGTCCAGCAAGAAAGTCTTTGAAGTCACTACAGGGTGTGTTCTTTCAGGTTTCTGAGCATCTATTGAGTACCTTGCTCAGAAAATGAACTTAATTTGGGCATACATTCCTTTTGTATACAAAAGCAGGCTTGCCCCATCATGAAAGATGACATGGCCACAACTTCCAAAGAGTACAGTGTGTGCCTCGCCTTGAAGGATGACTGAAATTTTAGGTCATTGGTGCTTCTCAGACCTCTGTATCTCTTACATTTTCTTTGACTCCTTAGATCATCCACTGGACTCAAAGTCTGAAGATTCTGTGTCACCTGAGGCTTAACTCCAGCCACATCCACGCAGATGGAAGGAGACAAGGACAAAGTTCACGTGTCATCTACCACCTTCAACTGTGAATGGACCAATGTAAGAGAGATGTCTAACAGTTCTTAGGCTGGGTTTCTAGCTTAAGCCAAGTTCTATCGCTCAATTCAGATGAATTTTCGTAAGAAGTGTTAGCTAAGGCTAGACCAGCTTAGGGAGGGTGAGGACCTCCAAAGATGTCTCCTCTAAAGAAACAGCTTTTAGTGATTTTTAAGACAGTAATATTTCAGATCAATTAGAAAAAGTCTGTGGAACATCAACCAAATATCCATGGTCAGATAGTGAGATATAACGTCAAAAGTCATCATGCATGTGTGCTCCCTTCCTGACCAAAATGTTTCTAGGGCTGGACCTTCAAAACCTAACTCTGGGGGCTGGAGAGATGGCTTAGCAGTTAAGAGCACTGGCTGCTCTTCCAGAGGTCCTGAGTTCAATTCCCAGCAACCACATGGTGGCTCACAACCATCTGTAATGGGATCCGATGCCCTCTTCTGGTGTGACTGAAGACAGCTACAGTGTACTTATATAAATAAAGTAAATAAATTAAAAAACAAACAAACAAACAAACCTAACTCTGAAGATGAGCTGGATTTGTATGGGGCCTTGAGGGCTGATTCACAAAGCCCTGGGCAGGAAAGACTCATGTAGCCCGAAGAGGGAGCTAGGTTCTCAAGCCAAGTCAAGCCAAATAGTTGAAATCAGACGCCAGAGGTAATTTTGATTATAGCAGTATTTGCTTCTCCATATGTCCTGCAGATGTTCCTTACAGGGGTGTTTCTAGAAAGACATGACTTAAGGAAGATGTGATGGTTTGTATATGCTTGGCCCAGGGTGTGGAACTATTGGAGGTGTGGCCTTGTTGGAGTAGGTGTGTCACTGCGGGCATGGGCTTTAAGACCCTACTCCTAGCTGCTTGGAAGCCAGTATTCTGCTAGCAGCCTTCAGAGGAAGATGTAGAACTCTGAGCTCTTCCTGCACCATGTCTGCCTGGATGCTGCCATACTCCCACCTTGATGATAATGGACTGAACCTCTGAACCTGTAAGCCAGCCCCAATTAAATGTTGTCCTTTATAAGACTTGCCTTGGTCATGGTGTCTCTTCACAGCAGTAAAACCCTGCCTAAGATAGAAGTCATAGTACTGGAAGTTGCATGAATTAGTAAGGCAGAAGAAAACAACGGATACACGCAAATACAGAAGGCCAATGCAGACTTATGCACATGTCATGTTCCTGTACTTAAATGATCCTGAAGAATCTGCCAGAAAACTCTCAGGTCTGACAAACTCTTTCAGCAAAGTTGCAGGATATAGAGCAAACACAGAAGGGCTGGAAATGGGTTGGATGGTGGATCGACTGCACAGCACACAAGAAGTCCTGAGTTTGATCCTCGACCTGCACAACCAGGTATGTTAGTTAGTGCATCGGTAATCACAGCAGTGAAGAAGCAGAGACGGGGTCAGAAGTTCAAGGTCATCCTCGTCCCACAGCAGGTTTGTAGCCAGCTTGGGTTACCCAAGACCCTGTCTCAAAGACCAAAACCAAATAAACGAAAAACCGAAATAAAAATAAACTCAGCATGCGAAAATTAATAGTAAGCCAGACTCATAAAGACAACTATTACAAGTATCGTAAGTACCACGTGTGGACTCTGATTTAAACAGGATTGCATAGGAATGAGAGCAAAGCAGAATGTATGACTGTGAAAATGCCATCCTGAAACCCCGTATTTTGCATGCTAACTTAAAATTTATTTAAAAATCTGAAAAATAAAAACAAATTAAACACACATGGATTATGAAGGGGAAGGAAAGGTGAACTCTCACGTTCAGAGGGTGATGGAGGAAGTGATATTACATTTACTTTAATAATCTAGATTGAAACACATGACATTAAAGCAGAAGGGAGACTGTGGACCAGGGGGTTGGCCTGATGCTGCTGTATTCTAACATGAATACTGGTTCCTCAAGATGAGCTTGTCCCATTCCCCCACCCCCGCCTCCACGAGCAGACCAGCATGGACTCAGGTGATGTCATCTGAACCTTCTCCCCAATTTAACTGGTCAATAAAAGTCTAGCGCCTGTGATTGAGCAGTGGGGGGGGGGGGGGGGAGGTGGGACTAGAGGCCTGAGAGGGTGTGGCAGGGAGAGAAAGAGGGAGAACGGGGAGGGGGAGTGAGACAGAGAGAGAAAGAGAGGAAGAAGATGAAGGAAGAGGAAGACGCCATGGACTAGAACCACGTGCCTGGGAGAAGCAGCAAGTCACAAGGGGCCTTATAGCTGGGGAATATGCTAGTATAGCTCTAGATCTTCCCATCGAGGCCTGTGGTTTATCATTAAAATATCTGGATTGCCTGTCTTTTCTACGGGCTAATTAGGATTGTAAAATCCAGCAACACTGTGGAGAGAAGGGATGGGCGGAGATGGAAGGGAGATGCAATGTGAGTGACACGCACATATGAAAACGTCACCACAAAGCCCAGTATTCTATAGGCAGCCCCAAAGCATATAGGGCACAATCCCTCTGCTGTTTACAGAGAGCAATGTAACCCCAAAGCACTGGGCGAGCAAGTGAAGCATTAAAGACAGAGAGCCGTAGGGTTAGTAGAGAGCAGTGGTTCTCAGCCTTCCCAACAAGGCAACACTTTAAAGCAGTTCCTCATGTTGTGGTGACCTCCAACCATAACATTTTTTCACTGCTACTTCATAGCTGTAATTTTGCTACTGTTATGAGTCGTAATGTAAATATCAGATACGAAACTCCCAAAGGGGTCGTGACCCATAGGTTGAGGTTAAGCATAGCTTAGCCCGAGTCACGGCAGCCAATAGCTGGTGAGAACAAGCAAGATCAGGTAACTCATGGTTCTGCATTCAATGGTCTCGCCTTACAGTGTTTACAGGCTGTTCTTTGACACACGTGCACACGCTCACGAGTATCTCACGAGAACACTACAATACTGTTTCAGATAAGCTCATCTCGGTTAAAAAAAAAAAAAAAGGTCAACCTATCGAGATAAATCATGTAGCTTGTAACATGGACCTCGGTATCATCTGACATGCAGGTGACAAGTCCACATGCCAGCGTTGCCTTCGTGTGACGGAATGTATGCACAAGCTGTCTCTCCACATATAAACTCAGAGTGAAAACCTTGCTAATATCAAAGAGCAGCTTCCAGTTTGCAGAATTTAGATGTTCCTTTTCATTTTTTACAAAACCCAGTTATTACATACAATTAAATAGGGCCTTGAGTGATCCCAGTTAAAGACTCTCAGCTAAGAGAAATATTTGAAGAGAAGTGATCCCTTTTGGCTGGTTTCAATTCCACGATATTCAGAGAATTGTGAGAACCAAGAGAATAAGGACTTGGATTGCTCTCTGGAATAACTTTCTTTACGAGCCAGAAGAATTCTGTGAACCAATCAATACTCCACAGACACCTCCTCCACTTTACAAAGGGTTTTCTGTCCCGCCCTTTAAACATGATTTTGGCAAAGCATTTTAAGTCCTCCGAGTCTTTCAGCATCCCAGTGCTTGGCTTAACCTTTTCCATCTCTACTTTCTGGGACTGTGTTTTTCCTGACTAATTATCTACAGTTCCAACCTAGTAAAAGACAATCTTCCCAGATAAGCATAGATCTCTGGAGGGGCCACTTAATCAGGGCTTGTCTACGTACGTTCCTCATCTGGGCAGGAAAAGACCAGCTGAGGTTATATAATCTAGATCCTTCTTGGCCTTACAGATAAAATTGAGCAAGGACAACTGCTTGCCTCTTGATTCTGTTTCTTGTAGATTTCCATCTCGTCCACCCGGTGTCTGGTCCGTCTGGGGTCCATTCGTGACTAATACTCTAAAACTGATAGAGCCGTATGACCGAATGAGGCAGTTATACAGGGCCTTCCACACTCGACCTTACGTTGTTGCTCCTTTGTTTTCTTTTCCTAGAAGAAGCCCATGGGAGACAGAGGAGCCAGGCATGTGGATATCTCGTGCAAAGAATTTACAGATGGGAAAACAACAAATTGAAAGGCCCAAAGAGCAGCACAGCATGGCTGTGGTAGCAGAGATGCATCAGATATGTTGGGGGCTTCGTCCCCCGCCAGTGGTTCTGGAAACTTCGGGAGGTGGGACCTATCTAGAGGAGGTATATCCCTGGGGACAGCTCATTGTCTGTCATGAGATGAGTGACTCTCTGCCAAACATACCTGCCACCATGACGGTGTGAGGAGCCACACATCCATGGATCATGCTGTCTGAAACCAGGATTCCAAATAATTTTTTTTCTCTTTACATTGTTTTTGTTAGGCATTTTGTCACAGCAATTAAGAAACAATTAATATTAAATCGAAGGGTAGCAAAGACTCCATTACAGTGTGAGCCCCGTTAGATTTCCAAACGTTTTCGTATCAACAGAGATGGAAACCCACCATAGCATATTTGGCTGTCTTTACCTTTATGGATTATAACCAGCAGATTTGTAACACATTATGAGACAGAGAATGAATGAATGAAAGAAAGAAAGAAAGAAAGAAAGAAAGAAAGAAAGAAAGAAAGAAAGAAAGAAAGAAAGAAAGAAAGAAAAACAATTCTAGGGAAGCGTGGCTGTGATGTCCCAGGTTAAGGAAGGTTAGTTGGCTAACTGGATCCTGAATATATTTTGAAAGTAGAGCCCGCAGGGTTTAAGTCAATTCGTGGCACATGGATGCGAAAGAAAATTTTAAAAATGAACTAAGCATTTTTACATGGCAAACTGGAAGAAGTTTATCATGGTATCAGAAATGGGAAAGGCTAGATAGTATAAGATTGAGAGCAAGACAGAAACTTGATTTCACTGGACACGTCCTCACTAGACTGCCTGAAGAGTATCTATCGCGTACAGATGTCAAAAGATGAACGGTTGAATTCTGGGTCTAAAATTCAAGGATGTGAATGAGAAACCAGATCTTTCAGGTCCAGACTCCATCTTAGAGAACCTGACCTAAGGTTGAACTCAAGTTAACTAACAAGCCAATATCTAGCACCAGTTTCCAGGTTACTCCCCAACAAATCCACACCTCCAGGTTACACGCCTGCCACTTCACTTCCTAACCACCACCAACCAGGAGGAAAGCAGAAGTTAAGTTTATAGGTTGGCTCCCGGCCGGCACCAACCAATTATATGGAAGGGTGATAAAATTCCTTAATACCCCTTTCCCCCCAATCAAATGTGTGCCAGGCTAGAAACTCCCTTGCGTGTTTTCTTGTCCCTATAAATACTTGCCAGAAACTGGGCTCGGGCTGCTCCACCTTCCTGTTCTGTCCCGTCAGGGTCAGTCAGCAAGAAGCCCGAGTTCTAGCTTAAATAAATAGACCCTAATGTGATTGTGTTGAGTAGGCTCCTGGTTGGTCTTTTGGGGCTCGAGGCTGAGGCACAACATGTTCTTACTCAGATATGGAAATACTGTTACATACATAGGGCTTAAGGGTGATTGAACTGATGACATTTATCAAGAGATCAAAAGCTATTAAAGCAGCCCTTGTATTTTATAAAAATAAAGATGAGAGAGAGAAGGAATGTGTTTGGTGGGTGTATAGTCAGGTGTGGGGGAAAGGGTGTGCCCTGAGGGACCAGCCACAGACTGTATAGTACAGAATAGAGTTTATTCAGGGCATGGGGAGGGAAGTTGAGGGGTAGAGGTGGGGGAGGGGAGGACATAGGAAATAGAGGAGTAGAGGCCGGCCATGACCCCATGGAGAAGGGGAGGGAAGGGGATGGGGAGAGAGGGGGGAGCAGGAGCAAGAGGACGGAGCAAGAACAAGAGAGCAAGAGAGGAGGAGGCAAGCAGCCCCTTTTATAGTGAGTCAGGTGCGCCTGGCTGTTGCCAGGTAACAGTGGGGCGGAGCCTAGACTAAAACCTAACAGTCTCGCCCATCTGGGACTTTCTGCAGCTTATATTCCGTTACTAAAACTGTGCAATTAACTTGTTGGTCTGTCTGTCTGTCGATGGGAAATGCCCAGAAAAAGAAACAACCATCAGGGTTTTTAAGCTCTTGTGTTCCCTCACAGAAGACACACATACTCACTGGCAGGGATCCATGAACAGGTGTGTTTGTGCGAATACGGGTTGGTTTTTTTTTTTAATGATGATTTTGAACTGCAACAGATTGACTGGAAGGGTAATCGGGCAGGTGAAGAAAACAAGTCAGGCTTTACAAGCAGAAATAAATTACTGGCAAATCTGAGAGTAAATGTCGTTCCTGAAACACAGATCATGGAGGGAGGGAGGGAGGGAGGGAGGGAGGGAGGGAGGGAGGGAGGGAGGGAGGGAGGGAGGGACGGTTGGTTCTAGTGTTTGTCTCACTGCCAGCGTGAGCATAAGCAAGAACCGCTGCAGCTTGGCCAGATGGAGAAACCTTTGTGCCCCTGACAACTCAGCCTCTACTCCTGGTTGCCTTGGTGACAGGGAACTCATAACATGCAAATGAGGTGAGCAGAAATTAGTGGGCAGACAGGTGGCCCAGCTAACTCTACCTTGGGCAAAGGCAGAGAGGGAAGGCGACAGAGGCGACCAGGAGCCAGGAGCTCACTGTAAGGGAGGGAGTCATGGGGGCTGCCTCTTCAGAAACATCTTATCGAGGCCAAACTTTCTCCATCTCGTTTTAAAACCTCTACTCAGCCTCAATTTAGATAACCTACAACCTCGGCACCCAGGTCTAGTCTGACACTGGAGGGAGGACACAGTGGGTGGAGGAGCAAAAGACATTTAAAATCATTCTTCTCACACAAAGGGAAGGCATTCTGAAGGGCATCTGGCTCAGGACCAATTTCTATCCAAATCTCTGTCTCTCCATCCTCCCCCAGGGACAATAGCTCTGTGCCATTTGAACATGAAGCAAAAATGTAAAACAGAATCTGTGAACATGGGTCTGTCTGTCCAAACCATCCTGATAAATCCAGGTCTCACAAGCCACAGGGATAAGATTTAAGGAGCGAACATTTTATTTACATTATAGGGAAGGCTAGACATAAAACTGACTCTATTGTCCATACCTGGAAGACAGTGTGGACTTAGGGGAGCCACAGAGAGGGCTGTGCAGAGGAAAGAGCATTGCATCCTGGGTCAGAGCCACCAGAAGCCACCGTGTGACAGCTCTTTTTAAAATCTGATTTTTAAGCTGGGCAGTGGCGGCGCATGCCTTTAATCCCAGCACTTGGGAGGCAGAGGCAGGCGGATTTCTGAGTTCAAGGCCAGCCTGGTCTACAGAGTGAGTTCCAGGACAGCCAAGGCTACACAGAGAAACCCTGTCTCGAAAAACCAAAAAAAAAACCAAAAAAAAAAAAAAAAAATTGATTTCTAATTCAAAATTCCAATTTAGCTTCACATCCAATTTTTTTTTCTCAACTGTAATTTGGACATTTCAATGTTGAATTTCCAAATCTCTTAAAAATGTTACAAGGGTAGGTTGGAAGGATTAAAGGAAGCATCCAACATCTGTTTTTAGTGTTGATCTCCAGCCTTGAGGATGGAGCATCTGGAGAGTGGGAAAGAAGGAAGCATGCAGATTGCAGGCCAATAACGTTAGGATGCCAATGACTTTGTTCTGTGGCTTCAGGTGGGGAGGATGAGGGTGAGGTTACCCAGGAGAACCAGGAAGCATGCCAGTTTAGAAGGGTGTGCCGTTGAGGACACTTGTCATTTTCAAGCAATGGTGGAAGGTCCAGGCGTGAGCTGAAGGAATAGCTGCAGCTGTTCCTGAAAACAGCACACTCAGCCTTGCAAAGCTGTGACCGCTTTTCCTGAGTCCTTCCCCAAATGGCAACTGCCCTGTGAATGTCTGTGCCCATAGGAAGGACGGAGGAGCCAAAGATAGCTCATGGAAACGCAGTCACTACAAGACATGAGATGCTCTGACCGTGTGATTTAAGAAAAGGATGCCTTTTTTTATTTAATAGCCTGTCTGTCTGTCTGTGTCTCTGTATGCCTATATCTCTGCCTCTGTCTCTCCGTCTCTGTTTCTGTCTCTGTCTGTTCCTGTCTCTGTCTGTCTGTCCGTCTGTCTGTCCACCTCTGTTTCTCTAACCCACTTTCTTATAAACAGTGCTGATAACCTAAAGATTAAAAATCCTTAGAAGCAAACTGGTCAGGGAACCTCATCCATATTTATTGATGATTGGTTTTTCCAGACAGGGCTGGAGAAAAGCCTGTGTGTGGCCTCGGCTGTCCTGGAATTCATCCTTACTTAAACTAAACAGAAGACCTGGGAAACCTCAGGTGGGGTCTTGCTTTCTTTAGCAGAGGCAGAAAGCTTGGTACCAGGGCCTTGAGCTTCAGCTAGAAGTCAGCTTTCATAGGCTGGTTGTCTTCCTCCTTGCTGTGTAGACAGAGCCTGGCACAATTACCTTCCTGGCTGAACCTGAGCTAAACTTTCACGTAAGTTTTCCACTTAGAAATCACTGTAGTTTAGCACGTAATGTTTCTATAAAACCGTGAGATCTTTTTAACGAGAGCGCTCTTAAGCATATACCATTTAAGTTATAAAATATTTTATATTTGAATGATTCTGACTTCCTTTGTGAACATATATATTTGTGGTGTGGTGTATGTGTGTGTGTGTATTTGTATGCATGTGTATTTGTGTATGTTTGTGTCTGTGTATTTGTGTATGTATGTGTATGTGTGTTTGTGTATGTTTGTGTCTGTGTATTTGTGTATGTATGTGTATGTGTGTTTGTGTATGTTTGTGTC
Source organism: Uromys caudimaculatus (assembly GCA_028551405.1). Taxonomy (NCBI): domain Eukaryota; kingdom Metazoa; phylum Chordata; class Mammalia; order Rodentia; family Muridae; genus Uromys; species Uromys caudimaculatus. Next base: position 32,806,414 of record CM052720.1, on the reverse strand, counting down.
TGTGTATTTGTGTATGTATGTGTGTGTGTGTATTTGTGTATGTGTATTTGTGTATGTTTGTGTCTGTGTATTTGTGTATGTATGTGTATGTGTGTTTGTGTATGTTTGTGTGTCTGTGTATTTGTGTATGTTCATGTGTGTGTTTGTGTGTATCTGTGTGTTTGTATGCATGTGTATGTTTGTGTATGTGTGTATATTTGTGTATGTTTGTATGTGTATGTATTTGTGTGTGTGTGTTTGTGTGTGTATTTGTGTATGTTTGTGTGTGTGTGTATGTGTGTATGTATTTGTGTGTGTGTGTTTGTGTATGTTTGTGTGTGTGTGTACCTCAGCATGTATGTGGATGTCAGAGGACAACTGGAAGAAGTAGGTTTTTTTCCTTCCATCATGTTGGTCTCTGGCTCACATTTAAGTTGTCAAGCTTGGTGGCATGTGCCTTCACCTGCCGAGCCACCTTGCCTACCCTGTAATTTGCTTTATGTCTGAGATCTTTTTCTGTTTTAGAGAACACTGTGGCTATTGAACTGTCGACTCCTTAATGTTCCTGTTCGGCCCGTGGACTCTGTCTATGTATGCTAGTTTTCACTGTGGTTAAAACGTCTCTGATACCTGTTGCATTCTGAAAATTATCTTTTCTTTTTAAAAAAAAAAGCTTTATTTTTTATTTTCTGTATAACTGTTTTTCTTATGTGCTTGGTAAAAAACGTTTTTAATTTTATAAATGCTTCTGTATAAATGCTTTTATTTGTTTGTTTGTTTGTTTGAGACTGTAGCTTTATATCACCAGTAGTTCTGGAACAGTCTGTGAATCATCTCTCGACATTTGTCTCGGTTCCATTACCTATCTTGTTTGGGGACTGATTCATGTTAAACCATCCCTCAATGGTTTGCAATCTTAATTTTGGGCCAGAGCCTCATAAATTTAAAAAAAAAAAAAAAACAACAAAAAAAAAAACCAACAACAAAAAAAACACTTGTATGTTCTCTTCTCCAAATACGTTGTGTTTTCTTGTCTGTGACTTCAAAGTCACATGTAGACTAAGACACAATTAAAATCTACTTTTTTATTTATTTCAAAGCATTCAGACACTCCATTAGGAAAACCTGAGTTAGCATTCTTTTCTCTGGGCTTCAGTTTCCTAGCCTATACAATGAGAGAAAACTGGGGAAATTAGCATCTAATTTTGGATCTTATAGATTAGAACACTTTCTAAAAATAACAGATATACATGAAAGGGTTGTCATAATTTTAGTGTTTCTAAAATGACAATGTAAGTAAAACAGTCCTTTTACTTTTCATTAAGAGGAGGTCATTTAGCATAAAATAGAAAGAAAGAAAGAGAGCTTTGCCTTGGGCAGTAGTTTCTTATTCCAGATTTCCCCACAGGTCAGTCCTTGAAAGGACCATCCTAGGTCCTAGGTTGGGAGACAGTAATTACTGGGATGGATTTTCTTTTACAATCTGCACTCCCTGAATTCTAATAATGCTAGTCTTTAGAATTGCTAATGAGCACAACAAAACACCCAGCCATGATGAGACAGGTGCTTTTAGTATTTTGATGGTTCGTAGCATTGATCAGCACTGAGCTCAGGATAATTCTCCCTAGCAAGGGGGGAGCTGTAAACAGATGTCAATGCTAGGGTAAGTCTATTCTGACTCCGTGTTCTGGAGCAGAACTCTTACCTGCATAGTTCTTCCCCCCTTCAGATTCCAGGGGATTCAAATGGGCAGCCAGAGTCAGGACCACCATGACCTCACTCTGAGAACCATGTCTAACTTCATCACCTCCTGCGTGACTTCAACAAGGTTTGAAATCCTTCTAGCCTAACCTTTCCTCATCTGCATAGTAGGACTTATAAATTCTATTGCACCGACGCCCAGTAAGTTCAAATTGAGTAATATAGGGGAGAGCTCTTTAGGAACTACAGTAGAATGTGTGATAAATGGTACAATCATGCCAATATTGCCTGTCATATATAAAGGCAGAATGTCCAAGAGCCTGTGTGTGACATGTGACAACGAAGGCAAGCCTGGGGTAAAGGGAAATAGTGAAGGATTAGATCAGGTTAGATCTTTATAGTGTTTGGTAGACAAATTTCAATTTAAACAAAAAATTTCATTCATCAACAGGTTGTTGAATTTTTTCACATGGATTAGTTGTAAATTTTGGGGTGTCCACTATGGACTAAGTACGGGTGCTAAGCACTTGTATTATTTCCTATCCTCCCAATAGCTCTGCAAAGCAGGTCTTATTGTTTTATAATTGCATATGCGTATGTGGGACCGGAATGTCTGTTGGCATTTAGACTAAGCTCCGCCCCTCAGTTACTTGGCAACAGCCAGGTGTGTCTGACTCACTATAAAAAGGGCTGCTCGCCACCTCCGCTCTCTTGCTCTCCTCCTCTTGCTCCTGCTCCTTACCTTCTCTTCCCCCATTCCCCTCCACCCCTCTCTCTCCATGTGCTCATGGCTGGCCTCTACTCCTCTACTCTCTCTCTCTCTCTCCCCTTTGTACTACCCCCTCAACTCCCCTCCCCATGCCCTGAATAAACTCTATTCTATACTATACTGTCTCATGTGGCTGGTCCCTCAGGGGGAAGGGATGCCTCAGCATGGGTCTGCAGAGGCACGCCCTTCCCCCACACCATACCGTGCCTCCACCAAACATATCTCTGGTTTTTCCTATCTTTTTTTATAAAACACAAAAATGTAGGTAATCAACCAGAGGTCACCAGCAGAACTAGGATTTGTACCCAGGTCTTTTGGGCTCTGATCTCTATGTGCTCTTTGTGGGTTTTTTTTTTTTTTTTGGGACACCCAGGTGATAGTTCAGACTGGTTTGATCAACAGCTATCTTAAACTTTTATTTTGTAAGCACAACTATATACTCTTAAAAGAAAAAAACTATGTCATGCTAAATCATGCACACTATAAATGAAGTTATGCTACTTGGGGTGAGACAGTGACCCTCTCAAAGGTTATTGATTATCTAACAAAACCCCAGCTCCAGACATGAGAAACTTCTTTTTCCGCATTGTTGGCCAGGGGAGTCCAAGAGATTGCCCAAACAATCTAGGCTATTCCGGTTACCCTTGGTTGCCTCCAGAGGTTGTAAGTCACTATTGCTGAAGACACCGTGTTCTTTACACACAGGACTCAAAACATTCCAGCTGCATCTGACATAAAAGTCTTCTACCTGAGCACTAGATTTCACAATACCAGAAGGTGGTAAGGAAGCAGCCAAAGAAGGAGATGCAACCAACAGAGAACTAGGAACTGATGTTGGAAATTTGAACCACAATGATGACAAGCATGTCAAGCTCTCCCTAAAGGTGCAGTGGTGGCATTCATATATTGGTGATAACAGCTTTTCAATTAGATTTAATGCTGGTTTAACAGAAGGGCAATCATGTCTGATGTTGTAAATCCAGTTAACTACCTGGGACAAGTGAGGTCCTGGATCTCAGATGGGAACCTACAACTTCCAGTTTGCTAATGACATTATAAACCCTTAGCTCTCAGCCCTCACCAAAGAAGCTTCTCTTTGCAACAGACTAAGACTGCCACAGAAAAACACAACTGGTCACAGTACAGAGAAACACTCAGCACTGGGTGCCCAGCGTCAGTGACTACACCTTCAGTCTAATGTGTGCATTTAAGGTCCAGGGAGAACTGCAGAAGACTGGGCAGGAAGATATTTAAAAGCCAGAGGACCAGGCCATCTGCTGTGAGACCGTGCTGCCTAGAAAAGACGGAGAAACTACAGCCACAATACTTCAACAATATGTCTTCCTAAACATGACCTGAACAGCAGCAACACCAGCTGACATGCTAATAGGGAAAGGGGAATCTCATGGGGCCTCCCAACTGAAACAAAGAACTACTGGCAAGTATGGAACGCTGAGAGTAGGAGAAATAGTTTTCCTCAGGGAGGAGACCCTAATTGGTTATCCAATAACAAGTAGTCAGTCCTAAAATCGAGCAACACTAAATGGACTCTCTCGTATATACATATATGTACATATATGTATATGTGTATGTGTGTATAGATGTGTATATATATATGTGTGTGTGTATATGTGTATATGTGTATACTTAATGTGTATATGTATGTGTATATATGTATATATGTGTGTATATATGTATATGTGTATATGTGTATACTTAATGTATATATGTATGTGTGCATATGTGTATATATGTATATGTGTACATATGTATATGTGTATATATGTATATGTGCATGTGTGTATATAGATGATGTATAGATGTGTATATATGTACATATGTATGTGTATATATGTATATGTGTATGTGTATATGTATGTGTGTATATATGTGTGTATATGTCTATGTGTGTATATGTATATATGTATATGTGCATATGTGTATGTGCATATGTGTATATGTATATATATTTATATCCATAAATATTCATAAATATATACACACATACATATATGTAACAGTAATAATCAAGGAAAGGGAGAAAGGAGGCCATGTATTGAGAGAGAGTAAGGATATAGAAAAGCTTGAGAGATAGGGCACTGGAGGGGCAGAGGGAGGAAAGAGAAGATAATGACATAATTATATTTAAATGAAAATAGATTATGAAAAAAAATTGTTCATGCTTCCCATGCATGTGACCTGGGAGTGGATTACATGTTTGCTAAGGCCAGAGATTACAGGGTGGGTTGGATTAAAATCATTCTTGTTTCCAAGGATTTCTCAAGCAACAACAAAGCAATTAATTTGGAGCGTTCCTCTTCCGGGCATTCACAGACTGTGAATAGGGGATTGGCCAAGAGCGAGATACCAGTTTGGTCACCTGCCATGAAAATACATTTGGGATGGCTGGAGAGATGGCCCATCAATCACGAGTGCTTACTGCTCATGCAGAGGACCCTTGTTCAGCCCCTAGAACCCATGTTGGGCAGCTCACAACTGCCTGGCACTGCACCCTCAGGGAATTTGACATTCCCTTTTGGCCTCTGCAAGGACTGTGTGAATACCCCGTCCCTACCACATGTACGAAAGACTAAAACTAAAATATATCTTAGAAAGCAGTGGTAATATTAAAACGCTTTTATGTGCAGACTCTAGGGGATCACATACCTGACCCATGTAAGAAAATATACAGCTTATTTCTATTAATAGTGATTTGGTAGAAGGAAATGTAAACAATTCTGAAAGGAATTTTAGGGCTGAATAGTCAGAATGATTTGGGAAGCTTGAATCCTCAGGGTCCTGCAGGGAAAGACTTGGTAGCTCGGACTAACATCTTCCTAAGTTTATATTGCAGGAACCTGCTTTGTCTTGTCTTGGTCCTGGCTCTGTGACTGAGCGCTGACCTCCCTTTGCTCTGTTTTTTTTTTCAACTGCTGGGATTTGAATGCCTTGTATATCACTAACACTGCCATTTCCAATAGGAAAGTCCAGAGAGATCTGGAAACTCATCGGTGGGCTGTTTCCTGTGGAGGGAAAATATTAAGCCTCTCCAAAGGCTCTAAGACAGACAGACAGACAAGTTCTGGGGTGGCCAAGGGCAAGTTTGATTCACCTTGTTGAGGGTTGGCAGCAACACTCTGTTCAGGAACTCTACCACCAATGGTTTTTGGGTTTGTTCTATGTAGTAAAAAGAGTATTAACAGCCTGTGTGGTTATTTTCTGAGTATATTTCCATAAACTTGAACTCTCATTCAGAAGCAAAAAGTGAGATATCTTTGGAGTTGGGAGACAGCTAATTTTCAAATAGAAGAACAGAAAAGTGAGGACTTTTCTTTTCCCCAGTGCCTAAAACAATTGAGCCATGTGGTCTGTGACTGGAATCATTTGTGTCTAGGTCAGCAATTGTCAGCCTGGGGATCCGGACCCTTTGGGAGTTGCATATCAGATATCTTCCATGTCAGATATTTACATCAGGATTCATAACAGCAGCAAAACTAGAGTTATAAAGCAGCAGCGAGAATAATTTTATGCTTGGGGGTCGTCACAACACGAGGAATTGTATTAAAGGGTCACAGCCTTAGGAAGGTTGAGGAGCTAGACTTTAAGCCGCTGACAGTACCTGATGCATTCCTAACAGGGATGACCCATTATTAACTGAGGGTCTAGATAACACCTCAAACATTCTGACAGTGAAAGCAAAGCAAATGGGGCAATCGCTAAGGTAATGGGTGACTTTCTTTCCTGGAAGATCATTGTAGATCAGAACACTTTTCTTCAGCAGAGCAGAAGACCCACGGTGAAAGCTGTGGCAGGTCAACCAGTCTACCTGAGGCACTTGATCGTCTAGGGATTGCTTGGGAGATTGCCCCAGTTGGCTGTGGCTGTCCAGCCCAGATGACAGTTCATCCAAGGGAAACAGCCTGTGTACCATGACGGGCCAAAGCAAAGATGTGACATCCCCTGCCTCAGTTTCTAGAAAGGCTCATCCCACTCTTAGAGATCTCCATAGGGAACTGAAGAGTGTGGCAGGGTGTAACAACACACCTTTTCTTCTTCCCCACAGTGGTGGTTTGAATGTTTGGCCCAGGGAGTGGCACTATTAGGAGGTGTGGCCTTGTTGGAGTGGGTGTGGCCTTGTTGGAGTGGGTGTGACCTTGTTGGAGTAGGCGTGGCCTTGTTGGAATGGGTGTGTCACTGTGGGCATGGGCGTGTCACTGTGGGCATGGGCTTTAAGACCCTCATCCTAGCTGCCTGGAAGCCAGTCTTCTCCTAGCAGCCTTCAGATGAAGATGTAGAACTCTCAGCTTCTCCTGCACCATGCCTGCCTGGATGCTGCCATGTTCCCACCTTGATGATAATGGACTGAACCTCTGAACCTGTAAGCCAGCCCCAGTGAAATGTTGTTCTTTAAAGAGTTGTCTTGGTCATGGTGTCTGCTCACAGCAGTAAAACCCTAACCAACCCTAACTCTAACTCTAACTCAAACCCTAACTCTCCCACCCTTTATGAGTGAAATTCCTGAAAGTACTCCTCAAAACTTACCTAGTGAGTAATTCTCAAATTGGGATGTGCATTTCCTGAGAATGTTGATCTGTAAAAAAAAGAGTTTCTAAAATCAGATTTTGAACCTGGATAACTCACTGGTTGGATGGCAACGGGAATATCGCTTCTCAGGGGAGGGCGGCTGGTGGCACTTTGTAAGAATCCACCTGTAACCATGGCTCACCCCTAGAATGAGATGCCTTGCTGAGAGAATACACGGACAGAAGACGCATTGTCTAGGTGTGTGAGAGCCATGGAAGTGTGTGCTCTTGGATGCATGATTTCCACTTTTATGTTCTTATTAGGAGTTGAGAGTTACATCCTCTGTCTCTGATTTTGGATGAACACATGACTAACTCCAGACAGAAGACTATGGTGGAAGTAACCATATATGAATTTGGAGGTGGTGGCACCAAAAGCCATGCAGCTTTTCTCTAGATGTGTTGACCTGCACCCCCAAGAAGGCATTATTTTTTTTTCCATTTTAGCTATTTTTTTTTCAAGAAAGTTCATATATTTTTATTGAGTGCTTTCAGAGGATTAAATTCCTCATGGCTTTGGTCAAGTAAAAAAAGTTTAACCTTCTTGAATTCTCTGTTCCCTCATCTTCTAATGGTAACTAACTTTAATCTACAAATCAAGTCCAAGTTTCCTCATGGCAGCTGAAGTACTATTGCTTCGACCCATATCCACCAATTCTACTTCAAAATGAGTTTTGCACTTGGTAGCATTTTGAGAGCATGTTGGTCATCCTTTTCTTTGTACAGATCTACCCTGCCTTCTTCTCTCTGGTGGCAATTTTCTACCTCATTCATAATCAGGAACACTCAAACCCACTCCCTGATAACCTCATTGACTTTCCTTAATGCTTAGAGGTTTAGCAATTTCCATTTTTTTTTTTTTTTTTTTTTTGGTTTTTTGAGACAGGGTTTCTCTGTGTAGCCCTGGCTGTCCTGGAACTCACTCTGTAGACCAGGCTGACCTCGAAACTCAGAAATCCACCTGCCTCTGCCTCCCAAGTGCTGGGATTAAAGGCTTGCGCCACCACTGCCCGGCGCGATTTCCATTCTTGACCTTGTTTAAACATTAACATCACGAGCAGTGCTGACCCTGGTGTGTTCTGTCCATCACCAGTGGGCAGCTTCTCTCATGGAGGGAAACGTGACCTTATTGCCGCACAGTTTCACAGCACATTGTTATAGATGGGCGGACCCCAATCTACAGTCTCTTGAGTTGGCTCTGTTGGGTTTATCGTCACCAAACTTCATGTTTTCACATGGTCAGACTCTTCCCTTGTTCCTCCCAAATCCCTTGAAACACTTCCCCAAAGATAGCAATGCCCGTAACAAAGGCATCCATGTAAGCTGCCCTGGTCATGTGTTTTCTGGCTTCTAGTCATCCAATCTTCTGTGATCAACATGTTTGAGCTGTGAGCCTGGAGGAACCTGTCCTCCTTGGCAGGTGTTCCACAGTCTACACCTGCTGCACAGTGGCTTCAGCCATCTTCCTCTGATGCTCTGATCTCTACCATTTCGGCATCTTCAAATATACTGTTGAATTTTTTTTAAAGTCTTCTCCTAGCTTTAAGGTTGTGTGTGATGATATCTTTTCATTGTCAACATGACCAGGATTAGAAATCACTACACTTAGAAACACACTTACTGGCGTATCTGTCCCATGTCCTGAGTGAAAGAGTACAATGAGCTGAGCACCAGCATTCACTGTTATCTGCTTCCTGACTGAGGATGTAATATGACCAGTCTCCTTATTCCTGCTACCATGGCTTCATGCTCTGAGGAACTGTTTCCCCTCAAACTTCGAGCCCAAAATAAACGGTGTCTTCTTTAAGCTGCTTTTGTCAGATATTTAGTCAAAGCAATGAGAGAAGTGATTAATACATCATGTAAAACATCTGCCACTTGGGCTGATAATGCTCCCACAAGAGCCATAGGCCACCCAATAAAACCCCTAAGTTCCAGGCAGGGGAAGCCTCCATCTGAATTGTTGGTCAGGAGGTCCCAGCGACTCACCAAACAAAAGAGACCATTGCTGTTGTCCTTAGTTGTGAGAGACCGAAACAGGAAGTATATACCTTGCAAGTTAATGGAAGACCAAACCAGGGAAAATATACCTTGCAAGTTAAGGGTTGTGTCTGCAGTTAAGACCTTTAGGAATAAGTTCCTGTTTGACCCATGTTAAGCCATTGCACATTAAGGTTTCTGTCTCTGAGAAGCAACTGTTAAATCTGAGGGGGGGGGGGGGACAAGGAAATAAATCCACGATTGTCCAAATAGCACAAGCTATATTTCGGGGTGCACCCAGGACTGGCCATGCAACTGTGTCACCGTAAGTCAGGAGACTGGCTGAGAGAGCAGCCCCTGCTGGCCTCTTGAAGTCCCTCTTATAGGAAAGATAAAGCATTCACAAGGGCAAGAGAGTTGGCCGTTACAGATTGTTAGAAAGATATAGTGAAAGAGATGGAACAAGCGTAAGGATGGATATTATGTGAATGGGGCCACAGGCAGTTTACGTCAGATCTAAGAAACAGGAACTTAATTAGAAATAGAAACCTTAACTTGCAAGGACTTAACACAAGACAAATAGGAACTTGGTCTTTAACTAGGATTAAACACAGGTCAAATCTGGTCTATATCTGCCATTACTGAGGGGGAGTGAAAGCCTGTCACCTCTCCCCCTCCCCTTTCTTTCTGCTTCTGTGTGCAGATAAAATGTGACCAACTCATTCCTGTTCCTGCCACCATGCTCTGCCCTCCCTACCACAATAGACTGTATCCCTCTGGAAGCTTTAGCTAAAATAAAATTCTTTCTTCTTTCAGTTGCTTTTGATCACGGGGTTTAATCACAGAAACAGATAGGGGATAAACGGGTGAGACCTTGGGGAGCTGCAGGTCTTTGACAATGCGGACCGTAACGGTAGGACTTGGCAGAATGTGCGTGGGGATGAATCTGAGAACGCTGAATGATGCAGAGAAGAATATCGTGTTGTAAGACAGAGTTTATACAGTGGCACCTTCAAACAGCAGAGGCTTTCTCACCCTAGAAAACATCTGAAGAGGCAGTGCTAACACATCTGCACAGACAGCTCTTAGAGATCTTAAGGAAATAACTGCAGAAACGCACCTGCCTCCTCAGACATGCGAAGCACCGAGAGTCACATGACCAGGAACACCAGAGGTGATGAATGCCACACCTGCCTCTTCAGGGTTGCAAAGCATGGAGAGTCACGTGACTAGGCATACCAACAGTGATAGGACACTTTCTCTGGGAGATCTCTAAAGACCCTAGTTACCATTGAGCTAAGCACCAGCCAATGAGAGCCACAATTGGTGGAAATCTAGACTACCCTTCCTTCTCTTTGTTGGATGCAGGTAAGGGTGAGAGAGAGAATTACAGACCTGGGCTCCCATACAGCAACGAGCTGAGAGAAGAGCAATTTCTGGAGGGTAATTAGTTTATTCGTGGCTCCCATTCAATGTCAGCAATGAGGAATCAACTGCAGCAAATGAAATAAAATGTAGCAAATCGTTTCACGAACCATAAAAGAGTATTTATGAATGTCCAGGATTGTTATCTGTTAAGTTATAAGACCCTATTCTGTCTGTACTGCAACCAAATGTCACGCCTCCTGAACTGAGAGAGATTTTAATCAATGCACACTGATGAACTGGCTTTGAAAACTGACTGCTTATATGCTCCAAATCTCAGCTATATTTATGACATTGTGGAAGTTTGAATGAGAAATATTCTATGTAGGTGCACGTATTTGAAAACTTGGTCCCCAGTAGGCGGTACTGCTCGGGGAGGTTCTGGAGCAGTTGGGAGATGAGCTTCCCTGAAGGAAGCATGTCACTGGGGGATGAGATTTGAGCTTTTCTAGTCTCTCTCACTACTTCCTGTTCATTCTCTCTCTCTCTCTCTCTCTCTCTCTCTCTCTCTCTCTCTCTCTCTCTCTCCTTCCTGTGGGCTGACAAAATGCCATCATGCCATGTCACCCCCTCTACGATGGACTCCATTCCTTTGGAACCATAAGCCAAAATAAATCCCTTGGTCCCTAAGTTACTTTTGGTCATGGTATTCTATCACAGCAACATCAAAGTAACTAACACAGACATGAAAGAGGTAAGATAGTTATATTAGTAAATTCAAACAGCAGCAATAAATTCATGTGATTACCACATAGACTCTTCTAAAGCAAGCATGACCCCCTCTTCTCTGCCCTTACAGTCATGTTCCGTCCTTGGAGAGGCCTAGACTAACAGCACAGACGGTAGACAAGCCACTATTCTAAGTGTCTGTAGTACTGAGACTGGAGATCAATGTAGATTGGGCTATCTGTGGAATCCAGCAAGGACTAGGACTGAGGTTGTGTCTGGATACATTTCAGGCTGGACAAGGATGATGGAAGAATGAGCAGCACCCTCATGGAAGCCCGGGAAAGGGATACGTTATGGGAGGGCAAGCAACATGGAGGCTGAGAGGTAACACTGAGCCAGTAACTTTGTGAGCGGAGTGGGACCAGATTCTGCCAGATCCTCTGGTGCAAACACTGAGCTAGGGACTGAAAGTTCCCAAGCACTGTGAGTCACCCGACCCTGTCTATGGCTCAGAAGTTCCCGTTTGTCACGTGACTCCAGTTAGCAATATCGGCAATCCAGTGAGTCAAGATTTCTTGCATTTTTTTCTTTATGCAGATGGCTTTGATGATAGCATTCAGTTCTATATAATCTGAGGTTAAATTTAGTATGTTTCCTTGGGTTCTTCTCTCCATGTTGCAGCTCATCTATAAGGACGCCACAGGAGATGGGGTGTGGCCTCCATCTTTGTTCTGCTTCAAGAGATCTCCCGAGCTGGCTGGGTATCTTGCTATTTATTATGACAGTCCTTGCAGTTTGAGTAAGCTCATTTTGGACCCAGCCATTTCTCTGTCTAATCGTTTTCACTGACAGGAAACACTAAAGGGCTTATCACGGCTTAGCATGGTCAGCATCTAGAGCAATATTGAGAATTCATTCCATCAGCGAAATTGTGTTTTTTATCATATGTTGAAAGTATGTGCTCCTATTAAATCAATTCCTTAGGCTCACGTGTTCTGTAGAATCTACAATCTGTGCATAGAAACTACTGCTTTTATAATATCTTGCAATGAAATAGCAGGTTTTACATAAAGGAAGAAATGAGTTGGGAAGGAAAGGAGCAAGGGAGGCAGGAACTGTATGCCAGGAAAGATGTCACAGGGACTCAGCCACGATTCTCCTCCTCCTTCTCATAGATAGCCGTGTGATAAATGTGCTTGGAGAAGCTTTATACTTTATAGGTTTAACTAAGAGAAATCTTGCAAAAGGTGCAAAATAGGTTTCAAATTTTCTAGGTAAGAAAGATGTTATTAACCCTTTCCTTGGCTATAATAAAATACATGAAGCTGGATACTGATGAAGAAGTAACGTTTACTACTTGGCTCACAGTTTTAAGCCTAAAAGTTTAAGGTCAAATGCCCCAAGGGTTTAGTGTCTGATGAAGGCCTCTTGGCAGACACTACCACAACAGAGGTAAGACTTACTGCCAAATAGGTCAGGTTTAGACTTTTTAAGTGATTCTCTTTCCTGAGATTTAACTCGAGGACCCTGCAGGAAACACCTAATCCCTACCAAAGGCAGACAGTCTCCCTGGCCTAAGGTCCTGTATGCAGACTCCGCTCTGAAAAGTCTTCTCCTCTCTCACATCTCACAATAGAGATTAAGAGATCTGGAAATCCCACACAGAGAGAAGAGCTTCGAACAATCTTTTCTTCTTCAAGCTAAGTGCTCCTCTCTCCTCAGCTCAGGAGCTTCATCCTCCGTGGGTAGAATCATCACGGTCAGGATTCTATGACAGCATTCATTTCAAAACATGCGTTTTACCCAACACCAAATTCACCAAATATGTTTTCAGTGCAAAATTTTCTGAAAAGGGCCTCATGCCTTCATTAGCCGGAACAATTAGCACACAAGGTCCAAAGAGATACTCACATCTGTGCCCATGAGCACTCCCTTATTTGTGCCCACATTCACCCCTTCATCTGTGCCCACGTGCACTCACACCTATGCCCACGCACGCTCACACACCTGTGCCCTCATACACCCACACACCTGTGCCCTCATACACCCACACACCTGTGCCCACGTACACCCACACACCTGTGCCCACATATACCCACACCTGTGCCCTCAGTCTTTCCTTGCCAACAACTTGGAATGTGCTTGTTGATCATAGCACATTCAAGACCTAAATTAATATTTTAAGATTTAGTATTTTTTTCAAGTAGCCAAAAGGAATGTTCACCTAGCTCTTACCATCCCCTGACCACCTTCCCTTCCAAGCCCACAGTCTATGTCAATGCCATGTGTGGCCCTCAGTCTCTACTAAAAGCCCCTCTCATGGCAACTTCGGCCCTCGCTCGGATGGCTGAATGGACAGACCTTTAAAGCTTTGGTGCCGGTGACAGGAGACAAATGGCCTTTCATCAACTCCAGTCTTGTGGAAGAGCCCTTGTGTGATTGCCTGCTCTGTGAACCAGCGGACTTCTTTTTCATTTTGACTTTTAGTCCTGCTAATCTCAAATCACAGTAGTCCAGGTCAACTCTGTCAACACTTCGGTGAATTTCAAATTAAAGTCAGCAGTCAGATTGGAGGGCTATTAACTGGAGTGAACTCCCCGAGAGCTTGAGGAACAAAGAAACAAAAACAAAGGCCACAGCTCCATTCTAGGCCCAGTCATTGATTGAAACATTGTGTGTATATATGTATGTATGTGTGTGTATATGTATGTATGTGTATATGTTTGTATGTGTGTGCATGTATGTATTAATGTGTATATATGGATATATGTATGTGTGCATTATGTACATGTATGTGTGTATGCATATGTGTATGTGTGTATGTATGTGTGTATATGTGTGTGTATGTGTGCATGTATGTATGTGTGTGGATGCATGTATGTGTATGTATATATGTACTTATATGTATATGTGTATGTGTGTACATGTGTGTGTGTATGTATGTATGTGAATGTATGTGTATATGTACGTGTGTGTATGTGTGTGTACACATGCATGTATGTGTATGTATTTGTATGATGTGTATGTGTGTATGTACATATGTACATATATGTGTATATATGTATGTGTGTCTATGTATGTGTGTGTGTATGTGTGTGTGTGTATGTGTATGTGTGTGTGTGTATGTGTGTGTATGTGTGTGTGTGTATGTGTGTGTATGTGTGTGTGTATGTGTGTATCTGTGTGTGTATCTGCGTGTGTGCGTGTGTGTGTGTGTATGTGTGTGTATGTGTGTGTGTGTGCGAGAGAGAGAGAGGGAGAGAGAGAGGGAGGGAGGGAGGGGGAGTGGTCTATGTCCATGTGTATGTGTGCAGATGCACATACCTGTGTGTGCACATTTGTGTAGTCCCAAGGACACTATCATGTCTCTCAACCACTTTCTGCTTTCTTCCTCTGAATGGGTCTCTCACTGAACCTGGAGCAGGGCTGGCGGTTAAAGCCCTCCTGTCTTCATCTCCCACAAGACCAGGATTAAAGGTGCATTATGACCACACCCAGTTTTTCACCCAGGGGCCAGGATCTAAACTTAGAGCCTCACGCCTGTGCAGTAAGTATTCTTACCCATCGAGGTATCTTTCCAACACCCTTGATTGACATTTTACTAGGCTGCTTAGCTATAGTAAAGACCATGTTGGCTTGGGAAATAAGAAGACTATGCACATATGCTACTGTATTTAAAAACATCTGTTTTCTGATACTTTAACACCAGAATAACTTTCTACGGATCTGACACGTTCTTTGGATCCAGTTTTCACTAACCATTTATAGTGTGTTTCTATAATTACTAAAGCAATATATTTTCCTTGTCAAATATGGCCTTTGAAGGGCAGGGAATAAATCACTATTCTACCAGAGATATCAACTAGTAATATTTTGCATACTGCACGGACACATATCACAAGGAAATTGAGCTACACTGTGTGTTAGTGTTTTGTTTTGTTTTGTTTTGTTTTGTTTTGTTTTGTTTTGTTTTTCGAGACAGTGTTTCTCTGTGTAGTCCTGGCTGTCCTGGAACTCACTCTATAGACCAGGCTGGCCTCGAACTCAGAAATCCGCCTGCCTCTTCCTCCCAAGTGCTGGGATTAAAGGTGTGCACCACCACTGCCCGGCAAGCTACACTGTAATAATGCTACTTCACTTGAGAACAATTATTTACCAAACCCACCACTGTATCCCAGCTCACCAACATGGCCCAACATTACTAACTCCTGCCCAGTTGGAGGCAGCTTCTGGCTCAAACTCTTCTTGTAAATAGTTCTACGGTGGGCAGCTTTGTTTGTACGTCTTGCCAAATGCTTCCCTAGGGTTAGAGCCTGCCTGTTGGATTTCTGGATCGACAGGAACATCCATTTTAAGGGTCTGGATGTTCCTGATGGAATGTCTTCCAAAATATATGCATCAGTTCAAATCCTGCCAATAGGAGAGCCCTTTATTACAATGTAGCCCAAATCCAAGATGTTTAAACATGCCTTTTGTAGCTCGTTTGAGAGGTGGAAGAAGAATTTTGCTGTTTCAATTTACTTAAACATCAATAAAACTGACTTTTTTTTTCATATTATATGGGTAAAAACTAACTAAAAAGCAAAGACCACCTTAGATACAAACCAGGTCTGAAATTAAATAAAATTCCATTTTATTTAATGGAAATGAATAAGACAATGACTGCAGTCCTTAGGATTGCAAATTGGCTGAAACGAGGAGATGTTTTACTGCTGTGCCTTGGATGAGTGGGATTTACCTAGTACTTCATACACTGCATTTTTCTGTATCTGTGGCATGTCGTCTTTATAACCACACTGAGCAACAGATGGGATTTTACTGTCATTGCCAATGAGAAGAGAGGGAACAAAGAAGAAATACCTCTACTCCAGTTTCCATGACTACTGAAATGCTGTTTTCATTTATAAAAGAAAGAGAACAGTTTGGTTCTAAGGTCTACAAGTTCTAGGTCATAGCATGGGCATTAGCCAGACACTGGTGCAGGACTCACAGTGACAATATCGGCAATATGACTGGAGTGCACAGGGGAAGGAGCCACCAGGGTGTGAGATGAGAAACCAGGAGAAAGACTGTGGTCCCTCAGAACATTCATCCCTCTGCGGGCACAGCCCAGTTACCTGAGGACATTGTCCTGGATCTATCTGTTGAAGATTCAGTTCCTAATAATGCTACACTGGACACCAATTTTCCAACATAGAAAGCTGGGGGTGGAGTATCACATCCAAAGCCATAGTAATAATATCACACACACACACACACACACACACACACACACACACACACGCACACATGCACACAGATACACAGACACACACACACACACACCATCTTTGTAGAAGATTGATAGTTTTTCTCTATACTTCATGAATTGTTAATAAAGAAAATCAGTGAAATAGGCTTCTATAACAACATTTTCATGATGTTTTTATATTTATTATATATTATATGATGTTATTATATTATGTTTTAAATTATTTAACCTTAACTTCAAACATACAACATTGGTGGTTTGCATTTGGGTCTGAATAACAAAAGGAGCAGGAACTTAGATCCAAATTTCCACAAATTTGGGTCTTTTAGGCTAAATGTCGAACACTATGCTTTGTAATGTCTCTGGAAAACAAAGTCCTGGGGTTTGAACTGGCTCCCTTCTGCCTACCATTGAGCCCACCCCTTCCTTGTCTAAGTACAGGACTTCTCAAGCTGCTGTGAAGATTCTAGACATCATACTCAAGGCTAGAGTTTGGATGTGACAATGTAAAACAAGTTTACATTTAAAAAATTTTATGTGTATAAGCCAAGGTAGGTGGAATACATCAGTTGTGAAAAAGCCATTCCTGTGAATAACAGAAAAGTCAGGGTGAGAAAATGACTTGATACTGGACAATGATAATGATAGTTAAAAACCATGAAAATCAGTATTTTGATTGAGAAGTCTGATTGGTCAACAAATGCCAGAAAATACTAAATATTTTCCCTCAGTTGGTAGATATCAGGAGACTTAAGTCCCAACAGCCAAAGGCTTTACAAAAGACAGGACCATCTATGAAAGTTCAGGCCATTGGGGCTTCAGTGGACGCATGAAGTGCTTCCCACACGGACACCAATCTTTTCTTTGTGCTCCCGCCACCCTTTGCCTGACCTTGCTGGGGTTACAATTCACATAAAGGTAAGGCAGCTCCACCCACCTGTGCCAGTGATGCTACTACCACTTCCTAGCCAGGCATCTGTTTAGCTGGGTACCTGAAGCTGCATGGGGGAGTCTAGTGTCTTTGCTTACAAGATGAGTCTATACAGTCAAGAAACCCTTCACACAGGTGTCCTTGCGGTCTTTCTTTTCCTGTTAATGTCTTCAGTGTTTACCAAGAAAAAAAAAAAAAAGGCAAAACAAAAAATACTTGGCAAAAAGAGAACAATGAAAGTAACCAGTATAAAACAACCATCATCGATTACTCTGAAACAGCAACCCTATACACATTGGAGGACAGAGACAGGCTGACGCCACAACAGGCTTCAAACTGGCATTTCAGGAGACTAGACCTAGATCTCTGTTTCCTAGAACTGGGCAAGTCCAGGCAAGTCAGTAACAGGAAAAACAAAACAAAACAAAACCAGGCCACAGGCAGCCAATCAAACTGCCCAGCCATCAGAAACTGCCCTGCCACCTGGCCTGAGGCAAGAGCAGTGAGTCTGCAACAAGTTTCCAGGCTTCCCCAGCAACAGATTCCAGCCCCCACCCCCAATCCCACCCCCACCCCCATCCCTAGTTATGGTCCTGGAATGTCCCCAGAGTCCTAGCCAATCCCAAAGACTTCCACACCCTAGAGATCAAGCCAACTAATTAAGATGAAGGTTACCTAACCCTCTCTGGAATTCCCCTAAAGTGCTTTAAATTGGGCCTTTGAGCTCACCTGGGCATCTCCATCTTGGTAAATGGTAGACCCCAACATGCTGGAATAAAACGCTCTTTACTTTTGCACACTATTGAATTCAGAGTCATTCTTTGGCAAATCATGAACTCTTAAGATACCATCAGAAATATCCTTAAACAGCAAACCCACCAATACCATCAGATATTTTTCTATTATTTCTTTGGACCCAAATGACCATAATCTTAAAATTTCATTTCCTACCAGTGCACAGCCCGTTGGAGTCCATGATAGGAGCTTTATATAAGTTCCATCCCACACACTGCAATCACTTCTGAATTCTTCCTCCAGGAAACGAGTCACTCGTTGGGAATTTACAGTCATTTCACACTCTTGTTTCACAGATTAGAAATTTTCCTGCTCTGTGCCGGTATTCAAAGTAGTTTGCCTCTTTTGTTTTTGAATTGATGGCCACAGAGAAGCTGTTAAATTCATCCCCACAAGGGAGTCCGCAGCAGGAACCAAGTCAGTAAAGTGAGTAGCTCTACTCTTTGTAGGACACTGTCCTGAGCACTTTACTTGGTCTCCAAAACCCTTCTCTAGTGCAATTAGGGTTTGCAATGGCAAGATGCCCGGGAAGCATTCTGGGAAGACTAGGCTAGCCAGCTTGAGTTCCCTCAGACATTCTAGTTTTTGTGGTGAGGAGGCTAACTCCATGACAGGCTTCACATTGGCAGTTCAGGAGACTAGGCCTAAATCTCTTGTTTCCAAGAACTGGGCAAGTCCGGGCCTCAGAAGTTGCCCCACCACCAGGCCTTAGGCAAGGACAATGGGTCAGCAGCAGTTTCCAGACTTCCTCAAGAAGAGTTTCCAGACTTTCCCAGTAACAATTTCTAGCCCCTCTGGTTCTGCAATTCCAGCGCTCCATTCCAGCAATGATTCTGGAATGTCCCTAGAGACAGCCAAGATTAAGATAGAGGTCGCCTACCCCTCACCAGAATTCCCCTAATGTGCTTTAAATAGGGTCTGCCAGCTCACTTTGGAGTCTCACCATCTTTGTAGATGAGACCCCAGCATGCTGGACTGAATAGAACACTCTTTGCATTTACATACTATTTGAGTCTGGAGTATCATTCTTTGGTGAATCATGGATCCTTACAGTGGTATGTGTGTCAGGATCCAGCAATGGTTCTGCCTAGTCAGCTTCCTCCCTCTTAGGGTGTCCGGACTTTGCTGTACACACCAGGCTGGAAAGATGAAATAGAGTCTGGGACAGGTGGGATTCTGCGGGATCCGGTTCTGGCTAGGAGTGAGTGGGAGGGGGGTGGGGGTTCTCCAAGGATCATAGCCTTACAACTCATTTTAGACCAAGGCCTCTTCTCTTGGTCAATGAAACAGCTCTTACATGATCTTAGCTTGGGCACGTCTGCAAGCTCACACACACCAGGGTATATATGGACCTTGGAGAGTGGGAAGGAGCTTCCAGGGTAAACAAAGTCATGAACTAGAGTTTAAAGTGCTAGGCATATCTCATTTGCATGGAGAGGCACTGCCAGAATCCTAGGTACTTGCCGGGTGGGTCTTATTGCGGAAACAGGAAGTTGAACTTGTAGTTTTGCCAATGACTACCTGACCATCCCCAGGTAGAGGTTATGGGAGGTCAGTCTCCTCAGACAAGGTCAGAGAAAGAGGAAGCCCTGCTGGCAAAGAGAGTCCTCTGTTTTGCACGGAGCTCAGAGGAGCTATTCGGTCATGGTAGACTGTGATCTCAACTTGCAGAGTTTCCCGTCATCTCCTTACCCTGACTGTGGACAGATACCATGTGGAATCAATTCTGAGTTCTGAAAGCTTGGCTGGGACTTCTGTGACCTCATGCAGCCCTGGGATAGTGGTTGGCGGAATCCTAGTAAGTGGACGTGTGACCAGTGCTGTAGGGATCGCACTCATGCTCATGCACTATGAGCTTAGGGAAGTAGTAGTTATTCTCCTCAGACTGGAAAGCAAATGCTTTGGGGTTGAGTAACATGGCCATCTAACTAAAGAGTAGACGAACTGGAATTCGGACCTGGGAAGTCTGTCTCCACTCTGTCCTCTCTCTTGTTTTTGTCTGTCCTATGACTCTAATCCACAAGTCGAGAAGAGCTGCCCTCCACACCAAGAGCTCTATATCCATGGGTCCAACAAATTATGGATCAAAAAGTATTTGGGGAAATGCCTGCAGGGTCACAAATAGTACAGACATGTTTTTCACGTTATTGTCCCCTAATCAATGAAGCATGAGGACTGCACAGTGAGTACTTGGTATCAGTGATTATGAATAAGCCAGAAGTTGTCTAGAGGATGCAGGGGTGTGTGTGTGTGTGTGTGTGTGTGTGTGTGTGTGTGTGTGTGTGTGTATGTAGTTTAAACTCAGGTTGTATGCTCTGTTACAACAGGGCCTTGACCATTTGCAAATCTGGGCATCCCAGGGGTTCCTGAAAACCATTCCCACGGCACAATCCTTTCCTTCTTAAAAATAGATTTTTAGCCAGGCAGTGGTGGTGCACGCCTTTAGGCCCAGCACTTGGGAGGCAGAGGCAGGCGGATTTCTGAGTTCGAGGCCAGCCTGGTCTGCAGAATGAGTTCCAGGGCAGCCAGAGCTATACAGAGACACCCTGTCTCGAAAAACCAAAAAAAAAATTTTTTTAAAAATAGATTTTTATTTGTCTTATTTTATGTGTTTTTCCTGCATGCCCTGTGTGCCTGATACCTAGAGAGTCCAGAAGAGAGTGTTGGATTCCTTGCAACTGGACTGAGCTGCCATATGGGTGCTGGGTCCTCTGTATGAGCAGCTAGTGCTCTTCACCACTGAGCCATCTCCCCGGGTCCTTAAGTTCCCTTTTTGTGGATTGTCACCCAGGACCACCCCATCCATGTTTTTCAAGTGTTTTTATGAGGCTGGTGGGGATTTTATGATTTTAGAAAGAAAAGAGGGAGATATGGCCACCTTGATGACACTCGCATCTGGACGGGACTTCTGAGGGGCTAGCTTGGTGAAGACTGAGGAGGCCTTAAAAGCCATCCTGAAGTTGAGAGAGAGCCCTGAATGAAGTGACACAGTCAGACCCATTAACATTCCCCTAAGTGGCAGGCACAGCAAGGGTCTGGAATGCTAACCAGGTGATTAATGGGGGTTGATACCAAACTCTTTTCCTTTCTCTGCCCAAAAATACAGAATGCAATTATTTTGCCATTTGCTTGTTTGTTTGGTTTTTTTTCTCATGTCCTCTTGATAGCAGGGCTTTCTTTCTCTCTCTATTCCTTCCCTACTGTTATCAAGATGAATAAAGCTACATACTCCAAGGCCTTCTGTTGACCTTTGGGACTTAAAAGTTTCCACCAACAGAAAGAAAATATCTCTGAAATGAATGTAGAGCCACGGAAGTACTTCTGCCATGTGGCGGGAACAAATGACTGCGTTCTTTCCAATTCACAGCACCCAGCAGGCAGAAAAGCAGCAATTTGAGATTTCAAAGTGGCTGAGAGTCTCACCAGATAATGCTGACAGTTGGCACTCAAAGGTACCAGTTAAGCATTAGTTCTGCCGGTCCCGGGTGTCCTGGCTCCCTAGGGTTTCAAAATGAAGGGCAGGCACTACTTTATTACAATCAGGCTGCAATGATATTTCTATAAAGAGTATGGGAAATTTTCCTTATTTTGTTTTGGCAAAGAGACCGGTTTTTCACATACATTCACGAGTCCTAAAGAAATGAGTATTCCTATTTAAAAGCAGTAAGGACATCTCCCATGACAAAGACCAATGGCTTGGTAGAAAGCCAGTTCCTGTGTGACAAACCCTGTGAGCAATTTGCCCTTTTTGAAAATAACTGCCTTTTATTGTATATGTTGACTACATTTTATTTATTTATTTGTGTGTGTGTGTACATAAGCGCATGTGTGTGCGTGTGTCTATGTGAATGAACATGTGACATGTCCTAATATGGAAATCAGAAGACAGCTTGTAAGAGCCAGATCTCATTCCTTCCTGGGTGTGGCGACAGGGGCCTGTACTCACTGAGCTATCTCACTGGCCTCCGAGGTTTCCTTCTTGGGACAGCCAGCAATTGTCACTATTAGACTTGGATCAGCACCGAAGACTCCCGATTCATTTCCCTTCATCTCTAAGTCATGACTCTTACTTGTTGTTCTTAAAGCAGTGTGAAATCATCACTAAGGGGTACGAATCTGCAGCTCTCGTCCTGACTCCTGCTTAGTCTTCCTCTCCCTTACTCTACTGCAACAGCAGTCTCTCTCCTTTATGTCTACCTAGCATAGATCTCTCTGGGGCTGTGGGCTCTCCATTTTTTGTTTTCCTGGAATTATCCCCTGGCTTACAACATTCAGCAATTGAGCAGACTCCCTAGACTGATTATCTTAAAAAGCACCATTTATCTTCCTTACTTCCCTTAGTTGATTTTTCCTCTAAGGCCCCATTTGCATCTGATGGTGTATGGGTTTCCATGGTAACCAGTCTCTTTCCACTGTAGTGAGAACATGTCCCCTCTACACTGTTGGCCTGCATGCTGGGAGCCTTCCTCAGGGATCTCTGGCCAGCCAAATGCGAGGGTTCCGGCAAGGGGGAGAGCGGGAGCAGGGATGGAGTCTCCTCCACCTCGGTCTCTGTGGTTGCCACCTGGGTTGCGCCAAGACGCTGCACCCACTGCCCTGTGCTGAGTCAACCTGGGCTGAACCCATGAGAGGCCGACTAGCCGGGGGAGTGTGGGAAGCTTCTGGTGGCGTTTGGGAGAGCAGATCTCTTCCCGGGCCGCAGTGTTACAGCTCTTACGATAGAAGCTCTCGGATGACGGAGTAGTTCTCACACCTTTATTCCTTCTGGATGGCAGGCTCCCCTACACAGGTTGGGAAGGTCTAATATACTGTTTGGGAGGGGTCAGGGGTCTGACAACAGATACTTCCCATTGGCTTGCTGAGGGCTTAGGGGCCCCTTATTTGCATGTGGGAGGGCTTGGTGTTGCTCCTACGTGACAAATCTCACAGGACAGGCCTCTCTGTAGGGGTTGTGAAAGCTGTAGCTGTTTTTACAGGAGTCTTCCAGGAGCATTGGCCAAAAACATTTTTTGGTCCCTCGTGGATTATTCCACTGGGTCTCCCAGAGTTTTCAGCCTGTGCTCAACCGGGTGCCAGATTGTCTGCCACAGACCACTGCCCCACACAACACCACTCACCATTCTATTCCCAGCCCTGACTATACTAGCGTCCTGTACATAAAAGCATGCAATGGTTACTGATTGGATAATTCTTATGTTCTCCATCTTAAATGGAAAAAAGGAGGAGGCCCACTTGGGCAATTTGTAAATATTATGAATAATCTATTGAAGAGGACCCCCAAATCCCCTGGCATTGTATGTAGCATAAACTCTGGTAGACTGCCAACTGTCATTGTGTGTTGATCTTTGTTTGAACACAGCATGTGGTATTTACGAACACTTGAAAGGACAGACCAGAAACCCTGACACAGGAACTTTCGGGTCTTGGTGTGTATGCTCTCATCTTCTGACCTCTCAAAATAATGATGGAAACTGTATTTGTGGGCTTCTCTGTGAGATTAAGACCCATCCAGTCACAGTGGCAGCTACCCAGATCGCCCATCCATTATTTTATGTCTTGTGTTGTTTTTTTGTTTCCCAATAGTATAACTGCATTGACTCCTCTCTTCCGGTGGGGCTCAATAGTATAGCATGTGATCTGTATTCTTGTCGTCTAAGGCTCAATCTCTGTCAGTCTCTGTAGTTTGAATGAGAAAGGCCCCCACAGGCTCATATATGTAAAATCTTGATCCCTAGTTAGTGAAATGGCTTGAGAAAGATTAGGAGGTAGAGCCTTGGTGGAGAAGGAATGTCACTGGGGGTAGGGTTTGAGGTTTAAAAAGCCCATGTAGGGCTCAGTTTTACTCTCTTTGCCTCCGACTTGAAGATCAGCATGTAAGCTCTCAGCTACTGTTCCAGCACCATGCCTGCCTGCCTGCTGCTATGCTCCCCACCGTGATGCTCACAGCCTCAACCCTCTGAAGCTGTACGCAAGCCCCCAATTAAATGCTTTCTCTTATAACTTGCCTTGGTCAAGGTGTCTCTTCACAGTGATAGAAAAGTAATAGGACTTAGATTTTTTAAAAAATACATAGCAGGAAAAGAAAAAAAAAGGAAGAAAGAAAAAGCAATAGATTCTGTAACAAAAGAACAAGTAGAATCTTTTAGAAGGAAAATCCAATAAATTTAGCAAATACTGGATTGTATCATTGTCTACTAGACCAGGCAAAAGAATATAAAATTTTAAAGTTGAAGAATTATTAAATTTAGATATCAATTAAAAACAAATAAATTATTAAAAGAACAATAATATTCACAGCATTCATGATCTCTGGGACATGATTAAGGGACAAAACCTGTCAATCTATGGTAGAGATGAGGGAATACAGAGTAAAGGTGTGAAAGCTAATTCAACAAATTTAGCAGAAAATTCTCCGTATCTAAAGAAGGTAATGAACAACCATGAACAGGGAGAATATGAAATTCCGTGAGGACTTGAGCAGGCAAGAATGTCTTCATCCAGTACTGCAGTAAAGATGCCCATAGTATGGGACAAAGAAAGAACCGTGAAAGTTCTAAGAGAAGAATTCCAAGTTGGTTACAAGACAAGCTTGTCAGAATAATAAGCAGCAGTCTTAACAGAGGCACTAAAGAACAGCAGTGTGTGATCTGATACATTTGAAGCCCTGGAAAAAAAATAACCACCAATCAAGGTTACTATATCCAGCAAGGTTATCCTTTAAAATCAAAGGAGAGATGGAGACCTTACATGCTATCATAAACAAAAGGAAATTATGGTCTGAACCAGCACTGCAAATGATACTTAAATGTATAATATCCCCAGAAGAAGAAAGATATAAATGAGTACCAGAGCTCAGGAAAGAACAGCTCTCACTAGAAAATTAGACAAACAAGAATGAAGAAAGTGAAATGTTACTAACTCAGTAAACTAGTAACTTGTAAGATAAAGAAGGGAGGAACTGGTATATAATATCCAATAATAATCCTAATTGAAAATGGCTTGGCATGCCATCTAAAAGACATGGACTAGTTGAATGGACTATGAAATGACACTCAATTTTTGCTGTCTGCAAGAAACTCACACCCTTGTCTGGATAAAACACAAACAGGCTAAAATGAAAGACATAAAGTGGTAAGTCCAAACATGCCCCGGCCTGTAGGGGTTCAGTGGGAGCCTGGCGAGGGGGCGAAAGAATGGGAGACAGGAGACGAGAAGAAGGAGAGCAAGTCTATATTCTGATCAAACTCTCGAAGTTTATTTCAGGACAGCAGCTTAAAAAGACAGGGAGGCGGGAAGGTTACACATGGTCCAAGGCCAACCCACTACTGTAACCAGTTTTCAGGAAATACCAGACATTCTTTCAGTTCTGGAACCCAAGACTGCAGACGCCCTATCCTTTTTAACCTTGCACCTTAACTGACTAAGCTTCACAGAACAGTGGGTAATTTCATGGGTTTGGCTCTCGGCATCTCACAGGTTTGGCTCCCAATACAAACCAAATCTAAAGCCAAGAACAATTGACAGAGAAGACTTCAGGCAAATATTAGCCATAAAAGATAAGGAAAGCCATTACAGTTAATAACTTAGAATTCTTCTCTTGCAACATGCTAAGAAAAATCCATCAAGAAAATAAAATGATTGTGAATTTACATTTATTGAATCTAAGTGTACCCAGTTTCATAAAACAAGCCCTACAGGACATGAAGGGAATGGGATCCATAAAGAGGGCAACTTTAATATTCTCTCTAATCAATAGGCTGCTCATTCAGACCAAAAATAAAATAAAGTCAACAATGGAACTTCAGCATATGACATACCCCATCTCAAAACACTAAAATAATGATAACAATTAATAAACTAAGTAAAACAAAAAAATGTATATATGATAGATAAGGCATTTAAGCAAAATACACAGTGCTCTTTATAATTAATAAGACAAATTAATACAAAATAAATCAAAGATATGTTTTCAGAAATAAGTTTTTATGAGTGGCTGCTCTGTATCAGCCAGTATCACTGTCAGCATTTCTAAGTCAGCCTTTGTGTTTTTACATATTTTTCATTACATTTTATCCATTCATCTTGTATGCAGGCACATGCCATAGCTCAGAGGCTAACTTAAGGTATTCCGTTCTTTCTTTCCACCACGTGGGTTCTGAGCATTGAACTCAGGTCATCAGACGTGGCAGTAAGTATCTTTAGCTGCTGAGCCCAATGCTGAGCCCCTTCCTTGTGTTTTTTAAATGATTAATTTAAACGATCAATCATGGTTAGCACAACTGCATCGAAATCATCCTCATTTGGATATCAGTCACACATCCTTGAGCAGTAAAGATGTTTGTTCAAATGTAAGGCAATAAAGTTAGATGAAATTATATCATATGAGACTCACCTCAGCTTTGGTAAAGAGCCACTCAAAGATAACACTGTGAAGTGTAGGTCAGGCATCTTCCCCTTCTGATGAAATGCAGTATTTGATAGTAGGTCATGGCTGGAAATGC
This sequence comes from Uromys caudimaculatus, assembly GCA_028551405.1. NCBI lineage: Eukaryota > Metazoa > Chordata > Mammalia > Rodentia > Muridae > Uromys > Uromys caudimaculatus. The sequence goes on along the minus strand of CM052720.1, from coordinate 32,779,830 downwards.
CATGTGTTATGTGTCTTCAGACTACACCAGAAAAGCAACAAAAGCAATGTGTAAGTTACTATTCACGTCACTGTGACCAAACAGCCAATAAGAAGCAATTCAAGGGAAGAAGGGTCCAATAGCGCTCGTGGCTAGAGGATGTATGGTCTGGCACGATGGGAGGATGCCCCGTGGCACGATGGGAGGATGCCCCGTGACTTGAGCACAGGCTGTTTGCTTACATTTGGGTAAGCAAACATTTTGGCAAACAGAAAAATGAGTTCCAATACTCAGCTGACCTTTTCCCTTTTCTGTTTTAATTCAGTCTAGGACCCTAGTAGGTAGGGTAGGTCTTCCTCCTCCTCACTTAAAACTCTCTGGAAAACAACCTCACAGACAAACCTCAAAGTGTACCATACTGATATCCTAGGTGGTTATTTAACCAAAGTTGAAAAATCAAAATTAACCATCACAAGCAAGGAAAACCTTGTCTTTAAGAGTATGAAAATGAATAAGAGCCCAGGATAATGGCATAAATGCATAGGAACACCATAGGGGATAAAGTTCATTACTTTGTATACTGAATTTTTAAAGTTAAATAAAGGGCTATATAACTGCAAAAAAATCAGAGTGGTCATAGAAAATGAAAGAACTTTTGGACTGAAATTCCAGAGCAGACAACTGGCTGCCTGTTTTCCCCAAGCTCTTGGCAATTTCAAATGTGAGATGATAAATCAGCTTGGGACAGGTATAAGGCCAAATATATATATGTGTGTGGGTGTGGGTGGGTGTGTGTATGTGTGTACATATATATACATATATATGCACATATATACACACATACACACACACACCCACACACATATATATATATATTCTCCAAAAAATCGTTGTAAGATTGAAGATTTCTGAAGATTCAAACATTTGGCCCACCAGAGGCTGTGAGCAGGTTGAAGAACTAACAAACAGCCAGGAGAGATGTCTCAGTGGTTTAGAGCGAATGGCAGGCAAGCCTAAGCACGTGAAGCCCAGTTCCCAGAGCCCACGTACAAATCCAGGCATCACTACATATGCACCTGTCACCTCCAGCCTAGATGCAGGGTCCACGGGAGAGCTTTCTCTAAATACTAAGCTGAAAACTGAGAGCAACATGCTTAGTGTCCTCCTTGGCCTAAGCACATGTAACCCCACCACATATGCACATACACATGCAGTCCGGCATACAAATCCGTGCATACACCACACACACACCACACACATCATACACTATAAACCATACACATGCACACACACACACACACCACACACCACACATACACATACACACACTACACCACACCACACACACACATACACACACTACGCCACAAACTACACATACACCCACAATCATACACTATAAGCCACACACACACACACACACACATCATACCATATCATACACTACAAACTATACACACACTCACACACACACACCATAAACCACACCCCCCCACACCACACCATACACTACAAATCACATACACACACATACACACATACCACACCACACACCACACACACATCACACCATATACCATAAGACACACACACACACACACACACACCACACATACACACACTACACCACACCACACACTACATACACATACACACACACTACACCACACCACACACACACATACACACACTACGCCACAAACTACACACACACCCACAATCATACACTATAAGCCACACACACACACACACACACACACACACATCATACCATATCATACACTACAAACTATACACACACTCACACACACACACCATAAACCACACCCCCCCACACCACACCATACACTACAAATCACATACACACACATACACACACATACACACATACCACACCACACACCACACACACATCACACCATATACCATAAGACACACACACACACACACACACACACACACCAATCAGACAACAAAAACAGTGACAGGCAGAGCGACATTCCTTGCAGTGCTTAAGAAATAATTTAAAAAGTCAGAAGAAGAAAATCATAGTTATTAATGTATTTTTTAAAATGATAACGAAAACTAGTTCTTGTATTTCACTGAAGAGAAATGAACACAGGTGAAAAGATGGATACCAGGAAAAACTGAGACTACCAAAGAGACGAGTAAATATTTGCTACAATAAAATAAGCATCACTGTGTACTTGAGATCTACACAGAACTCAGAATACGTGCAAGTAATAAGGAGAAGGGCAGCAGACAGGAGGCTTTAGCCAAGTCAGCATGAAGCCCAGCTGTGAGGCACTGGCCAAGCCAGAGGCCAGGAGGGCCACTCTTGCAAACCAATGCTATGCAAAATAAATAGGCACTCACTGTTAGACCAGAGAAGCAGCCGCGGGAGGCTTTCCTCGTGGTGTGGTGGGCTTTAGCGGAAGAGCAGCCACTGAAAAAGTGCACCAGCCTCTAGCCCAAGCAATTCTATCTCCCTAGGAAATAGTCCAGCATTTGGGAGGAGAAGAGGCAGTAAGGGCAATTTTTGTTGACGTTCCTTGTAGACAGAAACAAGCCACGAACCTAAGGACGAGGCACATGGATATATGGTTGGCGGAGAACTATACCTTTTTTTAAAACTTTTTTTTTTTTTTGGTGGTGGTTGTTATTTAGACAGGGTTTCTCTGCGTAGCCCTGGCTGTCCTTGAACTCCCTTTGTAAACTAGGCTGGCCTCAAACTCAGAGATCCTCCTGCCCCTGCCTCCTGAGTGCTAGGATTAAAGGCGTGTGCCGTACATGCTAATGACGTGTTCCCTGATTCTAGAGTAGTAATACCTACAGGGAGTGAGATTCAGCCAGAGATGCAAGAACGCCCTCCCTGTCCTCTTTGCTGCCTTCCTCTCACAGACACTGAGAGGAGAAAGCTGTGGGCTACTCTGGGAAAGCTGAGATAGAGCACCTGGATCCCAAGGTGAAGACCGTGGGTGGCTAGTCACCAAGCAAATATAAGTCATCACTGGGGAAGGAAAAGCCTGGGTCATGCTGAGTGTAAGCAAAGCACTAACCAGTAAGACCAGTTCATCCATTAACTTTGAACATCCCTTTACAGGTCCAACAGAGAGATATACCTCCTACCAAGTTTAGGGCCACTTTGGCTCTATTTCTTATACAAAGCATTTAGCTTAAAAACAAATGAAACTCTATCTTAAAACACACATGCACGCATGCACGAGCCAAACAACCAGAGGTGGCCATGATAAGGTGCTGGAACCACCTCAGAGAATTCTAAACAACCACGCTCAATACGGTAAAGACTCAACAGTAAAGCCGGCAAAACATGAGATGATTCTAAGCAAGGGATGAAGATAAGAGGACCCAAAACAGAAATAGCAGAATTGGAAGCAGCACATACAGGAACTTGCTCTCCAGGGTTTCTAAGCACTAGGGAGATAATAGCCATCTTGATAAAGGAGACAGGAAGATGAGGCTTCAAGAAGTAGCAGCTTTACCCCAAATTAATCAAAGACAGAAGCTCAGAGGATGCCAAATAGGTGCTCAAAGGTGACTATACACCTGTTAACCATCCTAGAAACAGCACACACCTGGTGCTGTCTCGGGGCGATTTCTGTGGTCAACACCAGGGCCAAAAGCATGGGAGGAAAAGATTGATTTCATCTCATGTTTCCAAGTACCAATCCATTATTGAAAGGAGTCAGGCAGGAATTCAAGGCAGGAACACCAATCATTATTGAAGAGATTGGTCCCATAGAGTTGCCCACAGGCCAGTCTGATGGAAGCCATCTCCCAACTGAGGTTTTCTCTTCCCAGATACTTTTAGGTTTGTGTCACACTGATAAAATCCAACCAGCAAACATACTATAGTCAATTAGATGTAAACAAGATGGCGACAGCAAAATAACAGTAGCAAGTAGAGCCAAATCAATCAACAAGTAAAGGAAACTAGAAGATACCTCAAACCCTTATTTTATAATTTTTATTTTATATGTATGTGTGTATATCTAAGTGTCTACACACACACACAACGTGGGTGCCCTATGGAGGACAGAAGAGGATATCAAGTCCTCTAAAACTACAGTTACAGGAGGTCGTCAGTGCTGAAAATCAGTCTTGGATCCTCTGTAAAAGCAACAAGCACTCTCAACCACTGAGCCAACCTTCCAACCCCAAACCATGTTTTACATCTCTCTTAGGGTTATTATCACTGCGATGAAACACCACGATCAAAAGCAGCTTGGGGAGTGTGGGGGCAGTGGTCTGTAACAGGCAGTCTGACCTGGTTGAGCAAAGGCTGAAAATTCTGGGAGACCCCGTGAAATATTCACGAGGGACTGGATTATATTTTTAGCCAATGCTCCCGGAAGACTCCTGTAAAATCAGTCACAGCCTTTATAACCCCTGTATAGAGAGAGGCCTGGCGTGTGAGCCTTGAAAAGCAGCCCTGACCCCTCCCATAGGCAAATGTGGCACTAGAGAGCTCCCAGACCTAGCCAGTAGAAAGCCGGTTGCCAATCCCCTGACTCCTCCCAGACAGTATATCAGATTGTCCCACCTATGTAGCTCGCTCTCTGCTCAGCTCTCTCTCTGCGCAGCTCTCTCTGCGCGGCTCTGCCTGCCTGCACCTGCCGCCCATCAGAAGGAATAAAGCTGCAAAACTACTTTGGCGTCGGAGAACTTTGTCTAAGGGCTGTAACACTTCTGGCCCGCGAAGAGACCCGCTCTCTGGGCCTAGCAGTGGGGCACGCATTGACAGTGGCTGGGGGTCTCCCTGGAACCGTCAGAAGTCTCCCACACTCCGTAGGCTAGCCGGCCTCTCACGGGTCTAGCCCCAGGCAGACTCAGCAGGGCGGTGAGCGCTGAGCGGGCTCGGTCCAACAACGCTCGGCCCAACAGGGGAGGAAAGGGTTAATTTCACTTACAGCTTCATTTAACAGTTCATGATCAAAAGCTGGAGGGCAGGAAGTCAGGGCAGGAACCTAGAGGTAGAAGCTCTCCAGAGAGGAGTGATGCTTACCAGCTGCTTCCTGTGGCTTGCTCAGCCTGCTTTCTTATATGTCCAGGACCACTAGCCCACACCAGCCCGGGGTAGCACCACCCATAATAGGCGGGGCTCTCCTCCATCAATCACTAATTAAGAAAATGCCCTACAGACTTGCCTACAACCCAATCTTATGGTCCAAAGAGGCACTGTCTTGGTCGAGGCTCCCTCTCTCTGATAACTGTAGCATGTATCAAGTTAACATAAAACTAAGGAGCACAAATACCCCTTGAGAAATTGACACACAAACATATCACTTTTCAATTAGAACTGTTTCTTTCTCATGTATCCTCAGGATGCTACTAATATTAACACAACAATATAAAACATAAACAAAAGTCCCACGGTTTTTACAAATTCTCTTTCATTAAATTAACAAATTAAAGGTTCATTCTCTTTAAAATATCTCTTTAAAAATCCAAAATCTCTTCTAAAAGTTCAAAATCTCTCAACTGTAGAAGCCCATAAACTCAAAAGGAAGTTAAATAGTTTCTTACTTCAAGAGGGAAGAACCAGGGCACGCTCCCCAATCTGAACAAAGCAAAACCAAAGTCCAATGGTGTACATAACTCAGTGCCCAATGTCTGGGATTCACCCATAATCTGTGCTCCTCCAAAGGGCTTGGGTCACTCCTCTGGCTCTGCCTTTTTGAGCACACACAGCTCTGGCAGCCTCTACCCCACCATTGCTGCTGTTCTTGGTGGTTATCTCATGATATTGATATCTTCAAAATGCTTGGGTCTCTGGTGTCTCTGCCAAGCCTAACTTCAACTGCTACTGAGACTGTACTTCCTCCATTGGCTTATCCTGGCCTCCCATAGTGTCAAGCCTCGGTGGCTTTCAATGACCCCTGCATGCCTTCACCACCTGGGTGACTTACACATGAGCAAGACTGACTGCCAGCACAAAGCACAACCTTGGCCAACTCTGAACACAGCTTGAATGTGCTAACTCTGAGGAAACACTTCCCAGAAGCTTTCATCTCAGTGAAGCTGGTCTCATCTTAATCACAGCTGATTCTTCAGCCCCAGCTGACCAGCATCCATTGTCCCAGGAGGAAAAAAAAGGTTTACTTTAGTGATTCTGGTCCCTGTTAATCACAGCTGATTCTTCAGTCTCTCTCACCAGAACCACAGATTCTTCACATAAAAGACCTGACAGGGTCTTTGCTTCCTTCTGAAACTTCACAAGCCAGGCCTCCATTGTCTGTACTGATCTCAATATTTTTATCTCCCAAGCTCCTACAGAACAGCCCGCTGAGATCTCAACACCCATTGTCTTTTCTAGCCCAAAGTTCCAAAGTCCTTCCACAATCCTCAAAACAACATGGTCAGGTCTGTCACAGCAATGATTTTCACATAGCATAGAAAACGTATGCTGCATGCAACCAACACTGACAGTTGGATAGTATCCAATGTGGAAACGTTTGGTTTGAGATATATTTTTTTAAATGCATGAGAAGATAGTTAACAGATTGGAAACCATTTGCAAATCATTTGACAAAGATCTGATATAAACAATTCTCAGGACTCAAAAATAAGACAATCGCTAACAAATTCTTTAAAAATGGACAAACGATCTAAACACATATTTTATAAACGAAGACAAAAATAAGCAAATAGAAGATGGCTCATATCAGGCCTGGTGGCACAAATTTGTAATCCCAGCTACTCAGGAGACTGAGGCAGGAGGATAGCAAATTCAAGGCTTGTTCGGGGTACAGGGTACAGGAACAAGGCCAGTCAAAGCAACTTGTTGAGACTCTGTCTCAATGTAAAACCAAAAAGGAAGTCTAGGTTTATGCACCAGTATAAAGTGTTTGATCAGCATGTGCAAGGCCCCAGGTTTCATGCCTGTAGCACAAAATAAATACATGAATAAATCAAATTGTTCAACATAATTCAGGAGAAAAATACATGCTGATGCCACAAAGTTATACACACACACACACAGGTAAGTTCTATAAGACTGTGAGTCTTCCTTCTCCAGGGGAGGAAAGGGGGCGTGGCCACCAGCTGGCGAGGACAAAGGGAGCAGGAATGGGGGACTGGGTTCCCAAGGCTATGGGTATGATGGAAGGACTTCTGGAGGGCGCTACAGTGAGACAGCTCTGTCGTTCCAGGAATAGGGCATATAACAGCTTTTAGGGGTACGGGTGGAAAGAGCTAATTGGCCATAATACATCACCTAATTATCATGCGCGTGGGAAGCCGGAGCTGGACTTGTGTACTGAGTTATGAAGCTCAGCACGTCATTCTTCAGATAAGGCCAGGCACCTGTGGTCAGGGATGCTCTCTAGACAAAGTCAGGCAGAGAGAGGGAAGTCCGGCTGAGAAAGGAGTCCTCCAACATAAAGAGTCTGAAGGGGGACCGGAGGCTTCCCAGACTTGAGGAATTCAGACATCGCTGGGTCGTGTTGGTTAGGCCTCTCCTTGCCTGTGCTACAGCTTGATCTCTCTAGCAACCAACGGGCGGGCCTCAGCTAATCAGGTGAGGGCCTTGAAAGCACATGGGAGTCCTCCTGGAGCAAGGAACTCTCCCTTTACAGGCCTTTAGATTCTAGCTGCAACCCTAGGTCTTCCCCAGGCTCCATCCTCCCGGAGATTATGCCTGTCACCTTCTACAGCACCTCAGCCAGTACCTTAAACTGTAAATCACTCCCTCACTTCCCCACTGGACTTTCGCATCTTCAGCTTTTCTGGTTGTTTTTCTCTGTATGCCCCTCCCCCTTCTCCTCTTCTTCCTTCTTCTTCCCGCCCTCCTCTGTGTCCCCGTCTTTCAGCATGTGCATCTACCGCTCCCTTTGAAGAAGCTGGGAGGTACCACGGTCATGATATAGCACACAGCATGGCTTCTGATCTAGGAGCAGACATCCCGGTGAATGAAGCACGCTCCTAGGCCTAGCTCATGAAACGCGCTGGTTGTCTTGTGTTCTCATCGACCTGAAGCAGATGCTTTGAGAGGCTGGAGCTGCCACATCAGCTGTTTTTCTGAATCTCCATCTGACCAGCTGTCTGTCGAGATCTGGGGCTCACCAACCTCTACAGTCCACCTCTCTTCTTATATGCATGTCCCGTTAAGTGGAAGAAATGGGGGGGGGGGGTAGAGAAATCTCCACTAGAATATGACTGAAATAATTACTTAGGGTAACATTCCTCCAAAGAAGGTCACACTGAAAAGGCAAAAGGTCCAGGAAATACAAGGCATTTTTACACACTCAAATTATTTTCCTCAAAATTTTTTAACCACAGAGGGAAAAACGTTAACTTCATAGTAAAGAAACTAAGAAAATGTCACTTTAACGAAGTAATCAAGGTCGCTTTATCACTAGGAACAGAATAGAAGCCCCATGCTCTCCTGGCCTGGCGCATGAAGGCAGTGTGTAAGTAAGTGTGTTCTCTATTGGTATGTGATGTCAGCTGATCCCTGAGAAAGCATCACAGGAACTCAAACGGGCGGGCGGGTGACAGCTAGGAATTGACAACTCGACAGGATCTAGAATGACCTGGGAAGCGAATCTCTGTGAGGGATCATGTAGATCTGGCTGGCCTGTGGGTTAATGGGGCTGACTGAGGTAGGAAGGCCCATCCTCAAGTGGGCTGCACGGTATCATGGGTTGGATTCTGGACTGAATGATGCCGGAGTGTACGAGCTCAACACTATCTATCACTCATGTGTTACTGCTCTCCGTCCTTGTTATGGACGTGACACGAGCAACTCCCCCCAAGCTCCTGCTGCGGCAATGTCCCTGCTACAGTGGACTGTAACCTGGAACTGCGAGCTAATAGAAACCATTTCTTCCCTACGTTGCTTTTCCAGCAACCGGAAACACAGCTAAGGGGAGGAGCATCCTACAAGATGATTGACAGGTGTTCTCCATCAAGATCATGACAGCAAAGACAGAGTGTATGTCCTAGTCAGAACAGACTTAGGAGCTATGACAACGATGCTTGATGACAAAAGGTGGTATGAAGTCTGGCCTTGGATCCTGGACTAAGGACGGATACTAGGACAAACTGGTGAAATCTCATCAAAACCTGGAGTTTGGTTGTGCTCTTTGGTAACTGTATTGTGGCAACTGGAGCGACCGGAGAAGGAGACACTGTGAAGAGAGTGGTGGACTGGGCATCGCTCTGGGTCTTTTCTGTAAGGCTAAAATCACTTGAGATGAGAAGCCAAAGAACTTGATGCCTGGAACTAGCACTAGAAAGGAATCTTTAGCAACATTGAGAGAAAGACGAAGAAGAACAGCAAGAAAATTATCTGGAAGGATTCCTAGAGGCAGAGATTTTTTCCCCTCTCTAATTCAAAGAAGTCAGCTCAACAGGAAGGTATCAGGATTTCAAATCTACACGTACTCAATAATATGTGAAATACTGATAAATCTCTATATACCAGTATATAAATGCATATCAATATATGTGTATATTAAATGTATACACACACACATATATGCATCCTGTGCTATAGCACAGCTAATAGCACAATGCCATAGATTTAGAATTGAAAACTTATAGCACTTTCATCATGAAAAAAAAAAGAGAAAATTAAAGAAAAAAGAACATTAAATAATAAAACTCTGCATGCCTTTTGCTTATAAAGGCAACGCCCTCAATCAGCAGTATAAGATATACATTTCAAATCATATTTTGAGTAATTATCATTGGTGTGTGATAAGCTATTTTCCTTTGTTTTGTTTTATTTGAGGCAGTGTCTCATCATGTAGCCAGGCTAGCCTAGGATTCTTTTATCTGGCCAGGGTGGCCTCAAACTCATGGTGATCTTTCTGCTTCGGGCTCTCAAGTACTATTTTTCATGAATTGCTACATTTGAGAATCATATAAGCATTTTTAAAGAATTGTATTTTAAAAATTATATATATGCATATACATACATACCTCGTATGTGTGTGTGTGTGAGTGTGTGTGTGCATATCTATGTGTAGGGATGTGTGCTTGAGAGAGATACACATAGAGCCCAGAAGGGGATGTTAGATCCCCTGGACCTAGAGTTATAAGAAGTTGTGAACTCCCTGATGTAGGTGACAGGGACTGAACTTGAGTCTCTTAACCACTAAACCATCTCTCCAGTGCCTATATAAGCATCTTTAGACTCCAGCTCTCTGGACTATGACTATAACACTGAATTCAAGCTAGGAACTGAGTTTAGGTTTGTTTGTTAACACTTTCTGAGTGACAGCCACATTTTGGGACACCCTGGCTGTGTCATCTCCCATTTGGGGAAACCAACTCTATTGTTTTACATGACAGATGGCTATGGCTCACTTCTGTCCTTCGACTTTTCTTCGGGTAGACTTCCTGGTTGCCTGGAGGACCCCTCATGCACCAGGTTTGGGGGGGTGGAGGAATGGGGGGGGGCTCTGGGGATTGTATGTACTTCCTGCCCTGCTGTCTGGGCTATGCTTTCTTGGCTTCTACTGATTTAATGCAGCTTGAACTTCAGGCAGGCAAGCTTCTTGGAAGGCTAAATATAGAATGTAAAGAACCCCATGTTTAATTTAGAAGATCATTAAATGGAACTTCATTTGAAAATGTCCCCATGACTTCTAAGTTAATGAGGTCAAGTTCTCCTTCCAGCACCTCTCCAGGAAGATTGTGGGCAGACTTCTCTCCAATAAGGGAGATTCTATTGGGCCAACCTACTCATGGTGGTGAGGCAGTTCTTCCAGTAATGAGTTTTGTAATTTGTTGTGTAATGTGTATGTGTGTGTGTGTGTGTGTGTGTGTGTGTGTGTGTGTGTGTGTGTGTCTGTGTGTATAAAATATTGTGATATATCACAAATATATATATAATAAATATATATCACAAATGTGTGTGTATAAAAGAGCTGGTCTCACTACATGAGAAGATGATTTTGAACCTGCAATGACTCTCCTGCCTCTATCTTGGGCATGTACAACCTCACTCAGGTCAAAAATAAGTATCTTTCTTTTACCCTAATTCAGGGAGGGTATTAGAATATCCTTTAAAAGCTTAGTTAAGAAGATTATGTATTTTATGTGTTCTGGGGTGCCCTGTAGCTGATAATTAGTAAGGACATTGAACTTCAAAGTAGACATTCTGACAGAAAATAGAGCTTGCTAAAAAACATAAAAGAAGAAATTATCTAACTTTGAAACGAGGCTTCTTTTCATTGCCTGTGTTTAAAGGACAACTTCTGTGGAAAGACTCGCTGGAGAATTTTCATCAGCTAAGTGTGATAGCAGTCATTAATATTCTGGCCACAGATGCAATTCATTTTGTAAACACCAGGCTCTGTGAGTCGTGAAGTGCCTGATGTAATTGCATTCTGTAAAGTGGCTGTGTGATGGACCCCTGGGTGGCCATGTGGCTGTCTCCCACCAAGCGCTGAAGAGAAACTGTAACATCTCACAGAGAGAGAGAGAGAGAGAGAGAGAGAGAGAGAGAGAGAGAGAGAGAGAGAGAGAAGAGAAGAGAGGGACAGAGTCAGAGACAGAGACAGACAGAGACAGACACAGAATGAGACAGAGAATCAGAGAGACAGAGACAAGAGAGACAGAGATGGAGAGACAGGAAGTAGAGACGCTTCCATGTTCCTTTTCCTTCTGTACTATTGTATCCGACCTGCTCAGTTCCGTCCCAGATCAAAGAGGAGCGATCGAGGTGGTTTCCTTCTTGTTTCATATTTCACTTATGGTCCTAACTGAATCAGAAATTATTCCGAGCCAGTTGGTGTGACAACACACACACTCTCACATATACGCAGCAATATTCTGAGAGGAAAAAGGAAAAGTGATTGGATAAGCGTGGGTGGGAACCTGTGGCGGGCGGTGCCAAGGTGTGCTGCTAAGAAGTCAGGTCATGCAAGCGATCTAGGGTAAGGGGTTTATAGGGGGAGTGGGAAGAGGAAATGGCTGCCTTGGGGTGGGGATGAGAGAGAGAGAGAGAGAGAGAGAGAGAGAGAGAGAGAGAGAGAGAGAGAGAGAGAGAGGCAGAGACAGAGGCAGAGACAGAGACGCCGGGAGACAGAGAACAAACAAGATAGAGAACAAACAAAACAGAGAGGAAACTAGACAGACCCGTCGCGGTGCCTGAGGCCTTTCATGTGCTGCACTGGGCATACTTGGCTGTGGCGGTGATGACACAAGCTGCTGCCACCATCCCTCATGACCGGTGAGTGGAAATGCTTGACTGCCAACCGAAGGCTCGGGAGCCACCTGCTCCTGACTATTGCCTCTTTGTTGTCTTTTGGGTCTTCCACAAACTTTAGCCTTGGCTTTGATGGAAGACTGGATACATCGACCATTGTACACACCGAAGGAAGGCTTATTCCACCAAGAACATTTTCTGTTTTAATTTCATTCGCTGCTTAGCTTTTCCTAAACGCAAGATGGAGTAGCATTGTGGTCCTGCAT